>JAQNCA010000015.1:15129698-15148984 GCA_029783725.1 Acanthurus tractus
CACACACACACACACACACACACACACACACACACACACACACACACACACACACACACACATACACATACACACACCCAGAGTCCTTGGTCTACTAACAGTGTTTCATTTTCTGAGATTCACCTGGTGGAGAGAAAGATATTAAAACTAAGAACAGGGATCAGACCTTGGATAACGGAATGTAACAAGAAAGGGGAAGTGAGCATGAGGAGAGGAAACTGAGACAGAAGAAGAGAGAGAGGGAGTAAGACAGGGGAACAGGACTAGACGTGGAATGAACACCCCTCCAGATGATTTATCCTGCATTGTCACGCTCTGTTATCCCACCAGTCTACTTGATACTTAGTGACAAAGACTAGATTAGGGCTGCCTACCTATCGCTGCTGTCCTTGCCCAACCCTGCAATACACAGAAATCTTCCTCTTCCGCCACGAGCCGACGAAAGGTGAAATTTGCATTACTCAAGGTTTCAAAGTCGTGCTAGGGTCAAAGTCAATGCCAGAGAAGGCAGAGGAATGAACCTGATTGGTTTACAGGCAGATAGACTCGTTACATTGGTCATTATTTCAGCTCATGTCACAGTGGAATAGAAGAACTCAGCGGGTTTCATTATAAGCTCGGAGTTGGCCGGTGGGCTGTGCATTTGGATTCTGGGAAGTGTTAAATAGAAGGTTATTGGAGGTGGTTGACAGAAAATGACCTCTGTGTGTTTTGGCCCACAGAGGTTATTATGGTGAGGACTCACAAAGGGCCAGCCCGGACTGCAGCTCAATCTATCTGTTTATTATGAACTGGGCTGATGTAAACAGAGCAGTCTGTCAAAAATAAAGCTCGGTTGACTGTCACGGAAAACAATACTTCGGGATCAACTTTGATGCGAATGCTTTGCCTTGCTGATTTTCAAAAGAGGGTTTGTTTTAGTACATTATTCCGTGCCATGATAATTCCATCACAAATAAATGTCTTACAAAAGATGAAGATCGGCCTCCAAAGGCTTCATTCCACGTCAATCTGCAGGCAGCACACTCCTGCGGCGCCGACTGTGGAGAGCTCCTGTGTTAACGGAGGGGAGACAAGCATCGAGCTTTCAGCAGAGAGACACAATAGCAGAATTAGGATTCATGTAGCGTGGCTTTACAGGTACTCTTCCAAATGACTCCGTGGAACCCTTCAGGCTACTGTCAGCTGAAACCCTCACTGGAGACGTACAGCTAATATGCCCTTGGTGTTTCACAGCACTGAAGCAGATGGTTATGATATGGATTACACTGACAGTAAGTCAATAAGACCAAGATCCTGGGTTTGCACCAGATTAGTCAATTGTCTGTGGGAACCCTCTTTTGATTTTGTTTCCTGATTGCTCACCTCAGCTCAGTTTAAACCTGTGTTTATTTCTCTCCTTTGGTTTTGAGGTATTAAAAAAGAACTTTAAAATAATAAAGCCAAGGTGTGAAATGTTGCCCTGAGACATTAGCCTCATGGTGGCTGCAGTTCCGGCTTGTCAAGTCCAGGTAAACAGAGTGTGCTCCATCTGATGCTAAAGCCTAGCGATCATGCACACAGCGGCCCTCAGAAATCTCCTTTATTGCTCCCATGCCATATGTTACACGTCCACATCTTTTTACCCTGATATATTATATATGTTCCCAGTTCGCAGACCAGCTTTGGTTACAATTAACCAATGCTCCATCCAATCAGAGTGCAGCAATTAAACGCCATCCAATCAAATTTGTGTGACAACCAGACGGCTTTCATCACAGCAGGGATCCAGACGGCTCCTTGCAGGCCACCTGCCCCGAGCGCTGTCTCAGAGATGGTCTGGAATAACTAATTAGGCGGCACATCCAGCATGGGACACCGAACGCCAAACCAATACAGTAAAAATTCCACTTGATCTCGTCATCAAGCCCTGCTTTTTTTTTTTTTTTTAATGTGTCAGCATTCTCGCTTTTGATCCCTCGTCAGCACAGACAGAGGAGAGAGAGCGGCGTTTCTGGTTTGTTTAACAGACTTTCACTCGAGTTTACAGGAACCCGCTGTGCACATCACACCGCATGCTTTTGAACTGCAGTCCCACTCAGGGAGGAGGGGGTTGGACTGGGACAACAAAATGGTTTTCTTTTTTTTTTTCTTTTTTTTTTTTTTGTAAACGGTGGACTCGTCTGCGCTCATCTCCCCTCATCTGTTGTCATGTTGTCGAGAGAATATTCAGGAGGTGATCGGCTGAGCAGCAACACAGCTTTGAGCTGCAGGAAATACACTTCAAAGAATGTGTCTGAGCTGCGAGGCTCTTTGGTTACACTTTTGTTAAAAGCAAATCCATTTTTAGCTATTATTCCAAGTTCTGTTAATGCAAAAAGCAAGGGGGGGAGGTTATTTTACCACAGCAATGATAGAAATATATAAATAAATAAAACAAAAGCAGCAAGTTAAGTCTGCTCTTGCGAAGCTGCAAACAGCCAAAATTCCTCTCTGTCCTGATGTGAGTGGAGTGCAAAGTGTTGAGTACTCTCACAGCTGGAAAACAATACCACAACAAATAATGTATGAGGGGCCAGCAGAGGGGGAGCACACAGCAGCCAACACAAATAGGAATTATTCATCATACGTGCTCTATTCACTAAATATGTGTGAGCAAACAAGCGAGCTCGAGCCCGTTAATATGCAGTGTTTTCCATAAGTTGGGCATGGCTCCTCACCTCTGGTGCCTGAGAAAACCCTGTGAACTCACCTCTCATTTTAGCTTTCCTCTCCCATCTTTCTTTCCCTCCAACACACACATTCCATTTTAACAATCGATGGATAGAAACAACCCGTTTTTTTTACGAACCATTATATATTTTTCAATATAACAAGGATTGTGCTTAGAGTCAGCAAGTTGAGACGCTCATTCTACATCTGCCGTTTTTAATGTTGGGCCTCAATAGGCAAAAAGCATACGTTGGGCCTCAAACTGAAGAGCTCATCAGTCATGACATACCATTAGTGTTCAAAAGGCCAATTACAAAAACCTACAAGGCACTCAGAGTCACTAAACGCCAGACTTCGATTAGAGCTTGACCTCACTGCAATTTGCGTGCGCAGCTAAGCACCAAATAATAGATAGAAGATCTTTAACATAATTATGCCTTAATGGACGGCAAAGCCACGTTGTCAAAAATTGATATGCAGGCCTCGGCAGCATTTAAAGGGAGATGGCAGAGCACATTCATCTCCACGTCAAACAGAGACTGAGGGAGAGAGGACAGATGGAGGAGTGACATGCTGGGATGTGGATAGCACCACCCTCTGTAAGATCATCTCCCATCAAGCTATTCCATGGCAAGCACTATCTCATCTAATTGCAGTGAAAATATCCACACCCCCCCCCCAACCCTTTTATATTTAATCATACCCCTGCTACTCTGTTGACAAAGCCAGATGAACATCATTTCCACCGCGGTTGTTTCTATCGGCCATATTAGCAGCAATGTTGACCAACTCCTCCAAGGTGACCGCCAATAACTGTGGTCAGCTTCAGTCTGCTGCATTTAGCAAAGGCTTTTTTTGTGAAGTCAGCCCCATTAAGTCAGGGATAATTGTGTGTGTGTTCTCCATGGTGAATATTTGATCTGCTGTTTGCCCTTTGCCGGCCACACAGTGCAGAATAATGGCTCTCTTTGAGCAGCGCGAGGCAAAACCTTGGGCTTCTTTGGCCCAATAAGAGGCCAACCCAATTACTCTATCAATTATTAATTCATAATAAAGGTCGTCCCTTTGTTCAATTTTTCCACACTAGTCTGAGCATACCAATGTCATGAGTGTGAAAAGCCTCGAGGTCAGACACAGTTGAACACTTTGCACACTCCAGAGGACTCCGCAGAACTAACTAACCAGCCACTAGCAACAGTGCACTAAATATTCAGTATTTAATGTGTCTTTATGACTCCATAAGATAGTTGTTTCTGAAACTGCTTTTGATCTGTGAAGACATAAATGTGCGCATATGTGATGTTTACATGTTACAGCTTACATACTTATGCTACTTTTGCTATCTGGAAATTACCCAGTCAGAAGTAACACTGCATTCAGACAATGCTTTCAGAATGATAAAAACAAGAAAACTCCCCATTATTCCAACTTGAGAGTTTTAAAAAGCTAGTTCCATTGCTAACCTCAACGTTACACCAGTACATGTGTGTAGTAATTTGTTCTGTAACACCAGACAAAAGCAAAGTAAATAAATCTCCCTCTTAACCGAACTAGTGTTATTGATTATCACTGGGATTTTGTATTTGTTCAACAGCCATAGCAGTCTTTCATAACAGATTCCTTTTTCATACGATTCTACAAGCCTCTCATCTAAAATGGGCACTGGGGAAACAGTCCATCATTGTCAGTGTCTCTTATTGAAGTAAACCACATGGGCTACACCAGCAAATCAATCCACTTGAACCATGACCGGTGTTGGGTTTGTGGTCCTGTGTGGTTACATGTCACTGCTGCGGAGCTGTGGCTAATGTTAAATGTGTCGTCTGGTTTGACCTTTAGCTAACGGTGCTGGCACTGCTTAACAAAGGTCACATACTACATTTTAGCCAATCACTGCTCCTTCTACACACTGGTGACTGAATGGAACAAGCCAAGGATCAAAATACTGTATGTAGCCATTGGGCCATTCCACAAATAATAATGTATTCGATGTGTGATGAGGTGATGGTGATAATCAGTTTCATGGTGAATTTGATCGCGTGGCATGACATGACCTTTATAGACTCTAAAATGTATGAGCGCTAGGTCTAGGGTATATTACAACATCAATATTTATGATAATAACATCTAAGTGTGTTATTACCCTTTCCATCTGAGGCAGACCACCTGTATTTTTAGTGTACTGGCAACAGTCACAGTGAATGTGGTTTGGGAATTAAACTAACAGTTTGTCACATATTTACTGCAAAAGCAGATTTTCAATTATGAAACAAAGCAGTCTACTTTGGTAAATTAGAGATTGTCAAGGCTGTCTACATAAAATTGTATTATTAGTCATATTAGCATTAAGTGCATAATTGAATATGATTATCTGTAATTATTCCCATAAATTACATTTAGGCTACTGATCACCAAGGAAACAAACACAATAAAGTGTCTGTGGTGTATTTTTCCTTCTTCTAAATTGACTGTCCCGTTTAGAAATACATCCCCCAAACAAAGCTAGCATGAATATTCTAATACCGCAATTCCCATCTGTTTAAAAGAGTTTGTTAGAAGTTTTTTCAAACTTTATTTTTCTCATCTTTTGACAGTGAAATACATTATTAAGTTCTGGCGTCGTGACATTTGCTGCAGAGGAATGTGAAAGCATGGGCAATTATAAAGAACTGTGAGCACAATATAGGCTCATTTCATGACTTGACAGCTTAAATACAGTACTATAATGTTTTTTTATTATTAATAATAATTCCCATGTAATGTACAAATGATAGTGTAAGTAGCGTTAATGTTACTATAATTCAACAACCAGCATGCTTTACATGATACTGATGGAGAAGATAGTGCCGGTAATAAGGGGAGCAAAGATATGTGGAGTAATGAAGGCCGTTCTAATAGAAACAGAGCCCTATACGTCTTTTCCAGTCATTTCTAATCATTTGGAAACAGACGAGGGTGCATTTTCATGCAGTGTCAGATCGTCATGGCAACATGGGAAAAGAAAAAGGCAACATGTCTCAAATAAAAGTGCCGATTTTTTTGTGGACTTGGTGAAGTAGTGGAAAAACATGCTGGCCACTGGTGAGGGAGACAAAACTGAAACAAAGTGTGAGCGTAAACCCGCACGTGCAAGCAGGTGTGTGTGTGTGTGTGTGTGTGTGTGTGTGTGTCGGGGTGTAAGTGTGCTTGAAACTGCTGACTTCAAAAATGTAGGTTTCTTCAAGAGCTCACAAAGCCATGAAAGCATGTGATGACAGAGTCTGGTGAACACACTCAATCACTCTTGTGGGCACACATGTGCACACACTCACTGACACACACTGAGACTCACACTGGGACACACACTCTGAGACACACTCATGAACACACACTCAGTGAAGGCTGTCACAACAGATGGAGCCTCCACTTGAATTTTGTTACAAGTACCTGCTGGAATATGAAAACTGTTTGAAATATATGATATAATTTTGTGTGTGTGATATTTTTGGGGGGGGCGGGTCTCCACTTTAGATGTTTTAGTACTGTTTTCTCAATTACATTACAGTCATCATAACGAGGGGGGTAGCATTTTACCTGGATCCAAAGCTGAAAGTATCCTTCAAAAACTACACAATTATGCTACTGTACAGACCATAATTATTCTATTACTCTCAACCAATGAGGCATGTTTTTTTTAACACATTTTGTAGCTACTTTAATTTGGACAAAAAAAGAAAAAAGACCAGTCTTGTGTTTATATTTAGACACCCTGAGCTGTCGACTGAATATTCCTCTGTGATGGGTGGGCTAAGAGTACCACTTTACATAAAAGCCCTGAGAATCCAGTGACTGGCATGTTGCTGTACAAGAACCATTTTTAATAATCAAATTCCCCTGTGGCTTAAGTAAGAGACATGTGTAGAGCGAGCGTGTGTGTGTGTGTGTGTGTGTGTGTGTGTGTGTGTAGGCAAGGCTGCGTGTGCCCGTGTGTCTGTTCAGTTCCTGTTCTCATTAGGATCTACACTGCAGGGCCCTGCTTCAATGTTGTTTCCTGTATAGCCCATTACTGCTACCTGCCCCGGGGTTGGAAGTTGAAGCCTGAGACAAACAGCGAGCTGTGTGCAGTAAAATGCACCCGGGAGATTAGCGTGGCGAGGAAATCGGGGTGTGTAAGAGGGGTGAACTTAAGGTTGAGTCAACCTGAGGCCACAATGGGCTGTTGTGAAAAGACGATTTCCAGCCAGGCTTTTTGTGTGGAGGCGGTGACAAAAAGGTGGTGTGGGGTGGGGGAGTGGGGGAGGATATGGCGGAAAGGCTTTCTATGTAATTTAATTCAGGACAAATAGAGAAATAGAGTATTTTTTTATAAAAATCATTTGACTGACCTAGACAACAGAGCAAGGAAATGTCATTCTTGAAATTTCCCTTAAAAGAAGTGTCATGACATGCATTTACACTGAGAATACAACCAAAAATACAGTGTCGGTTTTTATAGAATGAAGAACAATAACCGAAGGTGTCTAAAGGTGTGCTTAGATTAAATACAAATATTCCCTTTTTGTGTTTCATTCATGGAAACAAGTCATTGTTTTTTTATTTACTGTTGCATACCAGAATACAGATGCTAGCTGCTGTTAGCTAAGCACTGCTACTGTGTGTTGAGTGTCAAACCTCAATTTTAACCATCTTATAATTACCAGGAAGTCCAGTTCTCCCTGTTTTTCTACAGTTTTAATTATTTTCCCTCATGTGTCTGCATGTTTATGGAGTCATACAGCCTCAGATTGAACACAAAGTTTTTGTTAAAAGGTCCAGTGTGTAGGATTTTGTAGCATGTAAGCAGTGAGATTATAGTGTGTTTGGTTTGTCCTATCTGGGCTACTGTAGAAACATGGCAGTGCAACATGGTGGAGACGATGGAAGAGAACCTGCTGCCTCTGTTGATATGAATACTCATTTTATGAAAACGAATAACACAATTTATCTTATTCATTGTATGAACCAGTTAAAACATACTTACAAATATCAAATTCCATTCCTGTCATTCCACCAAAAAACCTTAACTGAACCTTAATTTAACAAAAATCCTTCAAATTAAATTTCTATGACTAAATTCATATTTTTGCTTTTATTTAATATGCCAGTGGCTGCCTCTTAAAATTCTGTGTGAACACACAGAGAAGATTAAGAAAAGTTTTTGCAGGTTTCAATGGTTTTGAAATTGAAAAAAGTAATTAAGTGGTGTGCAGCATTTCCAATGCAGTAAACATTTTGCTTTGATTTAAGTAGATACAGCTACTAAATGCATTAATTCCCATAAAGAGGGACAAAGATGAGATGGAATGATGGGTCAACACAAGGTATGGTGAAGAAGAGTCGCTTAGTGGCAATCCTGGATGTTTTCTGTATCATAAAAACTGATTTTTAAAAAGGTTTGCACAGCCTTGGTTTAAAAATGTGTGCTTGTAACTGCCAATTTGGTCAGACAGCAGATATTATAAGGGACTGCAGAATGACACGTTTTATATCACTGTGTGAAACCTCACAGCAGTTAAGCTCAACATTAGCAGAAAACTCTGCTTTGCCTATTCCATGCTGTGTCCTTTTCTTCTATTCCATGGTCACCCAACTCTGTGGGCGCTCACACGTGCCTTAGATTCCACTGAATCTCCACCTATGCCAGCCGGAGAGTTTAGATTTGCAGGAAATAGAAGGTTAATTTAAAAAGGAAGAAGAAAATCTGCACTGACTCATGACATTATGCTCTGCACAGGGTCCAATCTGCACCACATTTTGTCTGTCCTGAGAAACAAGCAGCACTTTCCTCCCATGTGATTACGAAAAGGCTAGTCTGTCTTGCGTGACTCAACTCATACTACGTCTGTCTTGTGCCAATTGCAATTTAGCAGGTGTTTGTGGGGACAGCTCACACTGATACTGTCAGTCACCATGTTTTCCAATTACCATAGCCTGCACACCAACATGATTGCCTGATTGGCAGTGTTATTTCCGTGGCAATTATTATGATTCTGATTATGTCAATCATTTCAGTCTCTGCTCCATGTGGCATCAAATAGCAGTCGCTCCAACCGCTTGCTTTTTATTTCCCCTCATGTTTCTGATGGCTGTTTGAGGTATATTCTCTCTTTTTTACAGTAGGAAAACTTTTAAAAAATTCATGTTCTGCTCCCCTCCAGTGGTATTACCTTTGAGCTCGGTAGCTCATTCCAAATTACTAACGGCCTGTATATGGTCCCCATAATGATCATTTTCGCTCTCTGTCAGTAATAATTGCGAGTTAGTTCTATTTTAGTGCAAGCTCAGGGCTTCTGGTTTTATCTTGCTACTTCTTGTATTATTCATGTCATCTTCATGTCTTTGACTTTTCCTACAGCGCCCTCCATTTAAACCACAATTACTACTATTACCACCTCTACACTCATCTAGGAAAAAAAAGGGAAAAAAGGCCATTTTCTTCATTATCATCGTCATCGCCGCCGCCACCATCATCATCTATTTACTACATGATTCAATTAGTGAGCCATCAGATAAAAGGTCAGGGCTGTAATCAGTCCTTTGAGAACAAGTTTTTTTCCTCTTTTTTTTTTTCTTTGCACCTTTCCACTGTGCCTGAAGTTACATCTAAGGTTGGTAATGACCTTGCTTTTCCATTTTGTGGCCAAGACAATTTAGGCACGCAAGATTTAGAAATAAGGTTGTACCAATAGCAATAAAGTGAACGATAGCAAGATCTTCAAGCTACATGCAGTTTATAGAGAATTAGAGAAAATTCAGAGATTGGCATTTTGTTCAAGTGTGTCCCTGGTCTTACAAATAGATTGAACTGACTCGAGCCTGCTGCAAATTATGCACAAATTTAAGCTCATGTCAGCACTCCAGGCTGCAGTACATTTGGGTGTACATGCTAATGTGCTCAGTGATGGTTGTTTTATCTTGACTACTCTATCTGCTGAATTGCACTGCAGTTAAAACACCAACATTACTATCTAAAGGTGTTTGCTGTGCACAGGTGTGGTCAGATTGCTTTTAGTTATCAAATCTTTGGCCCATTCTTCACTTCCATTCATAGTAGTTACATAAGCACTGCAGCTTAAGTCCAGTGTAAATACACATTTGTTATGATAAGTATTACCCAGATACATTTTGGTAAATCTAAGGTGGAAATCCTTTTGTAGGCACTTAAAATTACATGTTTTGGGAAAAGCTCATTGTCTCCCAGCTGAGGGTCCTGTGCTTGACCCACCACTCAACCCTGAGCACCGCCTCTAATTGCACTTTCTGTTTTCTGTAGCTCGCTGGATGGAGCTGTGGCTGTCAGCATCCATAGTTGCCATGAATAGATGTAAATTGTAGTTTTTTAAAATCTCATTGTATCATGAGCAGAAACTAAAGAGGGGTCGTTTGATTTAAAAAGTAATGTCAAGGGATCCTGACCGAGCTGCCATGTGTGACAAGTAAGAACAGGTTGGATATGACTTAAACATTATCTTCCCGAGGGAAACTTTGTCTTGCGGCCATGAAAAACATACAACACAGAGATGTGTTGGCACGCTGACTATGATACACAAAATATTATCAAATACATGAGACATGATTACATCAAGTGACAACAGGAAACCTGGGGTATGTTTCAGCCATTGCCAAATATAATATTAGCCCCTAATAATTATATGGAAACCGACCATCAGCTCAGTTTACATATTTAAAAAACTGTTATCACACTACTGAACAAGTGATCAACTGCCAAGCTGCAACAGATTCACAATGACCAAGTCTGGATGATAGAAAATTCTGTTGTTGTCAGGGTGTAGTATGTGTAAAACAGGTGGAGTTTACTTGATCAAATTTGGGGCTGAAATGTGTAAAAAGCCAAATTTAAAAAAATGAGAAGGATAAGACTTCATGCATATCTGGGCCTTCAAGGTTTTTTCAAATGACAGAAACATTGGTAACTACAGCTCAACAACCCAATTTTTAGTTCATTTATCCAAACTGCAAAGCATCAGCGAATCCTGCACATCTTTAAAAAACTCCCGTATTCGCCCCTTGCTCAAAGGCACTCAAGCTGTTGTTCACCTAAAAGTCATTTCTGAGATTCAAACTAGCAACCATTGTTAATTTTGCAGCTTCAGTTAATGAATGGCAAATATACTTCTAATTATCTACGAATGTGATGCATTTGACTGTAAGCCTATTTCACACATCAGCTATCAAAGAAAGAACCTTAGGAAAAAAAAATTATTATGTTCCAGGGCTAAGGCTAATCAGCCTAACACATTTTGTTATTGTGAACGGACAAAGTCACCATTAATGACCTATATCTGAATGAAAGCAGTCAGACTGCACCTCACACACATACACACACACACTGGCAAACGCACTCGTAATCACCCTAAACATCAACATCTTATCTGCACTGAGCTCACATAGCATACGCCTACCTGATCAAAGGGGAAAACAGCAGACTTTTCTGTGTGTGTGTGAGTGTGTGTGCGTGTGTTGTGTGTGTGTGTGCGTGCATGTGGGTCCATCCTAGCAGCTGCTCTGTCAGCATACTCTCAGTTCAAGAGGGGGGGGCGGGGGGTCCACGCAGCATGGCTAAAGAACTCATCAACAACCCCAGGCGCTGTGCTTGGTGTGCGGGATGATGTGCTGCAGACTCAGCCTCTCAGCACAGCATCCCTTAGCCTCCTCCACACACTCATACACACACACGCACACACACACACATACAACTGTACACACATTAACATGCTTGCTGTCTGCATTCATCCAGCAAATATGCTTGTTACCCACGAGGGCTGGTATTTTTTAACGGGGGTTAAGATTCAGGATTGCAGGAGCTTGTTATGAGAAACCAGAATTTGATTTGTTATGAATGCAAAGCACACAGCTAAAAAGCTCTTGGGGTATTTAGTCTCTGGCTATAGGCTTAATGAGTTTTGTGTGTGTGTGATGTGTGTGATGCATGCGTGTTCATCAGCATTTGTGCGGGTGCATGTGTTTGTTTTGCGCTTGTCAAAGACGGGAGCTCTCTCGAAGTGTAATACACTCATGTGACGGCTAGTGGCTGGAGGCGGTTGGTCTAATTCACTCTCTGAGGCTAATTCCATGCTAACAAGTCAGCGATGCCACATGCTCGTCCTTGCCCACAGCCCAGTGGGCCAGTCTCAAAGCAAACCAATTAGCCAGGCTCGTTCTGGGTCTGTCAACCTCCCTGAAAAGTCATTCTAAACTTTTTTTTTTTTTTTCCTCCCCTCTTCCCCTGGAGGCTTTTGAAGGAAGGAGGTCCACAAGGAGTTTAAAGGGGCTGCGCATTAATACGCTTGTATCACTGACATGAAAGACGTCAAGCAAGAAACATCAAATACACAAGGCTAAGCTTCCTTGCCAATTAGCTAAAACAGCTATTTAGTGACAAATCTTTTAACCCGCGAATGAGAGCACGGCTAATGTACAAGAGGATGAATACAGTTTTAATGGACGCATTAGGATACTAAGGGAGTCTTTGTGAAAACTTTCTCCGCTCTATCACTGTGAGTTTGAAGAAAGCGGCAAACATGAAGGTGTCAGGACTTGCTAAGTGAACTGACTTGACACTGTGCAGTATTGCAGCAGCTCCACTGTGGGAGTTGCTAATTGGATGGTAATTAATGGAATGGAGGCCGATAAATACCTTTGTGAGCAGGCTTGTCAAGGACATGGAGGTGATGGGAGGGAGTTTGAGAGCCGGCGCGAGAGAGAAAGAGGGAGAGAAAGCTACAGGACAGACACCTTTTCTTCATCGTGACAGCTAATCCTCATCCCTTCATCCCTCGCCTCAATTCCTAAATGAAACTACCTCTCCCTCATCAGTCCTCCCCTTCCACTCCTCTCTCTGCCTCCCCTTATCAGGCCCCCTGCCTATTCTCCCCTGCCCCAACTTCACTCGTTTCCATGGAAACACAGGATAAAAAGAGTTACTTCTAGATTAAATCAAAGATTTTGAAGTGCCGAAAATATTACAAGCTCTTTTGAATCGTGTTCCTCGAGTTCGGGATGATACTCTATTTTCTCCTTCCAGATAGCGAGTTTGTGCCCCTTTCCTCGCCGTCAGAAAGAAGACTGAGGAGCAGAGCCTTTTCACTCACTGACGCAAACTAAAAGACCCGTCTGTCTCTATGGGACCAATGAATGGCTCGGGAGTTGACAGGTTTTTTTTTTTCTTCCTGTTTTCTTTTTCTCTTTTTTTTTTTTTTCCTTTGGATTTCAAGGCTTTGTAGGTGTCCCACAATTCAGCTGAACCAACCTGTCAGCCGCCATCGTGGAGGTCTAGTGGAGATTTTTGTGCATAATTGAATATCCAGGCTCGAAAAAAAAGAACAAAACCTGAAAAGGATTCCTGTGATGTTGTCGCAGGATACTGCAGTCAACAGTCTGATAAGGTTGCTAGTCTTCAGACATACTGCAGGTTCCTGTAAACTGTGTTGTCTTTAGCTGCGGCCTCTTTGATCCTGATTATCACTTCAGTGCACTACAATGTGTAGCTGGAAGCGTCAGCTCACTTAGCTTAAATAAACAGTGGCTTTTTTTTTTGCTTTGCTGTTGAGCTAACTAGCCAGCAGGCAAATGAGAAAAGCAAATGACTACTTGCTACTTGCCACCAACACCATAAACTGAGATGTTTGCTCCTGTGCAAATTATGTACAAAGACGACAACAGTTACATAACCCTACACTAAATGCAAATAATGTGCCAGAAGAAACAATGATTGAAAGAAAATTTGAATTCTCCTGACCTTTTTAAAAGAACAAATTATGATGATGTTGCAATACTGTAATTTTTTCTGTCCTCAAACCAGGATTTCAAAATCTTTTTTAGACATGTTTGTTTGAAGCGCAACAGGTTTTAAGCCTCTGTGACTCCTGTTCAGCCCATTGAGAATAATAGGTTTGCTAACCACTTGAAAGGAGGTCAGCTTGCTAACTCAGAATCAGTTTCCACTAGACTGTATTTTTCAGTAATGTTATTCCAAAATCTGCTGAGTTAGCAGCTGTTATAACACCATTAAAGAGAGCTTGTGTTAGTTGTCCGTCTTTCATGGGCTCATGTCAAAACTCAGGAATGAGCAGAATTGAGAAGGTTGCTTTTGAAATGTATTAGGTCAAAGGTCATTTGTTACCCTGTTAACAAATTATGTTTTGTCTGTTTTTCTAATAAATGTTAAAATGGTGTTTTAAGACATTACTTTTTGTGACTGACTGTGGTTACAGTAACCTCCTGTAGATGTTTTGTGAGGTTTGACATTGAGGATTGACATTTTTATACTTTAGGTAGTAAAGCTTTACAGTGTAAAGACATGTTGGAGCCAAAGAAATGTTCATTGAATTTCCAGAACAAAAAAGCATTTTTATCCGATGACATGGTCACCTGACAAGATGTGGCCGACTAGTTGCAGGCATTGCCTGCAGCAATATGCATTGATTTGATAGGCAGATAAAAGAGAGAATCCAAAATTCAATGACATTACCTTGTCTTTGTAATCGTAGCTCATGTGATAATATTTTTATGTAATTTACGTGAATTTCTCAGTTACAAGTTACACTGCCAGTGGCCACATAGCACTTTACGTTTTCTGAGTTTAACAATGCAGTGAGGTGTCATCGAGAAATGACCAAAACTATATTTCCAACATAAAATCAAATAAACGATGCAAGCATCATCACTTTTGTTTCCTCTTTGGTTGTACAATTGTGGTTGATAAGATACTTGGATACCAATCCATGCTAAACTTAATACTTAATACTTGGATGTCAGAGATGCCACTGAAAGTAAATGCACAATACTCTCTTGCCACACTGTACATTGAGACACCAAGCCAGCTGTTGTTACAAGGAGCTGACCTCCAACATGGCTGAAACAGAGTATTTAAAAGGCTCACCTTAAACTTTTCCATTGAAACGATGCTTGTTGACCATTTTGCTTTGTGCAGATGAGTGATGAGAGATCTATAGTGACACTGGAAGCACGTAAAGCTTTTACCAGCAGCAGACTGAGTGTGTCCCTCCTTCACACATGGCTGAGTCCTGAAGGAGATGAAAGTGGGATTCTTACCTGACCGGGGGCAGGCATGTATGCATGTACAAGGACATACGTGTGCACACACACACACGCACACACATACACACACACACACACACACCAAACGTGGTATCTAAATCTCAGGAGAGAAGCTGAAGTCTGGACATCAGTCTGTGGCAGAGAAAGCACGCTCCATCAGTCCACAAGGGGACCATTTGAGTTGAGGCAGTCTACCTCACTCTGCGTCAAACTTGTCAGACTGCTCTGGTGGAATTCTTCTTCCCTGAACAATAAGTTTAATGGACATTCAATTTTTTCTTCGGACACTTTCCTCTTCAAGTGAAGAAATCAGAGCTGTGTGGAAATTCTTCAAAAGGGTGCGATAAAATGCTGCAGTACTTCCACATTTTTTTTATGCATACATTTTTTATGCATGTTAACAGGGTTGTATAACTTACCCCCCTCCTCCTTTTGTGGCTCCATTGTACTGGGTTGCTGAGAGCAATAGCATGCATCAGGGAGAGAGGATTTTACAGATTGGGTTACATTATTCTGCCTTTGCCACCCCACATGTACAGTGGTGGAGTGCTACCACCCACCAGAGTATGATTTATGAGGTACACAGTCACCAAATTGCACCTAATGAAATGTATTGCCACTGACTGCATTTAACATCCCCTACATTTTACTGCCTTTGTTAAACATGGGTTAACAGCCAGAGGAAGACCAATCAATGCTGAAATGGTTAATGAGTAAACGTGTGAGATGGAGAATATGAAAGATTGATTTGCTCTTGCCCTAAGTGGGATTTATCGTGTGTGTTCTCACGCTGGGCCTCAAGATTAACCCCCGTGCTCTGTACTGTACTGTGTTTGCGGAGGTCTGGGTTCATGTTACTGTGTACATATGTTCAAGTGTGGCCCAGGTGGATGCCACATAAACACATCCCACACATCTGTCTGCATGTCTCAGATCTGCCTGGACCCCCTCCCTGTGACTGATCGAGGAGAGGGGGGGATAAATTTAGGATTTAGCACACACCTGCATCAAAACCGTCTGATTCAGCCGCGCCGGAGGGTCAGCATTCCGTAAATATCCTCCCGCTCTTGTTAACGTGTCACAGCTTTTAAATGGATCGACAAACAGCCCACCTGGGACTCATGGGAAAGAGAAAGGAAGTGGGCGAGAGGGGAGTTAAAGAGGAAAAAAAAATAAAAAATGGAACACGGCCCCCGTCTGCTCCCGTCGCTGTTTTTACAAGTCTTTACGACTCAATTTAGCGGATGGGAAATAAAACAAGCGGGGTGTCGGAGCTCTGGGGTGAGATGAGTTAGTGGGGCTCCCTGAGCTGTCACAGAGCTCGCCATAGCGGCGTGGGGGGTTGGGAATCAGAGGGAGAAAAGGAAAGGATGGGGGGGGGGGCACCCTAATCAAGCAAGTTTATTCAGATCAGCGTCAGTATTTCACTTTGCCTCACATCTCAGCAACTTTAAGCCTGAGTGTTCGGCTGAAGAAACTTGGGACTGAGGCCTCACTTTACCTCGGTGTTAGTTAGCATTCTGCATGTACATTTAACAGATTCATTATCTTTTTTCATCAAATTCTCCATGCCTTTAGTTCTCCTGTGGAAAAAGACAGTCCTCTGTCCTTAAACACAAGTGGCTGACATATTCTTTCTCTTTTCTCATTGCGTTCAGGGGACTGAATTGCTCCACAAGGTGTTGATATTGCTCTCTGTTATTGGTTTTTTCCAGCATGCTCTGATAGTGCCGTGTTGATGGCACTGTCTACCCCTCAGAAAGGCCTCCTCTTCTTTCACTCGCCTCTCTCCCTTTTTTTTCTTCCTTGCTGTTATTTCAGACCAATTGGGAGCGTGCACGCATGGAAGGGAGGAGAGGGTCGGTAATTAAAATTCTGTTCAGCATGACAACGCTGTTTCATGCCTCATTTTTTTGTCACACGTGGGATGAATGCGGGATAAGCGCAGAGACTTTGGTAGGTAAGCAGACAATGCCGGTGTTGGCTTAACTGTGCTACCTCCAGCACACAGGTGGAAAGAGACGCAAAACCCTGCAAGCTTTTCCAGCGACGGCAGATCTGCAGTGTTCGGTGACGGCAGAGGCTTTAACGTGCGCGGCTGCAGCTTTACATTCACCCTGTCGCTCGCAGACAACCGCAGAAAAACTTGTGTTTGTTATCGAGATGCGCTGCTCGCTTGCATGTGCTGATTCTGTGATGTGTTTACACTTTGAACGAGGGGGGTAGTAGTGGGGCACACACACACACACACGCACGCACGGCCCCCTGGGATGCTGTCCACGGGGCTTGTCAACTACTGTCACTCAGTCATCAGCATCCCCATACCAATGCTCCAAACCGCCCCCCCCCCTCCTCTGCAAAACAAAGACAGCAGCAGCCACAGCAGCTGCATCCAAAGGGACCATCGCTCCACCAGTATTTAACCTCTGCTGGAGCTTCTTTCTGTCTCTCTCGCTTTTCCCTTTGCTGTGCTATGTCTCTCCCTCTCTTTCTCTTCCCCTCCCTCCCTCCTTCTCTCCTTCATCAAAGCATTTCTGGCTATTTTGTTTCCCAGCTCTACAGAGAGTTATTGCTCATGACAACGATCACGGTCGTTTATTTTCTCTCCGCAGCCCGGCCTCTGTATGCACGCCGGGCTAGTATTACCCTATGATATTCAAGCGCTCTCTATTAAATATGCATGAACCCTGGAGATGAAAATTAATTTTGGGAATGTTCTCTCCCTCTTTTCTCCCCTCACTCTCTCTTTGAATGTTCAAATATGCCTTCATCTGCCTTTGTGTCAAGCCGTGAATTCATTATTTCATTTGCCGGTGATGGTGTAACATAACACAATATGCGAGGGGTACAGCAATGTGGCGATATTGATCTTGTTAAAAAGGCAAGGGGGGCAACGAGAAAACAAGTGCAACCAAAAACACACGTCGCAGGGAGCGAGTTTTCTACAAATTCGCCAAGTTTCCAACAAGTTTGCCCTGAGCTCTTATCATTCATGAATATTTAGGGCCATAAAATGTGAAAATATTAAATTGAATTATGCATGTATGAAGCGATGGAAATCTGCAGTAGGACACTGCAGTTTTTTCTTCTGTCTTTTTTGTGCTACATGATCTTCTTAGCAGCCCATCCCTCATTTCTGCTCATGATACGTACCCAGTGACCTTCAGACTCCAGACTTGGGCATGTATGTGGGTGCTGTTCCACCGCTGTCTGTTCTGCTGCACAGTACTGTATATTAAAGTATTCCTCTGTGAAGAGTGTGTGGATAAGTGAAAACATCAAAAACATCGCAGACACAAACAGGCTGGTTGAGCAGGTTGTGTGGGAGGTGAAGCCAACACAAGTTGAAGGATAAAACGAGAACTGCTTT
Source organism: Acanthurus tractus (assembly GCA_029783725.1). Classification (NCBI taxonomy): domain Eukaryota; kingdom Metazoa; phylum Chordata; class Actinopteri; order Acanthuriformes; family Acanthuridae; genus Acanthurus; species Acanthurus tractus. Next base: position 15,147,859 of record JAQNCA010000015.1, read on the forward strand.
AAGAAACAGTCGACAACAGTGAAAAGATGTTCTGTGAGTTGCCTTTCCAAGATGCTGCTGCCATAGTGACACCGTCTTGTACAATTATTTTTAATATTGTCGTCCTTTTTTTTAGATTCTTTTAATCCAGAGATCAAAAGTTTGGGGGAGTTTTGGTCGTGTTTAGTAAATTTTATGGTTTTTATTTTCAGCTGACTAAACCTTTGGACAATTTAGAATCAGAAAACAATGAACATTTGGTATTAAGGGATAAGCCGACAATAGATGAGTCTGGTTTTATCTAACATCAAGAGCATTTGAATCAAATTACAATTTTTAAGCTGACATGGCCGATCTGGGATTTCAGAAAATAGAATTAAAGAATGCAGCTTTGCAAAGAGTTTTTGAATCTGATGGTAAAGGAAGAGTTTAAATTCTTTCTGTTATAGATTCGACTTAATGACTTTTTCAGGAACAGATTTTTTATTTACATTTAACAGGAACTGAAGTCTGTCTCTAATCATAATCAAAATACATCTGTTTCCTGAGCCTAAACACAGACAATACCCACCCACCCAGACTGCCTCCGACTCTGGCACGGTCTGTAAATGTAGTGTTTTATTCACTCAATGAAACCTGGTGCAGACGCAAAGCAGGAAAGTATCATGAAAAAGAAAAACAACCACGGCTGTGGACACAAATCCTATAGATATAATTTTGTGACAATTTCACAAACTGCTGTGATACTGTTTGGATTGTAATACGTGGCTGCCGGTTGTTAGGTTAGCATAAACACTGAAAACAAGGAAATAGGGAGTCCAGCTCCGACCGAAGGTAAAAAAAAACAAAAAAAAAACCTCCAAACAGCATCGTTGTTGTTTAATAATTGACACAATATAGTGTGTAAGAATAATGTGATGCAAAGATGAGGCATAAAATATGTCCTTTTTCAGCAAGTTAGCCTATGTGCTAGACTCTGAAAGCTTTTGCATTCACTTGAAGAAATGTTTGTGGCACCCTGGGAAATCTTCAGTTTTTAAGCAGATTGAAACAGCTACCTGATACAGACAAAACAGGTTATGAGATTGACGAAATTGAACCACAACAATAAAGGGGATGAAAAATGAAACAAAAGAACTAAAAAACT
>JAQNCA010000015.1:15149084-15179911 GCA_029783725.1 Acanthurus tractus
AACTAAAAAACTGCAGGTTTAAATTCTCTGTGGTAGTCAAAGTAGTATTCAAATGATCCATAGTTAATTAAGAAATATTGATCAAAGCGGCTTTAGAGGTTTTCTTTTTTTGGAGGTAGAGATTGAGAAAGTTGTTGTCCAGCTGTGTCAGTTTCATCTCGTGCTTCCTCAGTGTTTTTGAATTTCATTTGTTCAAAATTTATGCAAATGGATTTATCACTAAGCAGTATTGTATTTTAGTGATTCAATGTGACACGAGGAGCTTTCTGAGGGAGCTGGCCGTTCAGCAGAGGGGGGAGCTTTTGGCTGCTCCACACCAGCCCCCTTATGGCCTGCACTCCCTCACACTGAGTTATCTGCATAACTGCATCTTTCATGAGGTTTGGTCAATGCCCAATCCATACTGTATAGGCCTCTGCGTGTGTGTTAAAGAGAACGTGTGTGTGTGACTCTGCATGTTATCCCTGCAACTGGCACCGCACAATTTGTCTCCCTGAGTCTCGCACTGGTGTTTATGTGTCTTTGCATGTTTTACATACATGTGCTGTGACTCTTTTTACCTTTTGGGGGACGCAATCTTTGCAAGACTAATCATTCAGGTCTGCAACCGAGTGGTCCAGCTTTTCGCTTTGCCACAAATTAGCGCTCTCACTTGATTCTCTCCATCAAATTCATGGTTCCCACTAGTGGCACCTTGTTTCAGCCTGGGCAGTATCAGCAAAGAGGGATGTGGGTGACTGTAGTTTGTGGAGGGCCACTGCAGTTCTTATCAGGTAAAGTGGTTTTTGATTAGTGTTAATGGCTGGTACTAAAGAGCCTTCAGTTTTTCCACTGGCTACACCTGCTATATGTGTGTGTGTGTATGTGTGCCGCTGTGCTCAAGGGCGTGCTAGCAATTCATCAAGTTGAAAAAGATATATCCACCATGCAGTGACAAACAGGTTTATGTCTAAACTCGCTCCCTAAACTATGACCTCCATACCGTCTGGTTGCTTTTAGCTATTTGGAGAATGCTGCTGGATGGTGGCAGAGCTGCAGAGTGTCTCCCTGCAGCCACAGCAGAGGAGTTTCAGTATGTCAGCACCTCTGCAAGATGCACACAGTAAGAATGAGGCTTTTCTTGTTGTGTATTCTCTAGCCATGATCCACTCATGGCCCAGAAAGACAGGCTGCAGCACCCGCTCTCCGGGAAAGAAAAAAAAAAAATGCGCAGCATCTGGTGCAACAGACAGCCTTGCATGTTAATGCAGAGTTAATATTATTATTATGAACTGCGAGTGACTTTGCATGTTAGTGAGCGCTCTGTCAAATTAATGTCAGTTCCATTAATGCCGCCGTCTATTTCGTGTCACAAGTACGCTGGCATTAGACTCCCGCTCGCTCAGGCACACAGGGGCGAGATTTGGAAACACACAAAGGAGCACCAACACACACACTCACACACACACACAGAGAGTCTACCTCATGAAAAGATTCACACCCCTGCATCTCAAGTGTAGATACATATTTACACATGCATGCACACACACAGAGACACACACACACACACACAAATCTTTTCACTGCAGAAGCGAGACACCAGGGGAGGAAAATGAATGTCCTGACTCATTTATCACATAGCCCCAAAAGTACAGATGAATCCAGTGATGAAAATCTGTCCTGAGAAATGTCAGGAAGATATTAACTCCAATACATCAAAGTGGAGCTGCAGTCTCGGAGCTGACTGCCAGCCGATGCTCCCAGCCTTTAGTTAAATAGGAAAGCCAATGTAATTCTAGCCAACTCTGACCATTTGTCACCCAGAAACGAGTAAATAAAGACACGAGTCACTTCCATCCGAAGAATAACATCAGAAATGATGCAGAGCAAATTTCATTAGCGTTCAAATGCCATTCTTTAGATCTGTCTGATCTCAATGAAGTGTGAGAGTGAAGGGAAAGAAAAGAAGAGGGAAATTGCCTTTTCATGTAGATTTCACTAATCGCTTCCCGAACAAAATACGGCAGACTTGTACTAATAAGTAAGTTAAGGCTCAGTGGACAGATAGAGTGAAACAGCACAGAGGCTAATGGAATTGAGAGCTTTCCATGCCTCCATGGGTGTCTTAATTGTCAAAAGGAGATTCTCACAGGAGCATTTCGCCACTCGCCTGCTGGATTGTGGGAAGCCTAAATTGGAGTGCGACTCACTGGGCTTGTTTTAAGCCACAGCCTCTCTGGTGTGTGCAAGGTGGATCAAATCCCTTATCCAATGTCTGGAAACAGGTCCTGTGATTCACTCCTGTTTATTTGGCAACCAGCTCAAGCAAAGTATGTGTTTTCAATGCAGTCAACAGGGACTGCAGCAGACTCATATCTAAAATCTATAACTTCTACTGTTCTGTGCTTTTTCATCTTGCACTCTCCCCTGGAATGCATTACGTGCTTATATGTGCTTGCATGGATTTATTTATTCATAAATATTCATTCTGAATGTCACATGTGTGATTTATTTGACAAAAAAAAAAAAAAGCTTTTTCAATCTCGGCCAGTTTAGAGATACTTGCTGTTATTGCTAATGTTATCACAATACCTTTATAGTGATTTATTTTAGCATCGCCGCTCTTCACTAGTTATTACAGCACTAGAACTTCCAACCACTGTGGTTCATTAGCAGGGAAATTGGACTGTATGGGACTCCATGAGAGATAGAGAATGTGCTTCTAATCTAAAAAGGTCAATGCGCGCAAGCTATTTTGGAGATTCACTGCGAGCTTGTAATTGGGGCCTTGTCTGAAGACAACGTTGAATTAAATGAAGACAAAGTTACACAGCGTTTGGTTGGCCTTTGATGAGAGTCAGGGAGTGAGGACCCTTCATTTGCAACCTTTAATCAGTCCAATGAGATCAGATTCGCATGTGATTCAAGAAGAAAAGAAAGTGGGGGGAGAAATGAAATGGTAATTAGTATTGATTACCTATGGGCATATGACCCCGCGGTCTCCCCTTGCATTCTTAAATCAACCCAAATTATTGGAATTACTAATTTCATGCTCAGAGAGAAGTAGCCAGCAACATGAGAATGCCTCCACAATGAACCATGTGCCAAGCGCGGTCCCAGGGAACTACGGCGATGGGAAGCGAGGCGTCTCTCCGTGCGGGGGCGTGGGTGTGAGGCTGAATTAACCACACTGAATAAACCACATTTAAGTTAAGGATGATAATTATTCTAGGAGGGTCTGAAGGGAGTAAAGGTGATTCAGGTAGCTTTTTCTTCAAATTACACCCCACGTCACTGCACTGTCGCTAAGAGATGGCCTCAGCACGGCCATATATGCATGTAATTACTCGCCGTTAAGGGAGGAGGAAAAAGTCCATTTAGGTGGGAAAAAGCAGGCCAATTACATGTATGCACAATTAATACACCCATGGGAAATTGAATTTTTTCTTTCAAATGATAAGATTAATTCCTAATTATGACTACAGACACACACACATGCACATTCTCACAAGGCGTCACACAGTTAATCTACTTTAGTGGATTTAAGCCACCATATAGTGAAATCGTGAAGAGCCGGAGTGGACAGCAAGTGATGGAGGGAAACCGTGTCATAATGCACCCAGTGAACCCAGGAACCAGGGATGTGATGGTGCTCTGCCGCCATCTGCTGGCGAACAGGCGGAAGGGTCTGAGGGCCTTTATGAGTCTGGTTTTAAATAATTGCTTAGCTCCGAGTATGTTCTCTGCGGTACTGCTCGATCTGCATTAGGAGACCGTGTTTATTAATAGATGCTTCTGTGAATATGATCTCTGTATTTCATCCTCAACATTTCAAATGTATTAAAAAGTACATTGATTTTTTTTTTTTTCAATTCAATTTTCAATCCTTTGAGAATCTTAGATGGTGTGAGGCTGATTTTTTATTAGAAAAGCCTAGTTTTACATGAGAAATGCATTTTCTTACAAATCTTTTTTAAATATTATATATATAGTTTGAATTATACAGATTTATGGAAGTTAATATTTTTTCAGTGATACTTCCACACATTTATCTGCTGTGTGGATGGTGTTTTAAACTGAATTTCAACAGATCGCCATCAAGGAGGTTTTTTTTTTTTAGTAGTTTTTTTTGTCTTAACATACTGTATTCAACAGATCATGAGACAAAGGGCACACATTTGCCCAGCCCCCACCACACATATCAATAAGCAAGCCAGGTAGAGAGAGACACACAAAGTGACTACAAATGATGCCACCGTTCTGCATTTCTTTGTGGTTGTCTTTTGTCTGTAATGTTTGACTTTCAGAAAAGATGTATCAACGGTCACTACACACTGAGGCTCTGACATGACCCCTCAAGGCCCCTGAGGATGCACTCAGTCTGCCTGCATCATAATCCTTCTGCGGCCAATAACCTGCTGATTGATCCCTCAAGACAAGCTGATGCAAGTTTTTGTTTTTTAGACAGTGAAATGTTTCAGGTTCTAGTGTAGAGCCAAAAGCCTCAGAGATACCAAATATAATAATGAATATATTACCAAATAAATACCAAATAAATGAATTATTAGATTATATTTTTCAGGAATGTGTATCGTACGATGCACCAGGCATCAAGGTTACTTCAATTACCACGTGAGAACCCCATGAAACCTCAAAATACAGATTATTTATAATTTCAGAGAAACACACAGAGATTCTTTAAACTTTAAAACTGCTTTAAGGGAACTAAAAGACAGAAAGTGAACGTTAGGTATTACATAAATAAATAAATCCACAGAGACACTAATCCATAGGGTACACTTCTCAAGTCTGATTTTTATTCTGTGGGAAACATTAGCCTTTTACACATCTAACTTGTTGGTGCAATACGACAGACAGCTACTTAGTACAGCAGTGCCTACAGTCAATAATATATCCATGTTTACAAGCAAAATAAACAATGTTAAAAAGATAAATATTAGTTTCAGTGTAAAGCACAGCACGCAGTTCTCTTGACTTGCAGCAGTAGAACTGTATTGCATCAGTCTCACATAAATATGGTGAACCTCGCGCTGGTTCTAGGCAGATACACACACTGGTTTTTACGGCAGATGCAGTGTCTATTCTGTCCTCGTGCAGCTCTGGGCTCAGAGCCTGCCTAAGCGACTGCAGACAGAGAAAGTGCAATTTGAAAACGACGGTGACACTAAACATCCAGGGCAACAGGGACACACAGATGCATGGCGGGACAGCTGTGTGTATGCGTGTGTGTTCAATAGTAGAAACACTGCAGAGGCAAGCATACAGTTCATTAATTTGTCAAGACAAAACAGAGAGGAGAGACGCTGAAGGAAATGACACGAACAGGAAATGAATACGGTATGTGGCTAAACAGAGACGGCTGTTAAGGTTTGTTACTGGAGGCTCGTACAACATGTGGACAGACGCCACACAAACCTTCAGTTGTACACACATACTTCGCAGGCCACCGTATGCACTGGCCTTCACATGGCGACCGATGCATCCGACTCTTTGGGCCGGATGCGTACAACATGCTCCAGCTGTCCGGAGTCTGAGACGTCATAGCTCGTCTTGTACTTAGCCAGGATCTTCATCAGAGGACGCAGCTTCAACCACCACTGCTCTTTAGGGATCCTGTGACTTGAGACAGATAAGGAGATCTCAGCACAGTTACAGTTACAGCTGTTTTTTTAGTTTTAGTTTTGGCACCTCTTCAGGATGGATGAGCCGCCATCAATATGTTAAACAATTAAGAAATGCCACCTAGATTATTTCTTTGTTTCTTATCATTTTGATGATCTTAAGCAGTGGCCTGCTCTGACTGAATCTGCTGAACTGGAACTGCTTAAGCCCAATTTACCCGTAGAAATCATTAAGTTTCATCTAATCAAATCTACAGTGCCCTGCATGAATGCAGATAACATACAGTTTTAAGCTGCCGTCAGCAGCATGTTAAAGTGATGAAAGCTGGTGTAGTCACTGGGGACGGATTAAAAAAGAATAGTCAAAATCAATGCAGATGAGGCTGAGATATCCTGCTTTTTACTTCTTAATATGGATTAAGCTTAAGAAACACTGGAATCTACATTTCCTATAATGTAAATCAATGTTACACCAGTGAGCAGTGCCTGTCTTCACAATGCCCATGTTTTTAACATCACACTAGTTTGTACTTTAGTCTCATTTTCAAAAACTTTAACTCACAAGCCAACACTGAGATAAAGGCGACAGCAAGACATTGTCAGGCTTCTTTGCTCACTTTGGAAAGCTCCCTTTAAGCCTTTTAGACATTACACAATTGCTACCTAGCACTTCTCTGTCCCTTTAAGTTTGAGGAGAATGATACATACACAAAGTCGGTCTCATCCTTGAGCTGCACAACTGGCTGGAAGACCAGAGCCCTGCGACGCATTCCCAGCAGACAGCACGAGTCCTCACTGTTAGCAAACACTCGGCCTGTGGGGAAGCACGGTAACATCAGAGGTGCAAACACAGGGATCTACTTCAGCCGTCCTCTTTCAGGTCGCAAACACAGAGTTACACAGAACAGATAATTGGCGGTGGGTGTGAGAGGTTGTGGTGTTTACTGTAGTGATCAATCTTTAGAGCGAGCTGCTATCTTGAAGATGGTAAACAAAACTATTCTATGGGGATTTTTTTAGGAGGAGACAAATGAGGTGGTGCAACTGATACAAACAGAAATCTAAAAACAAAATACAAAGAGGGAATAATACAGCAGAATTATGACTTAAAAGCAACATAAAGCGTCATCGACACACAGAAATGTGGGGCAAAGCAGCAAGAGAGGTTGTGTGGGTTATTTGTTTAGCCCATGCTTGTAGATTTGGTGTCCAACTATTTCTGGAAAAAGTGTAGCATGGTGGCTGATGGTAAATTTGTTTGGACACATTGCAGCTATGCCCCACAAGTGCCAAGACAGGCTGTGTGAATCTATGAAATGGTAGAACAGAGGAAAGGACAGACAACGACATGGAGCTAAATATTGAAATGTAGATGGTCATGGAGCCAGCATGAAAAAAAAAGATTTACCTTCATCTTATGTCATCCATGTGTATGGGAAATAGACATAAAAAACAAAGAGGAGTTTGAACTTTAATTGCAGTCTTTTGCACATGCAGTGTGGTTCTAAAACAGCTGTTGTTCAGAAACATTAACTGTTGTTAGTGCAATCCGTCAAAAAAGAAAGTACATTTGAGTCAATTTCTCATTAAATTGTTATGATGATGACTGTAAATAATCGATAAATAATTTCCTTTTGAAGTGATAAAACTACATCAAAATGTCAGAGTGACTCCATGACAGATCTGGGTATCTGTATGTTTCACAACGTTCACGCCTCTGCAGGGAGGGAGGATCAACTACTTTCACTGAGCTGAAGCAGAACATTGACCTTACCCTGTCTGAAGGTCTCCGTCAGCTTCTTGGTGACCCACTGCATCGCCTTGGCAGAGATTTTGGTCCCAAAGTTGCGGTCAAATGGAGATGGTGCCCCTCCCTTTAATAAAAATATAGATTTATATGGTTCAGATTACGTTCAAATTGCTCGCATTAACATTTTGCTACAGCGAATTTGTGATATTTATAATCAGGTTTTCTCTCTGTTAATTTCTACAACACACCCTGCACTCTTAATCTACTATACACCTACTTTATTTCATTTTACTTAGTGTTTTAGAGATGTACAGACAAAAAGCAGGAACCAATAAAATGGAGATGAATATGTATAACAATTCTGAAACAAGAAACCCCCCCAAACTACTTTTTTTCAGATTTATTTAAAGTGAAGATTTGTAAGTTGCACTATGTTTAAATTATTTTTTTTCTTCTCAATTCCTTTACTTGCAGCAGACATATCCCACTTTCCCACTTGGGGATCTTCAAAGTTTTGTTTGATCCACTTTTATCTGCGCTAATCTCAAGACACACAAAGCCAGAATACAACAAAGCCCATCCATGTAAAATGGGGATGTGCATATTCATGATACAAATACAGAAAATTGTTTATTAAATCTTTCTTAGTCTGGACAAATTGCTACCCCTGACACTGTTAGAGAAAGGAATCCTCCCCTGGAGTCTGTGTGAGATGAGTGAGATTGTGCTGTGCCTACCTGCTGCATGTGTCCCAGCACATTCTTCCGGGAGTCAAACACTCCCTTCCCTTCTTCTGAGTACAGCTGGTAGATAAAGTCTGTGGTGTAGTTTTCATTACAGTTCTCGTTCCTACACACATACACACACACACACCCACACACACACAATTCACAAAGGAGACAAAACATCTGAGTCTACATTTACCCACTGTTACGAAAGTGCTTTTGCAGATGGCTGCTGCATTGTCAGCCTATTTCCTCCCTGACTTTGTTATAGTGACATCAAGAGGAGAGCAGCATTGCAAAACATCAGATGTTCACTTGGGCTTTAACAGATTGTTCAAAGCTTTGATAGCTTCGTTCATAACACTGATGTGCAAAACCTTAATCAACATTTGATTGTGTATCATGGGTTTTTAAGTGCTGCGTGGGCTGAATGGGCAGAGCAGAGGGACAGATGCCGGCAGCTAATGATGACTATTGCACCTACAAGAGAGTCAGGAGCAGAAGAGAGCTTCTGGAGAAATAAACACTTTCTGCCTTGATCTGGAGCCATTTACCTACAGGAAAAAAGCTCAGACTTTATTTCCTAAACTTCTGATGATAATCCAGCAGAGGATTTATCTTTACTTTGGCCTTCAAACTGTCTAGCTGTTAAAACTAGAGTGAGAAACACAAGGCCAGAATACTGTCTGACATACGTAATATGATGGTAGACATTCATAGCTTCATTCTAAAACCTCAACAGGAGCTTAAAATGTCATCCGGTACATTCCTGCTGTTACCTGAAGACATCAGCCTCAGGTCTGTTTACTATACAAGCAGCTTAAAATCAAATACTGAGGTCCGGTAATACTGAAACACAATTCCATGATTTGGGTTTGTTTTACTGTGACTGTGTGGACCACAAACATTTATACAAACATTATGTTACCTGAGCACCAGGCCTCTTTGAATGCTTGTCTTCATTTTCTCTGTCAAATGTTCCACATTGGCCTGCAGGAATACACAGAAAGTGTGAGTTATGTAGACTATGAAATGGCATTGCACTGTAGAGGCTACGCCAGGATTAAGTCTTAATGCCCTCTAGTGGATAAAGTGAGAGACTACATGCTAAAGGTAGAATACCGATAACTTTGACAGAGCTCAGGAAACAACCAGGCCTTGTGCTGTATGTTTCTCATGGCTGCTGTTTTACCTGCAGATCTCTGATGTCAAATGGCTCTTCATAGATGTAGGCGGCATCAGCTCCGGCAGCCAGGCCTCCCACACTGGCCAGGTAGCCACAGTAGCCCCCCATGGTCTCAATGATGAACACGCGTCTCTTGGTCCCACTAGCTGATTGCTTGATGCGGTCACACGTCTGACACATGGGTATATGTTCATAATGTCAGTGTACATGAGGTGATTATTCACCGAAGCATCGAGAAACAGCATATCTGAGAAACCTTCAAGTAAATGTCATGTTAACACATTAAACTAAAACAAGCAAGATTAGAGTGCGTTATTAGAGGTCAAATACTGTTAAAGTGACACATTCCACATCGAAAAACAACAGCAAATCACTATTGTCAAGGCCAGCATGCTTGTTTTTAAAGCTGCACAAGAGTCGACTTGATACATTCAAAAAATTCAGGCAGATTATTTTAAAGTGCTGTTTTCACCAGTTGTCTGGAGTCTTGCACAAGGATGAGAGAGCACATCAGATGGAAAAGTGGAGAAATCATTTACGGTTAATATGGCATACACTTGGTTAAAATTACAGTTAGAGAGAAAAACTTTTTTTTTAATTTTACAGCAAAACTTTATTTTTATAGTCCAATGCTAATAATCAGCATGGCATCAGGTGACTGTGATATTAGTAAAAGCTCTAAACTGTTTCAGTTGTTAAAAGAGCATTTCAAGAATTCTGTAGTTGCATAAAGTTGGAGGACCAGCAAGACACAGATCAAAGACAGAAGCAGTGACTAAGATATCATAACTCTTAGCTGCTTGTATGGTCCAGGCTCCAAAAACACCAGATCCTACATTTACCATAATGCAACATCATAGCATCTTTCTTTATGTGCTATTTTGCCCAGACACCTGTAGTTTGAAACCCAGGTTTTGTTTAAAAATCATTTTACAGGCCGAGTTGTACTTCTCATGGAGAATTAATAAAACTTGATGTTTAATAAAAGTGTAATGCCCCTGAAAAATTGTACAGATATTTAATGTTATACTGAAAGCTGAAGGTAAATCTTCAAAGTTATCTTGAGTTAGGATCCAAGTTAGGTTAACATCATGTTAATGACTACAGAAATCACTGGAACTGCAGCAAATACCAACACAACTTTACTTCCCATGTGTTTGTAGAGCCTGAATGTTTGTTAAATTTAAGCACTGAATCATTAACTCCACTGATACTTGTTACATGTGTCATTTTCATCCTCTTTGCATTAGCATCTTAAACAAAGTGCTCAAAGTTGTGCCGGCGGCGGTTCGACTGCCTTACCTCCACGATGGCATTGAGGGCCGTGTCTGCCCCGATACTTAGATCTGTGCCTGGTACATTGTTACTTATGGTGGCAGGCAGCATACACATCGGGATGCAAAACTCTTCATAGGTAGCGCGAGCCTCATACAGCTGCAGCAGACTCTCAAACGCCTGAAGCAGCAGTACATGAAAACGCGTTAGAGGCGCAGAAGGCTGGCCACTGAGAGAGAGAGGTGAATCTCTCTCAGTTTGCAAGAGCGTATCCTGCCATTCCGGCTCTCTCCGTGTGATAGTGGCCAATGGCATCCCTTTGGCAGACGGGATGGGAGGACGGAGGTATGAACAGAGAGATGGAGAACAAAGTGAAGAAGGAAAAATGGAAAGTTGGAGGAAGAAAAGGACATTGATAGAATGGCAGAGTGGAGCCACACAACAGGAGCGCAAATGTAGAAGGAGGGCGATGGCAGGACAGATGGGAGAAAGACAGAAAGATGAGACAGAAAAAGATGGGACAGAGATCTGTGTGTTTGTGAGATTGGTGGCTCAGTGCAGTACCACTGCACAGGACAACTTCATGACGGCCTTTTCCATATTGTGGAAGGTTATATACAGGCAAGACAGGCACTGATCAAGTCTGCACACACGGGGAGGAGGGATGAAGAAGATGGTGGTACAGCCAAAATTGAGGCTAGAAGATATTTTCCTGTTTTTATTTCCTTAGTCTTAGATGTTCATTGCACAAGTCTCATTACCATTTAACACAGGTGCACACAGTACAGTGCATGTTAACTTTATTCTAAGGCGTTAGTTTGCGTTCTGTAGCTGTTAGCCACTCATCTTGTGTTAATGATGTGGGAGGACACAAACACACAGTCAGAGAGAAGGGCAGGCAGAGCAAACATGGCGGTCACCACACTCGTGCACCTCAAAGCATGCCTCCATGTTGTCACTTACTTACCTGACAGGGAAGGGGGGAGGGCGCCACTCTATTATTTGGTGTTACCTTTACCAGTCATGCCTCACAGTACAGACGTATCTCAATTTGTCTGTCTGGTTAAATTTGTGACCTTTTGGTGTTGAAGATTTAATCCAGATGTGGCTGACAGATGCCATATTCACAAAATTTCTCCCGAATAATCAACAAGCTGGCAGATATGGTAAGTGACTGGTAAAATGACTGAGTGAGCGATTTCCCCCTTCCTGACACATGTTTGGCTGGCTGGCTAAGTGAGCTTAAGCATGTTTGAGTGTTTGCCTGCTTGCATTTGTGTTTTGTTTTTTTTTTTCATTCGTCTGCTTGTTGCTGAGCTCAGCTACTTTGGTTGCCAGCCCCATCACTTACAGTAGTGATGGCGTTCAGAGCTGTGTCAGCGCCAATGCTGAGGTCTGAGCCCGGCACATTGTTGGAGACAGTGGCTGGGACCATGACCATGGGCACACAGAACTCGTCATATTTCCCGCGCGCCGTTAACAATTCCAGCAGTGACAGGAAGGCCTGCAGGGCAGAGCCAAGGGCTTTAGTGTCTGGGAGAGTAAAACTTGGGCAGGTTGGTTTGGTTGAGAGGTGCTACTTGCCACAAGGGAGGGAAAGACAAAAGTGGAGGGTGCCAAGGGGAGGAGCCAGGTCTATCACAACGGACAGCAGCGAAACAGACAGGTACCACTCCACATACTCTGAACATAATCTCTCTCTCTCACAAACACACACACATTCGTTCAGACATATGAAACTTGTTTACTTGCATACATCACAGGAGAATAAAGCTGGTGTGCATCTAATGGGAGTGCGTGAAATGGCTGGAAAAAAGCAGGTGTTCTCTGTTTCCAGTTCAAATCAAACTAGCAGATCATTTTTATTTCAGTTAGTGTTTAGTCCCACTTTTTATTTTTTACAATTTAAAAATTCTAAATTTAGAGCCGTGCTTTCTACACATGTTGTGACAATATTATATAAATACATGGGTTTGTACAATTAATGCTGTTCCAGGTTTTGGCAGAGAAATGACTTCAAAGCATGACTATGTGCATGATTATGGTAGGAACCATATGAAAGTGTGCGGACATAAAATGGGACAATGTTAATGGAGAGGTTCAACATTACAGTGTTAATCGTCAAATACTAGCCTTTTAAACTTCTGACACTATAATAGGTAATCCTTTAACAGTTACTTTTTAAGTGTATGAGCAAAAATTGGGATCACTCATAACTTTGCTAAATATGATATACATCATTAGCACTACTGTCATGAAATTTCCAAACATAAGTGCTGAAAAGCTAAGGGAAATCAAAGATGAGAATGCAGCTTCATTTGCAAAATTAGCCAGCAGCCACAAAAAAACCTTTGAACATACCTCAAATCCACCAACAATTAGCAGTGCATTAATGTTGTGCTTTCGCATCTGCTCAGCAATTTTATCAGTATGCTTTGCAGGAAGAGTTCTGAGGGAATGAAAAAAGGAAGCAAAACACAATAAAAACTTTAAATCAAAATCACAAGTTTATGACACAGCAGTGATGTTCACAAAGCTTCACTACTTCAAGAGATTACTTATAGTAATTGAAAAAAAACTTCAGGGATACTAGCTTTACTGCTGAGTAGCTGCCGGTCAATTAACTGATAAAGACTTTACCTTTTGGTTCCCAACAGTGAACCACCTTGTCCTGTCCATCCTCCCACATCAGCCCATTTAATCTCCTTAATCTAAAAAGAAGAACAACAACACATGCAGTCTTAAAATGAATGCAACAATCTATTACGTCTTTAATGTTCTCATCTTTTAGAACTCAAATCTATGAAACCTTGACGTATTTACATTTATCCTAGTCCATTTATCACAAACCCTAAAACACCTAGAGTCTCTTGTAAGAGCTCCAATTTTGTATTATTTGACACATTCTCCTGGGTTCTCGGTGCAGGGGTTGTTAGGAGGAGAGTTAATTTTCCGGACGCATTCTCTTACATCTAACAGAGGAACTAGACCAGTGAAAATAGCGAGGTGTGTAGCAAAGAGTCCCAGAGTGCTGAGGTATAGAAATCCATTACTCTTGCTGGTCTAATCTTCTTAGGATCAGTTGGCGCAGTTCCATTTAGCTGGCCAGAGTACACACAGTTCAACTAGCCAGTGATATTGGAAAATTATGATAAAGATAAATGTTGAGATCGTTTCTGAAGTGCTGTCCCTTGACTACTACAGAGTGCTAGAACTTTCACCCGGGAAAAAGGTCATAGAAGGATAAAGGAGGGGAGTGTGAAACCAGTTTAACCAGTCACTGGGCAGGAAAATAGCGTCTAAAATTACAGAGCAGTGTCACACAAAATGGTTTCACCGAGAGACTTGAGATATCTGTCGTCTGCTTAAACCTTTCTTTAAAAAACTGATAAAAGAACTGTTAGATCAAGTGAGAAACATCACACTGACTGGTTACTCCAGAGATGTTCTCAAACTGTTAAGCACAGAATTACTGCACTGGTAAGTGTGGATAAGAAGGGGAAAAATCTGGAGTGAAACTAAGTAGAATGAACGGTTTGGGTTTGCTAATACTATCACTCTAAATCTTAATTTTGACAAATCAACTAAAATAATTTTGAATAAGCTGCTCCCCTTATAATTGATAAAAACTGTGGTGGCACAAACTTTTTTATTGGTTCTCTGAAGAGGGGTGTGCCAAGAAAAGTTTCAGAAGCACTGGCTGTATAGGCTGTTGCCCTCTAAGGGTTTATTGTGGTGCCTTGTCAGCTTTGATTGAGCAGGGAAGGGGAGGAGCAGTCAGTTTGGGAAATTGGTTTACAATAATCTCGATAGATTATCCTCAGAGTATCCCTGATTATTCTCGGGCAGGGAGCTAACAGTGATAGCCTACTGTTTCACTCTCACTGCTCAATTTTCTTTGAGTTAATGAGTAAATCAGCATTCCAAGAGCACACAAAGTATTTTATTAAGATCTAAATCATAACATGTAATCTCTTTGCGATTACTGTCAATGACTCTAGTTTAAAGGGATTAGATTACAAAGTGGTGTACACATGCAATAACACAATACATGTATCAGTATGAGTGCTTCAACACCCACCTGTCCTTTGTAGAATCCTTCAAAGCCGTCACTGACAGCAAACATCTTGTGCCCCTCAGAGATGCCCACCCTGACAGCTGAACGGACGGCAGCATTCATGCCCGCTGCGGGGGCACCGACATTCAACACCGCCACGTTGAAGTTGCTCTAAGGGCATAAAACACACAGACAGACAACCAACATCATATGTCTCTTTGCGTAATCACACCAAATAAAGAGAGAATAGTGCAGCTGTTGACCGAGCTGTGCAGAGTGAATCAATAAATGCTTTCTGGTCTGCTCTCAGCCGCATGCTGGGCCTACAGTGGTCGTTATCACAGATGAGGAGGGGGGCCAAACCCTGAGGCATGCTCCTCAGCATGGAGTCTGCTATGCTGCCTCTACACCTCACTGATCTCCAGTCTGAGCTGTCTCCAGCAGGCAGCCACAGCTCCCTGGCAGGGTTAAACAAGTCATCCCTTAGCGGGGAGCCAGGTGTCATTTGATATCACTGCACAACAGAGCTACACCGAGCCACCTGAGCCTGGTGTCGATAACCATAATTATCAGATGCATGGCAGATAAAGGTAACACAGCAAGCAGAGCAGGTAAAAACTGCTTATTACTAACTGGTCACCATTATTACAAACCATTACATTTTCTACTTAACAGCAGGTAAAAAACTAACACAACAGATGGATGCCAGCATAACCAAAATGAGAAAATAAATGCACCTGCTTCCAGATAAATACTCACATTACTCAATTTGGCCAAACCACAACCACACATTTACAGGATTACTTCATGGCGAGCCAAGGATGACACGCTGCATCATGCTGCAGTCGCTTAGTCATTATTTGTAGGCAGATCCGCAGGACAGAGTAATAAAAAATTAAACATCTTGTGGTTTGGGAAGTCAATTCATCTCTCTAAAAACAACCTTCATTCCAGGCGTAGCGGGGACTGCTAATATACAGTATGTGTGGCAAAAAAAAACAACTTCAACAAACAAAGCCAACAGCACCGTCACTGTTGACAGTCTCAGAGGGAGTGTCGGGCTGTCATGAGGTGACTTACAGTTGGCAGTTCAGATTCTGGTTTACGATGAGCCAGCAGTTTGTATGTCTTCAGGTTGTTTTCAAAACTCCTGCAGTAAAACCAGCCAGACATATAAAACCATTACAAAAACAGTGAGTCATATTTCAGTGCCAGGGACATGGAAAAAATGCATGACATAAATTTGAAACTTAGGGTGGCATTTTGAATTATTTGTATAACATTTCTTTTCCAGCTAACTGTCATATGAACCATGTGTGTAAACAACAAACTCGTGATGCTCTAAAATAGCACCATGATCCACTTTTCCTTCTACAGCTGTCTTAAGTACGTAACATCAAACTGATGCTTTTGATCTTGAGTGAAGTGAAGGCTCCGGTGTGTGATGCTGGTCCCGGCGGGCTGTCAGTCATACCTGCCTCGAAGCTTCACTGCCTCTTCAAACCGTTTCTCGTCCATTGCCTTCTGGACCTCTTGAGTCTGAAGGAAAAAAAGAGGGAAATATTTTCACTGCTTGAACTCTGTATTGTGTCGTACTCTGTTCTTCCTCTCGTTTCAACAGCAGGAGCACTTCATTTAATTTATACCAGCCAAATGAAGGATCTGCAGACATGCCTTCTTTGATCTTTCAAGTGTCTATTCTGAGTGCAACAATTGCTGCATGTTGGCCTGAGCGCCTTTCTGGTGTAAAGGGAGAACAATGCAAGAGTAAACATGTCATCATCTGTTCCAGCTCTAAAATTGATACAACGTAACCTTGTTTTGACCTGTAACAGAACAATAAAGCGTCTGTCCTGTTTCTGTGGAGATGGGTTACTATTACATCACCATCCTACAGGCAGTCATCATCAACTCTGCCAAACGCTTCAGATAATCATTAACCAGACACAACAGCCTCTCAAACACTATAGCTCTCTCGTGAATGTTAGTGCCACTCCAGGCCCAATGGGCTGTGCTGTTTTTCATCATTACATCTGCTCCTCAAACCCAGCCCCACTAACATGACTGCTCGGAGTCCAGCACAGTCATTTCCCAGTGTTTGTGTTTGTGTGTGCTTTGCAGTTTCCCTCTCTCCTCAGGATGTATGTGTGCATGCGTGTGTGTGTGTGTGTGTGTGTGTGTGTGTGTGTGTGTGTGTGTGTGTGTGCAGCAGTCTTGGCCTGTTGCCAATCCAGTCCAGAGCTTACCATCTGTACACACTCCATCAGAGGCAGGCGCACCGATTGGTTGCCGTACAGAGAGACCACACAGGCTGGCGTGTTGGCTGTGGTTTCAAGAAGGGCGAGAACAGCCTCCACACCCATACGACTGGCCTGCATAACCAAACACACACAGATACAACTGAATCGTCCCCACCATCAAAACCTTGTTTGTTTCTCCTGTACACCGGTATTGTTTTTTTATCAACACATTCTTCTCCAAAACAGTGATTTCTCTTTCACACTGAAAATGTAATTGTAGTAAATTCTTCACGTCACTCTTTCTTGCTTTAATATGGGGTTGTCTTGTCGTAAACATTAAGAGATCAGTCACACACTGTCGTGATGCAGTGTTTCACATGCTGAGCAGTAAATCTGTTAATGTGCTTAACCTAAAACCTGGGACTATTTCTCCTCAGACACACACAGGATTAAACAGGAAATGCTCTGGACAACTGCGCCATTTCCACCAAAATAACGCCAACTGAGCACACAGCAAAAGTGTTCACTGGGTTTGAAGCTTTTACACTCAGATGAAGAGTTTTCACTATAAATGTTACAACTTAGAAGGTTAAGCATTTAAACTATAGTCAAGGAAAATAAATTTCTTGTTATGGCTTTAAAAACCATGTATAACATTTTTTGGCTATTAAGTAACAAGAATATTCTCAATCAATCACTTTGTCATTGAAATGTCAGAAAACAGAGAAATGCCCCCTAGCTCTCCTCAAAGCTTGAGCTAATCTATTTAGACAGCATGTTTTTTAATCATTATTCCAAACCCCAAAGATGTTCAGTTTGCTATCATATGTGACAAAGAACAGCACGAATTGTAGCTTAATATTTTGTATTTTACTTGAAAAATGACAACATGATTCACTGATTATCACAGAGTGGTGAACCTACCAGGATGCGGTCAAAAGCAGAAGGGGTCCCTCCTCTCTGTACATGTCCGAGGATTGTCACTCGTGTGTCGAAACCCAGGCATTTGACGACAAGCTAAGAAGATACCATTTACAGCTCTTAGCAAATACTGTGGCGGTATATTTTATAATTAATCTAATAAAAAACACAACTGTTAAGTGTTCTGATGGATCTTTTATGTGTTTCTCATGCATGTTAGTAATAAAGTTACAAGTGAAATTATATCTCCCATAGAACTATACTGGTAGGAAAATTCTTGTGCCAAAGTGCATACATGGACAGACCCACCACACACTACCACACACACAGTATAAGTAAAAGCTGAAGAAAAGGGGAAACAGCAAAGCACAAGCAAGCCATTCTTATTTTTCAGTCATGTTAGCAGGGAGCTCTTTATACTGAACATCACAGAAGATCCCAGGCGGGAAGTGCTACATTAAATGGAGACACTTGGGTGCTTTACAGGAAAAACAAAATGCTTGACATGTTTGCCTTCAAATGAGGAACAGTTAGTGCAGGGTCATCACAAACAGTGACTCTCTGTGTGAGAAAATTTACAGTGAGAATGTGTCCAAAAATATTATATACAATTATGTGAGGCATTTTTTTTTAGAAAATGACATTTGATTTTTGCAAATGTCTGGCTGTGAGGTTTAGTGAGGGTGTGTGCTCAGGGTTTTTTTACAGCAGTAGTAGAATGTGGTGAAAGCCGTCTTACCAAACTACAGAGTGTGTCTGACAGAGCACTCCAGAAACACAGCAACAGAATCAAAGCCACACCAGGGCAGCAGTACAGTGGTAGAGGTCATACAGGAGGCAGTTGAAGCTGGAACTTGCCACACTTTTACATGAAGCTCTGTACTTACATTCTTGATATAGTCAGTAGTAATGGGCTTGTTGTTATGATCAATCGCCCCTTCAGCTACAATTATGATATTCAGCCTTTTCATCCCTGCTCGGTTCTACAAGGAGGGGTGGTGGAGAAACAACATGACAGAAAAACTCAGACTTTGGCTGTGATGTGGTCTTTCAGAAGCACAGGGGCCGGACAATGCAAACAGCCAGGGAGCTGAGGACAGATTCTCTTATGCTGAGAGATTGTGTCTGCACTTTGTAATCAGCAACACTCTGCCGACCTTATTGTCTCACTTCCATCATCGTGGGCTTGGCATATGACTACATGATTTTTTTTATCAGGGGCAAGATGAACTTTTCTTCACTTATATCAACATCCAGTCACATTCCGATGCCAATTACCTTGGAAGGCAAACAGCAAGAAAATTTAAATGCAGAATGTTTAGTTTTTTTGTGACTCAGGAGACTGATTTCCATCTGTCGGGTCTCCATGCTTCTGGTTTCCCCTTTCTTTATACTCAGGTACTCACATCCTTGACAAAACTAGAGGTTATAGGCTTTCCATGCCTGTCAATGGCTCCCTCTGCAACTATGATTATGTTCAGCCTTGTGCCCCTGGAACGGGTCTGAATCATAGAAAAATGGCATGTGTCCAAAGCAGAAAAAGCACAATAAAACACTGGAAAACTGAGATAAGCACTTTACTTCACATCAGTCCACTCTGATAAAAAGTGAGGTCTGACTCCTTGTCGAGAACTGAAAAGTTGTGCAGAATAATAATAACATTGTCATGTTGAACAACACAGCTAGGAAGCATTAAATAGAATCTAGAGCCAGGTACAATGTGATTCAGTGGGTTTACTGTGGGGGACAAACAAGATTGCGTTACCGCAGACAGCTTTTGACACATCTTATCCTCCCAGCCGTCCTCTGGGGGCATCTCAGGAATCAACACCCAGTCTGCACCACAAGCCAGAGCGCTCACCAAGGCCAGGTAGCTGAGATAAGACACACAGATAAAACACTAAGTATAAAAACAGAGTTGATAACAGTCTCTGTCTCTGCCTCCGGAATTATGCTTTGGATCTGCTATTAACTTGATCAAATGCACTCTTACCCACAGTGTCTGCCCATGACCTCTAACACGAATGTTCTCTGGTGACTGTAAGATCAGATAAGAAAATACGACTCAGAAGAGGATTTGAGAAATTCAAAACCATAATAATGTATTCAAAAACAGACATTTGAAAGATGATACTGAAATTAGATTAAACGAGCCTACATAAGCCTGAGGAAAACATGCCTGAACCAAAACAGAGCCTGTATTAACTTATTTATTGAGAACAAGAAATGGACAGCTTTGCTTCTCTCTGAATTTGATTGACTGTTCCAGAACACAGTGCAGCTTTTTCCTCACCCAGGGACAGTTCGAGGGGGCATTATATGACCAGATATTGCTGGTCCTTTGGACGAGGGCAGCTTATGAAAAAAAAGGGTCATTTTCCCCACATGCATTCTGTCCCCACCACCATGAGCCATGACTGCCTTTCTTTGTTTGAGTAGACTCCTCGTGCAGCCTGATGAGAACAAGTTTTGCTGCTGCGTTTAGTTGGCTTGTTTTGGCAGCTCTCATCAGGAAAATAAATATATTTTTTCCAATAATGATTTTCATGTGAAAACAGCACCATCCTCGGGTAGCCAGCTGGAAACAGACAAGTTACTGAGAGGAAGCAAAGTAATACAAAATAAAACAAAAATAAAATACTTTTGTTTTTTTGTTTGTTTGTCTGTTTTTAACACATGTTTCAATGTTGAGAAAGACCAAAATGAGGACTTAAGGTGGACTCCTGATTACTATAAACAGAATAATGTTGTGCCAAACTTTTTGATCCAAATAAGCAGTTTTTACTGTCGTCAAGCTGATATTTTTCTCACATGTCCACATTTCCATGCCATTTAAACCAGGAACAACAGGATGCTGTCGTAGTTACTGCAAAGTATAAGATATATTTTGGACTTCAAAACCAGTTCAGCGTACTACTAGTGCTCATGCTCGAGTACCTCAGATACAAATAAAGAAACAAATGCAGCTGCTTTATCTCCCTGCTTTATCTTCCCCCTCACCTCTGTGCAGTTGTCATAATTGCATCCACCACCTCGATGATTCTGTGCAGAGCAGAGTCTGTGCCGATTGTCATGTCAGTTCCACAGAAGTCATTATCAATGGAGCCGACCATCCCCACGATGTGAAGGGCCGAATACTTCTGAACAGCATCAGCTTCAATTAAGCCTGCAAAGATTGGGAAGTTACAGCTGAACCATTACTGTTACTCTTTGTTTTCCAGTGTATCTCTTAAGTTACTCAGACAGGTTGCTCTCACAGCTTGTTGTCAAAATAAGACAAGATAAGCAGCAATGGAAACTGCTGAGTTCAGGGAAAAACCTAGGCAGTCCTTTACTACTCAAACCCTTTCAAACAGAAAGTAAAACTATTTGCCTGTCAAGATTTAAGGGGTGGTAAAATCGTATCTTTGGTCTTATCTAACCTTTGTAAGTATTTAATCTCTCCATGTCAGATAAATAATACATGATTTTACAATAAGTTGTACTTAACATCCACAAGAAGGAACCACATCTGGTATATTTCAAGTCGTAAGAGAAAAAGTTTGCAAACAAATGTTTTTAGAGGACAACATGACATGGACTATTACATGCAAAGGGAAGTGGCATTGTTTCATACAAAAAGCAGACAGTTTGTGGTGGAGAAAAAAATGAAGAGTTTTATATACTGTGTTGTGTGATAGTAGAGACAGTAAAGATGAAGAGGTAGTACCATGAGATTATCAGATTAGTGATATTCGTGACTTACAAACGGAAACGTCTAATGGTGGGCTCTGCAGTGAGTCAGTGTGATAAAAAAAAAAACTGTGGTGACCACTGTGGTTTCCAAAAGCAGGCAGTGACAGCAGGGGTTTTTAACAGAGTACACACGCTCTAAATTAAGAAGTTAGCCTGAGTATAAAGAAAGAGAAAGGTTATCTTCACTCAGTACCTTGCTCCACCAGCTCCCCCAGCAGCCCGCTCCATTCCTCCCTGAAGAGGTTAGCACCTGTCAGACTGCCGTCTCCACCAATCACACACAGGTTTGTGATGCCACGCTGCACCAGGTTGTGAGCTGCCTTGAGACGTCCCTCGTGGCTGCGGAACTCTTTGCAGCGGGCACTGCCAATGACAGTCCCACCCTGATGATGACAGGTTTGAAAAATATCTAAGTATGGTGGCTAGTGTCTCAATTATGACCACACATACTGGCTGCTGGGATGGTGGCTGCTCACCTTTCTAACCTGAGAGCAGTCTTATCATTTAGCTCTAAGACTTGCTTGTTCATCTTTAACTGCCTGCTCTCTGAAGCTGTGGTTTTATTTCATAATGTTTTACTCTCAAACGGAAATACACAGACCACAGAGCTTTTCCTTGGAATTGCATAAGAGGTATGTCATACAGCTCATGGTAAATGCTCACCACTTGTAGCATGCTGGAAACACTTTCCCATGTGGCTTCTTTTATGTTATCTCCACCATCCACCATTCCTTGATATCCCTGATGAAAAAAAAATAAATAGAGTTTCTTTGTAAATACATGCAAGAGAGTTCCAAAGAAATACCCCATAATACACTGAAACAGCACATCTTGAACAATATCCATTCAAAACTGTATCTCAAACCTACGTCTCTTAGATTGCTACTATTTAGAATAAAAAATATTTTAACTTAATATTACTAACTTAATGGTAAAACTCAAAGACTTCGCTCATATGGTGTCCTGCAGTAGCATGGGGTACTGTGGTACCTGAGTGGGAGGGGGCTTTCATATGAGGCATCTGCTAAAGCCTCCAGTCAGGTTATGTAACAACACACTAAGCGAGGAGTTCTATGACATGCACAGCTGTGCAGGGATCCCAGGATGAGTCACAACTCCTCTAACATCTGCTATGTGAGAAAAAGACTCCATGTACTTTTACATATAGATCGGGATTCTGCTGCCATTACAGCAAAAGTGCAGTCGTTCCTTCATGAAATGTGCTGACTTAAAACACTTTGCACTCTTTGACATCAAGTTGTTAACTAATGCAACAGGAGCTACAGATTATAACTAAACTGTTTATGCTAAAATGTACAGGTACAGGAATGTAGAAGTGGTGTGGCAACAAGTCATGTTTTCCTTTTTCAGGTGACTTTTGCAGGATAAAATAAATCACCACAACATAAGGGCTTGCCTTACCTCATGAATGAAATAAACTTTTGCTCCCACATACAACCCCATCCGAACCACAGCACGTACAGCAGCATTCATTCCTGGGGGGAAAATATTACAAAATGTAATTTAAACAATGAAACAAACTTTGTGCAACATTGTGGTTGCGACTAGGGTAAGTAGATCATAAATCGGATAAACACTTGGGCTTCAATTTGAGCGAATCATTGTAAAAATATGATTTGCATGGCTGTTCCACAGCTGCTGCATGGATATTTATTTCTTCTCTTCCACAAAGAGATGCAATGGTACGTTAATTTCCTTTCTGAAAGCATGCATGCTTTGAATGTGTTAAACAGTGTATATTACTGGCAGTGTGTTTTTGTGTGTGCAAGTGCAGCCTATCTGTGTAACTCCCTAATCTAAAACATGGGCCAAAATATCTTTCTCGCTACAGTACACTGCCATTTTTGGTCAAAAAGATTCCCAGCTCCTCCTGCAGTGTCAGCTCCTTTACAGTTACTTTGTGGTTAGCCAAAGTGACCTTAGAAACCATTAAGGCACAGCTCTGTGACTTGAATGTCAATGTCAGGTTAGCTTAAACACTGACAGAGGGAATAATGGCTAATGCTTTGAACACAGCAAGTGGTTAGGAACTTGCCTGACTGGAGGAGACATAAACAGAAGAAAGGACTGGGTTTCTTTTTTTTTTTCCCTGCACAAACTGTTGAGCGCCACAGCTCGAACAGCAGCCAAGAAGTACCGTTACTAAGCAACACAAAGGTTTAGTCTGCTGGGGCAGTGTAAGAGAGAGCAGTGAACGTGTAAAGAGAGCAAAACTTCATGGTGAACTGTAACGGGAAGTAAAATTGAAGTTCTCTTCTACACAGAAAGTCAAAGAGTGAACAAAGCTCCCATAAGCAGTAGAATGCATTACTGTTCACAATGCAGTCCAGTGTAACAGCCCATGAACTACTATCTTGTTATATAACTGTGTGCAAATGAACAGTATAGTTTAACAGGCTGGAAGACACAGGAGGTTTAGAGACTAAGAAACAGACAGAGAGAAAATACAAGAAAGACGGAGACAAAATTCAAAGATATTCTAAGAAAAGTATATTGTGAAATTTAGAAGTCTTTCATAAAGCTCAAAGTTTGCCATCTCATTCTGCTGGGCCAAAAATGTTCTCTTGTAGAGTTGGTGAAAAGACCAAGCCAAGGCTACACAATGCCCTCTGACATCAACATTCAGCTTCTGTCATGCATGCCATATCCTCATTGGTTTGCTCTGGGGCCAACTCCTTGTGTTTCTTTCTCTGTGTTTATGTGCTCCTATGCGTGCCACTGGTGAACTCCAGCCACCCACCACAAATCAATACATTTCTGTTATACATGAGGTGGCTACAAATTAGCATGCAGAATACTGCAGGGTTTCTCCATGTTTGACAAGGAAGTGCAGAAAGAAGAGTAAGCTAAATATTCTCACTGTTGACCTACCATAGTCCCTTTCTTGGCAGACCTTTTTGACACGTCACAGTAGGCAAACAACAGGTGCAAATAATTAAATGAACAATGTGTGAATTCAAATTTGCATTAAGAATACCAGCTCACTACATCATTGTCAAGAATTTAAAGAAAACTAAACTATAATGGAGCCACTGTTGATGTTAATTAGTAACTTGAGCTTTTGTTACTGAGACAAGTCAAAATGTCTGCTGCAAAAAAGAGCCCACAACCACGTAGAACAACACATACACTCCACGTTTTCAATGCATCATGTGCATGAATCAATACAGGAGCAATTCATAAAATGTGAGGATCAATTTAATTAAGTTTTTTTTCTAATACTGATGCCTCCAGTACTGCTTAAAATGCTGGATCAAGTAGTGCATGATTCTATGCACCAATCCAATATCATTTATTGCCTTTATTAGAAACAAAACACTGCTTCTTCCCACTGGTACACTTGTGTGCAACATGTATTTTAGTGCACAAGTAGCTAACTAGTTGGCGAGTAGTCACCACACTAGCGACTTGTGAAACTCCAAATACATCCACAACCCAATATTCATACAGTATTAATTGGATTAACTTTTTAGAATTAGTTAAAGATATAAGCTCTGAGATAGATAAAAACCTATCTCAGAGCGTTTTTAATGTAATAAGGTTTGTTTCATTAAATGATCATAATTTAACTAATCCCAAAGGCCTGGGCTGTCTAGACTCCACAGGAACCCCTTACTCAAAAACAGACAGTACATCATAACATCCTGATTGCCTCAACATGTTACAGTTTTGGTAAATGTGGGCAATGAGTCTAATTATGTATTTCCATAGTAATGTCATATTGCCACAAAATAAACTATTAATTACCAGCATCTATACTACCAAAAGTAACTTACTAATAACTTTTTGTCTCCCCCTGTAAAATTCACATAAGGGTTTAAATTTTGTCCCACCAACCCATAACCAATGTTGCTTCACTGGACAAATAGTTCTTAATTACTTTTTTTTGTAATTCTTTATTTTTTCTATGTAATAAAAATGTATTACTAGAGTGCAGCCGATGAGCACATGACCAGGGTTTCCTCTATGACGCAAGATCGACTGGGACGTAGGAAAGATGTATGCAGCTCATCACGTACACAGGATACAGAGGCATCCAACCACTGGCTCCCGCTGAGACTGCTAACTACAGCCATACGTCTTGTCTCACTTAAACTAAAAGTACTGTAGATGCTATTTTACTGTCTCTGTCCTCCTTGACACACTTTGCTTATCAGCGGTCTGGACATCGACCAGTTCAACCCGCAATGCAGTAGCCTGCACGTTTACGGCCGTCAGTGCTTCATCCAAGTTTAATGGCCTGAGAGTTAAGTAAAAGGTAGCATGAACTCGTCAGTTATAATGCGCTCATAAAGTCTGGTCTGTGAAGAGGAACAGATAATTCGCCTCGGCCTCGGCAGCTCTCTTAACTGCTCTTGTCGTGAGACAAGCAAACATGCCTCCAAATCAATGACAAACGATGATGCTGCTAGCGAGTTAGCAGGAAATGTCACGTTAGCATGCTAACTGGCGGGTTTCCCGAGTGAAAGCTCATTACCTTACTAAATTACTTTCATAGTTAGCCGCTGCGCAATTATTTATATGGTGTAACAGGAACAGCTTCGCCACTTCACTAACAATCTCGCATCACACAGTCGTAGACGTGTATTTTCGCCCTCTACGGGCCCGTTCACACTGATACAATGATAAATGTCTGTGAAACTGTCACACCGACAATGTACCTTGAGCATCCCCTCCGCTTGTCAGCACTGCGATAGCTTTCCCGGCTCCCGACAGGTTCTCAAAGAATATCTTCTTACTGTCCGGCTGCGCCATTTTCACAGCGGTTCAGCGTATGTCCCGGTCCAATTCAGATAAACAATAAAATGGGCCCGCAGCAGTATGAAATTGTGCCAAAATGATGAAGGGCAACTGTCGTCCGCCCCCTCTCAATGTATGCCCGCTATGCTCTCTGTCTCTCTGTTCCGCATCTATTCGACGATTTGCATAGACTGGTGGTGAGGAGGGTGATTGACATTTCGATGAGCCAATGAAATCTCTGTATGAGAAGCCCGCCTTCAATCTCAAACCAATGGAAAGAGACGTAGATGATTTGTGGGCTAGGCAGACAAAATGAGGATGCCAATGTGATGAAGGATTAGAAGACCTGAACTAAGTTCATTTCACTTTGTAAAGTCCTCTGAAATGTGTTAAACATAGGCAGCGCACCGCGAATCGCGACAATAAATGCTCAAAAAATTGTAATAGTGTTGCTTTTTTGAAGTGACCATGATGCAATATGGAGACTGAGTAACAACAAAATAAATATGCTCTGTTTTAGAGCAAATAAATTATCTCTCCTTACCCTTTCACAACATTTAACATTACTTGTCTTCTACACATGCTGTTTTTGTTTTGTCTTTTAGAAAACCACTGTATTAAAAAAGCCAGTGTTATTATTATTGATGTTGTTGGAATTAATCTAATTTACCCTTTGACATGATGTGTCTCACTTGATACATTTTTGTCTTTGTTATAAAATTCTCTACAACTGCCGTCGCCTCACATTGTGAAATGTGTTGATTGATGTGTGTATGTTGATTTTCTCAGAACTATTATTAGATCCATACTTTACTTGATGCTATTGAAACTGCATTCATGAAACAATGCTCTTTAGCCTTTTCTGACAAATAGTGTTGTTTCTGTAGGTCTAAAACACTGTGACTATACCAAGAACTTTGACTCCTCAGAAGTAAATATATTCAGAGAGGCAGTCTCTAATTTGGTGCATGGCAAGATCTGATGTGGTCTATGGGGTTGGCTTTACTTAACTTGCAAAAATCTCCCTTGACAAACTTTTATCATGCCATCAGCTAAGATATAAGAAATTGGATTTTGTCTCCATCCAGTGGCATAAAGAACTAATTACAAGCTCTTTTTTCCCTCTTTTTACCTTGGCTCTGAACTGACAACACTCACTTGTCTGTCATCAAGCTGTAATATTTCTTCACTGGGCTTTTATCCACTCCTTGACAGATTGTTGTTTAACCTTCCATGGTAGTCATAAGCTAAATGTTTCCCAGGGTTTTTACTTAATGTATTCATGCTGTTATTTTTAAAATTCCTGTTTCCTTATGCTCCAGCATCATTCTCCAGTCTTTGCATCAGTTTCAGTGACCTGCTTGTTCACCCCTCAGCCTGCCTTTGTGTGCCTTACTCTGCCATCATCATGCTTGGATCCATTCAGCCTGCCCTTGTGTGCCCTGCTCTGCAGTCTCCCTCCATTTACAATAAAAGCAACCACTTTCCAAACCTCACATTGTATACTGCACTTGGCCTTTTAGTCACACGGAAGTGTCAGTAATCAAAGAAAAGGGAGCATTATGGTCAAATCTCAGTACACTTTGTCATATATTGATGGTGTTACCCAACTTAACAGTGGAGACTGAAATTTCATACATACTTCTACAAATTTAGTATATCTATCTGAACCATCACTGGTAAACAGCCACATCTAAGTACTTCTTCTCTGCAATAACGGTGATTGTGGATATCAGAATGGTTGCATTTTACATACCATCCCTTAAGGTGTTTCAGATTAATGAAAGAGAGTGTGAAAAAGTGTTCAGTACATAGTATATAGCTGAGAGGTAGTTTCGAAAATCTTGCATAATCAACAAATGTATTTTTTGTGTGTGTCAAAAATACATTTGCGCATTACCACATTAAAAATCAGCAAATAGAAACTTTCCACATCACAAATAATAAGTGTTCTATTATCCCCAAATGCCTCTTTGTATTTGTGCTTATGCGCTTTCTTTTAATGTCTTTCCTCTGGGAGAGGGAATTGCTTCCTTTACATTAGCGATTCTTCTTGGCCTCAGGCGATTACAGCAATCATATGGTTTCACTCCATGGGGTTGCTGAGAAGATAGCTTTGCTGAAAATTGCAGAAATGACGTTGCCAGCTGGAAACTCAAGTAGAGCCTCTTCATTTTGTATTTGATCTGTACTCGTCAATGCTTGCCTGCGGCCTTGGTATAACATGAAACTTTGTATTGATTAAAGTATGTCACCTGCTACAATATAGAGGTAAGCAGTATGCAAGATAAATTCTAATCTTTGTGACAACTGAATGTAACTTAACAGCATATGCACAGTGTTTTAATTTAATGTAGCAGTGACATACTGCATGCAAGTTTCTGACTGTAGTTGACTGTGAGAATCCATGGCAGCTTGAAATAACTGAATGTAAATCTTTCAATTAGACAAAACACAAAGAAGAGCGTGAGAAACCGTTGGATTAACTGTCTTGTACAAAAATGTCAACATACTACAGAAAGCTGTACTGACAGGTGAGCTGCCACAATGGCTGTTTTTACATGTTACCTGAACAGTATGTACATTTGCGTATTTACAGAGCTGACTCATACAGGATTCTTAGCCTTTGTCTGAGCCTGTTACGCTCTGTTAGCCTCATTCTAGAGGCCAGTAATGGGAGAAAATGGTTGAATAAACTGCACTGAAAGAAAATGAGGGGACTCATGTCTGTTGGTGTGGTGTTGGTGAGAGGTGTTCAGTAGTGTACGGGGAGACTACAAGGAGCAAAGGGTGCAAATGTCATATTTGAGTTAGTAGCCTGCAAGTTAAGCTTGCCAAGCATTAGATTCTCTGAAAGGTTGCCATTTTAAAAGTCAGTGCACTTTTGCATGAATGTTTTGAAGAATTGAAGAGCCTCCAGAAAGGACAATATATATGTCTGTGTGGTGGAAGACTTTTTTTGGACTCCATTATCTTTGCTAAGCAGCAATTGCTGAGTTTTTTTTTTTTTTATGTGCGCTTCTTTGAGCATCTGTAGATAAAATTAAAGCTTATTTTTTAAGCTAATTTTGTTCTACACTAAACACACTTTAGTGGAATGTTATTTAGCAACATTTTATTTTTTCCAAGGACCTTGTAGACACTGAGCATCATTACAGCAAACTGAATATTTTTATATATCTATATTAAATTATTATTTTGCAAGCTCAGCTGGTAACATAGCTGGTTTTTGTTTTTTTTTAAATTAAGAATGGTTTGCCTTATCAGGATGGGACAGCCTCTTGATTAATGAACCCCCCGAATGTTAGGGGGGATAAAGCAGTAAACAAATGAATTAAAATTGCCCTATTATCAATGTGTCAATAAAAGATCATTTCTAAAGTAATGCAAGCAGCACTTTGTCACTGAGCTGCTTTTGCCAATATGCTGACATCTTCACAATGAAAAGGTTTACAAGCTGATGTTTAGCAGGTGTTTACTGTGTTTACTTCAAAATTTGATAATTAAAACCAGAAAACCCCACTTTAGACTGATGGGAATTGCTTTTTAAAATCACCACATTACTTCATGACTGTTCATCAAATAGCTGCTGTGATATTTCAGACTGTTTCAGACATTTTTTGTTTGTAACATAGCAGAGAAGACTCTGTATTGTAATGAATCATAGCTAAACAATGCTTATCAGCTGATATGTAATGTAGAGTATATCAGCAACTGAAACGCTAATATAGCACCTTATGCATTATCAGGCATTAGTGAAACCTATGAAGCTGACTATAACCATTCCCTTCCAGCAGAGGTCACTCATGACACCATCATGCATTTCAGTGGTTATCTGTCCCTGAGGACGACCTCACTCGCCTTCAAATTACATTTCCTGCTTGTAATTTTAGTCCTCAAACTTGGTTCTTTATTGCATTTCTCAGTTATTGGTTGTATCCCAGAGGAAATCTGGTCCCAGTTTGAGCAGGTTTTGAGCAATATATGCTCACACTGATTGTTTGTTTATTGACTGGAGGCTGTCATTCAGATTGGTCTTTTTTGTTTGGATAAGGTTTTAGCAGAAGTTGTATCCTAAAGGGAGGAAGCTCAATCTGTATCCATCACAGAAACAGAATGGCTGTCTGATAGCTGAACCACATGCTGCAAGTTAATGATGAGCAAAGCTTTTTTAAAGTTTTTCAAACTGCTCATCAGCAGTGTAAAAAAGTTATTCTGCTTTTTTTTATCGTAGTTTTGTTATTGTTTGTGATCTAATATTGTGAGCTGTGGTCAGAGCCCAAACCTATAAAGTACATTTCCTTTTTACAAACTTATTATCTTAAAAACATTAACAGAGTTTTAGAAGGATACACTTCTCCCTGCAAGAATAATTTACTGTTTAATACCATGAATACTGTAAACACCTGTCATGAAAAGCCTTTGACATGTATTTTTCCAAAGAACATTCTTTGTAAGTAAGTATTTATGTATGAGGTGTGTGGGTGGGTGTGTTTTTGAGTGTTTGTATGCATAACATCACACGCACATGTATTTTTATATTATGTATATATATA
>JAQNCA010000015.1:15184312-15223482 GCA_029783725.1 Acanthurus tractus
CCTCCCTGGCGCTGGCCCGGTCCCGCGCCGCGCGGCCCGGCCCCCGGCCCGGCCCCCGGGCGCGGCCCGGGGCCGGGGCCCCGCCCCGCCCCCCCCCCCCCCCCCCCCCCCCCCCCCGCCCCGCATGTGTGTGTCTATTTCTCTTTTCAGTGTTCATCACACCCTGTCAAAAACTGATACAATTACCATTTAGAGCTTTGTATGTTACACTCATTCTTACATGAACAAAATTTACATGTTTCACTTTGAATGATGTCCATCTGTTCTGTTATGTTTTATTGTTTTCTGGGTTAAAGTTCTATTTTCTCTTCTTGTCAGCCTGTTTTTTCTTAAAACGGCTTCCAACCACACCTGTCCTGCATCAGTCTCGTTAGCTCTGCCCTTTTTTCAACAGCCAATCATCATTCCATCACCTGAGCTCGTTCACCTGTTTCCAATACTTTTGTCAGTCTGCATTTAAGTCCTTTTTCAGGTCAGTTTTGGTCGAGTCATCTGCTTTGTTTGAGAGTGCAACTGTTTCTTTAAATAGCTTCTTGCTTTTGATCCTGTCTGCCTGCTTTTTGCTTTTTCAGTTTGACACTAGCTAGCTAACAGGCAGCTAACTACCAGTGGTTATTAAGCAGAGCGATTATTAACATAAGATTATTAACACAGAGCGTTAGCTTATGTGTAGCAGGTAATGAGAAACATACTGAGCAGATCCCAAATATTAGTAGTACTGGCTAAAAGCATGGGACAAAAGAAACATTTGCAAAAAAAAGGAAAGGTAACATAAATGTTATCATAAAAAAAACTTTAGAAACTTATGTCAGCATTTATGAGAATCTTTTTATTTGGCTGCTGCACAATTATGTTTCTGAACAGATAATAAATAATACAAATAATAATGTTTACAAGGATTAGAAATTACCGGTGCACCATTAAAATGTAGACTGTATGATACAAGCGCTACATCAGTAAAATAAATATCATTTTGATATTATTTATCACACTTGTGTTTTTCAGCTATAGATGATCATACAAAATATCTTCTGTGAAAAGTTTCATACTATAAATGAGAGACTGAAAACACTCATGACTGTCATAGTGAGAGGTTATTGTACAGGAGTACAATTACATTGGCTTAATTCACTTGCAAAGAAAAACATTTAACTTCAATTCTACTGGTATATATTAATAAAGAAGAGCAGATGGTTAAATACAAAAGATAGAACTAAATCTGAAATATACAATTTGCAGGAAGATGCTCTCACGTTTCCACATAGTAATCCATTTAGTGCAGAGCTGCTTCAGGCTCCACATTTCCCCTTTAAGTGAATTTACACTGTTAAGCAAACATGTTCCCTTTTTCTTTGCCATTTTGGCCCAGTTTGATTCAGCATCTCAGAGACGTACTGAAACACCTTTTTAATAGGAAAAGAGAAGCAAAGGGAAAAATAAGTTAAATATTTCTATTCAACTTTTTGCTTGAGCCTCTCTGAATAACTGGTTCTGAACTCTGGAGATATTTTTAACTTCTTCCCTATTCAGGCTGCTTCTCAGTCACTCCTTTTTGTTTTCCACCCAGTATCTTGAGTGAGGTACTGCGGAGTCACATCTCTTCCTCATCACTATTAATTAATGATTAAATGATGATTGAAAGTTCCCTCACCTGACTGCTTATGGAGATGTATTTAGTTTGCTGATTGAAGTCTCTCAATCAGCAGTGAGGTCTTTAATCAACACCTGATTATCACACGCAAACATACAGTGATCCTTCAGCCTACTCTTGGTTTCCTCCATCATAAAATCATCTACCATTTATTTCAATTAATCTGTTAATGGCGGTAAGGTCAGTGAATGTGCCACCTATCTTATCCCCTCCTTGTTTGGACTCAGTATTTTTCTCGATAAGCCTGCATCGCTTCATCACTCCGTCAACCAACACGTTAAAGCAGGTTAGAGACTGATAATCTTGGTCTTCATGTGTTCTCAGTGATTGATTGCCAGTCAGAGAGCGGGGAGGCTGTTAAGGTGTCAGATAAACTGACACAACAGCCAAGACTGTGTCCCAATTTTTCTCTCACACATGACACAGATCTGCTGTTTCCTTATCGCTGTGAACAAGAAAACGCTGCACACGGTGAGGCTTTTTTCAACCCCTGAAACACGTGAATGTATGGTAAAAAATTGGATTCTGGGACATGCAAATGAGTGATTTCAGATTTGTCTTTAATCCCGAAGAGGGAAAATGTAACAGAGGATCTGACTGGTACTTGGAAAGGCGCCTAAAATCGGCTAAAAGTTGAGAGTGTAAAGCAAGATCGAAAAGTCTTCAAACAGGCAGAAGAAGCGCAGGAACAAAAAATGAATGTGACACCTTTTGTTTCTGACTCTGTGAACATTCTGACAAAGGCATCTGTTCATATTTGTTACAAAGGGTGTGTTAGTTCTTATAATAGATATGAGCAGACATCCAAAAGGAAACAGTTATGAGCAAGGTATCTGAGTTGTGTGTAAAGACCAGAAAACAGCTCTGATTACATGCAGTTGAGTCAAGTGTAAATATAGTAGATATTTTGAGAAATATGTTTCTTTACCGTCTTGCTAAAAGTTTGATAAGGAGATAAATTGATACCATTCTCAGTTCTGAATGTTAAGTACCTCACCCGAGCCAAGAGAGGAGTAGTTTCGCTTAGCAGTTAAGCTTATTTCCACGACATTCTCACCAATGCTTCTCCACTGAAATGTGTGGAGGCTTCTGTATCTGCTGCATCACAATGCTTATGCAGGATTAACAAATAACTATTTAATCAGACTTGTTAAACCAAATTTACAAAACAACCATGAAGTAAAGAAATATATTTCACTGAAAAAAAAAACACAAATCTGAACCCCTAGACCTTCTGCAGCCTAATAAAACTCCTGATGTTCTCCAGCAACAATTATATTTGCAGATATTTAACTTCACATAAACAAATACCTGCACTGTAAGTGTGAGTCCAGGACTGACAGTGAAGTTGCATTTCTCATTAAAGCTATGAATGTGCGGTGCCATGTATCAACTAAACTAGCAGTATAACTAATCTCCAAGAAATTATGCTTGTGTGTTTTACTAAATAGTAATGGTATTTACTGAAGGTGGCAAAAGTACTTTGATAACTCCCTCCATAAAGTTCTCACTCAAGCTTCATACTGTTGGCATGCACATCAGATATATTTATCTTTCTAACTCTAAACAATACATTTGTGGGGTTTTTTCCTGAAATATTCTTTGTTATTTGGGAATATATGTCAGCATCACAGCACTTTTTCTGAGTCTTTAGGTTTCACATTTCTTGGTTGGCATTCCCAAATCCAATTCCCCATCCTGGCCCAGGAACCAGGGATAGGTCATTGTAATTTTACTCCTGAAAAGGATTATAGTAAAATACTGATTACCTGACAGAGGGAAATGAGGCTACAGCCAGTGTTAGTGGGTTTTTTCCAAATCTGAATTGACAGGGCGGAGGTGGGTGGTTAAGTTCAATCCACTATTGCTGATGAGCAGGCTGATTTCTATTAACCTGCAGCCTGCAGATCAAACAGGCAGTTCCATGCTGCTGCAGAGAGAGAGAGAGAGAGAAAGAGAGAGAGAGAGAGAGAGACTCTGCCACCTAACTTTTATGACACTGAAAGTCTGCTTAATGGGCTGGAAGATTCTTCCCATTTAGCCCTGTGCGGAAATATAAGGAAGCCGGTCGGTGCTCAGGAAAAATGGCTACTTCCAGTTAAGTCTCCCAGTGGATTGGAAATTAGGAAATTATAAGCAGGGTGATCAATCATGGAGGAGTATGTGCTCCGGCATGAAATGCCCCAGTATTCTCCGAGATGGGGTTGTGAGAATGGAGAGCGACGTCAAACTTCATATGAGCAATTATCGTAGGTACATTGCTGTCTGGCCCATTAGTTAAACCACGCCTGACGGAGCGTGTGCCCAACTCTGTCACAATTTTCATGTGCTTGTTCACAGACTCGGCTTAGATGAGCTGCCATTGTGGTTATTTTTAAGCACTGACACCAGCAGGTATGTGATGGGGTGGAAACAGACAAACACAATATGCCAAAGTAATCTCAGTGATTTGTGTTGATTCTTATTTACCCCACATCCTGATGTGTCCAGCCAGACATGAAGCCTGCTGGCGAAAAACAACCAAACAAGCTCCACATCCAGTGTTAAAAAAGATTGGTGTTTGTCTCCCAGCCTCCCCTTGTTTGACAGATGGAGCTCCAGCACATGAGCAGACAGAGCCAGCAGCGGCAGCAGTGCAAGATCAGGAAGCCCCGAAAGAAGATGCAGAGCTGAGGCCGACAGGGGAATATGTCAGCAGC
This sequence comes from Acanthurus tractus, assembly GCA_029783725.1. Lineage (NCBI taxonomy): Eukaryota > Metazoa > Chordata > Actinopteri > Acanthuriformes > Acanthuridae > Acanthurus > Acanthurus tractus. The sequence continues at coordinate 15,188,663 of JAQNCA010000015.1, forward strand.
GGAGCTCTGGGAGGGTTGGAGGGTGGAATATTGATGCAAAGCAATCATGACAAACAAGATGCAAATTGTCATCATGAACAATCAAACGTTTCTCACAGCTGACAGGGAGGATTGATAGTGATAGCGAGTCAGAAGTTGTAGAACAGAACTGTTTGACTTAAAAGCTGCGACATGAGATTTGTTTGATTGATGTAGATCAGAGACGTGACAACAACGACTGAGCAGGGAAGCAAATAAACACAGTGCATCGAAGCTAAGCAGGAAGTAAACAAAGACATGTTCATACCTATTGAAGGTGACTGAAGACACACATGTACTTAGTGTCTGTATCTTGACGTCCGTCCTCTGAAGGAAAATCAGACTTTGAGGACTGAAGGCTACCATTTTACATGTTGCAGTACAATTCATTCAGAGGGATTAGATTGCAATCAGATGGTACTTGACCACATGAACGTATTAAAGATGCACCAAAGTTGTACAGCCGAGACCAAGGCTGGGTCTCTTTTGATGACAATGGCTGCAGCCTTCCGCAAAAAACTTTGAATTCATGGTAGCTTGCACGTAGGCTCAACAGCAAGTCTTTATTCGTAAGTTTCCTCATGGTGATCCTGTCCGACCAGTCTTGACTGCAGTCCAGATCATCCTCCAGATATTCAACACTGACTGCTGCTGACATAAAAGCAGCTGCATTAAACAACATTCTCCTTTGCTCTTGTCTTTGGCATTCTCATTGTCAAAGACAACTTCTTCCTTACTTTGAAAAGCAAAAGATAATCCATATGAAAGTGCAGCTTTACATCTGACTACTATATTTTATTGTTGATTTATCCTTTTTTTTTTAAAGAAACAAGGGGCTGAGACGAGATGTTGGACAAGAAGAAGCAGCTGGATGGAGAAATCAGATCTAAAACAAATCTAAATGTAATTCCTTAAGACATTTTAAAAACCAGACTGACATGTATTCAGGTAAAACATTTTTACATTCAGCCTAGATACAAGACACATTTATTGAGAGGTGTAAAGAGTGTAATCGTGTGCCAACAAAGGCAATAAAGGAGAAACTTGAGAACAATTCTGACAAGTCAACATGTACTAAACAAGGCAGGTGACCCAAATGTTAGCCCTCAAGGATTCATCCGTTGTATTTGGTAAGAAACACTGACTGTTTACAAGAAAACTCAACAGGATGTCAGAAAAATCTTCCTCTGCTGAGAGTCCTCTCCTCCACCCATGCATACCACTCTACTAATGACTCACAAGGATAGAAATAAGAGTGCACGACTCCTCACAGACGTTTCCACTCAGGTGGATTACCTCAGCCTCGTGGGCTTGGACTCATAAAGTAATATTTTCTATTCATCATTTTACACGGTTTAATATTTTGGACTAATTACAATAATGGTCAGTTAATGCTGAAGAGCTCAAATAGTTTGGGTCAGTGTAGCGTAACATCATCTGGTCCTCATGTTTTTCAAAATCTTTTGTCCTGAACCACATAAATCATTCCCCAGAAATAGTGTGTAAATTAATGTTTTGATGGTTTTGGTAAGAGAGAGTATATTAGTGTTATGAAATAGGCCCTGAGGTGAAAATGGGTCCTGTGATGAAAGGTGTGGGCAGGAAAATCTTTTATATAAATTGTCTGTATGGGGTGGAGATGAGAGGTGAGGAAGACACAGAGGGAGTAATGGCCAAGAAGCTGAGAGATTTCTGGAATAGCTATAGGATCTTGGAGTGTGTGTGCCTGTATGCGTGTGTGTGTGCGAGAGTGTGTGCGTGCTGCAAACTGCATGGGGAGCTGCAGTGGCGGCTGTGTGCTGATCATTCATGATGGCACCTTAGAGGCCTTCCTGTAAGGAAGAAAAATGAAAACTATTAAAGGCTCGCTGGGCTATGTTGGCTTTGGTGTGTCAGCAGTTATTAGCCAGGGACAGCAGTCTTTGGGTCCTCAGATATAGAAGAGTGGGAGACTGTGGCAGAGGAGGGAAGGACACCATGATCCCGTTATATACGCTGCTCTGATCTGTGCTGCAGTGTGTTCCGCACTGTGCTGCTGGTGCTCAGGCTTTTCTTTTATCAATGGTTTTTTGGGTGGTAATGTAGCAGTAAAGTAGTAGTAATCCACACAATCTGTTTTCCTGTGTGTGCGTGTGTCTCTGTGTGTTTGTGTGTGTTTCTCTCCTTTTTGGCTCCATCTTTTAGTTCAGCAGCCACAGACGCTGTGGTGTGTCTGCACTGAACTTGCCGGAGATCAGCTGTCAGTCAAACAGTGTGGGTGGTACTGTTGCCTCTTTTTCTCAAGTTTTCTGCGATAAATTGGCACTTTTGTCTTTGTGTGTTCTTGCACTGCATTTTCTTTGCTCTAACTTGCAGCATGTCTTCCCCTATTGGTTTTAAAAGTGTTTCCAAACTGTGCCTATACAAAGAAGTCACTTGATGAAACAGTATAGAGTACCAACCTACACTTTAGATGGAAGATATGTGATTAAAACCTGAGTTTTAGACTTAGTGTGTTTTATTTTCAGTATAAGTGAACTTCTTTAAAAATTTGCACAAAGCCAAAATTAAGTGTGCTACTTCTCTTTCGTACACCGACCTCCAGAAGGACTGTGTTCATCCTTGACAGAAGGCAGAAATATGTATTTTATTGTTAAGAGGATCAGCAAGATGTCTAATTTTACTCATTAAACTTTACATTTGTTTATGTGATTAACATTTTTTTTATATTCAGTGGTTTGTTTTTCAAAAGGGAAATGCTAAACATGATGCTCTGCATTCTGTGAGTTCATCAAAACTCCCTGAGTCACCTGGTTTTCTTCCTACAACCCCTTTGTTAGACCACCCTCTTGCCCATCACACAGTCAATCTGCAGGCTATTTTAAGGAAATAACGATAAGTCTGCAGTTCCTCCCAGCCACTATAAATGGGCACTGCTAATCTCTCTCGCCCTGATCAATATGGAGAACCTTGTATTAAGATTAGAAAGAATGGAAACATAGAGAAACCTACAAGGCTGCCAACAAACATAAACTCTCACTCCTTACTCAGTGTTGTGCAAAAGAGCCATGCCTCTGCTACATTACTACTAATAGCAACAGTAGGTGTGTTCTACCTGGGGGACAGCAGGCCCACCTCTGCAGCTGTCTAGTAGGCTGGATGACACTGCAAGCACTGCAGGGATTTGAACAGGGAGTAGCAGGGAGTAAACACATAAATACATGCAGCTATTTGCTCTTTAATATTATTGTATGTTCAACCTTGTGCAAAACTATGTGTGCCATGCAAAGATGTCTTTGTATAGGACAAGCAGAAACACAAAACAAATGCAAACAAGATTAACACATTAAAAAGTCATCACATTAGTCACTATTGAGAAAGATGCCTGGGTCACCTGAAAGGTGAGTTTCTAAGATGGCAAGACAAACATTAATTTATATGAAAATGATGCAGGTGACGACTTTAATATTAGTTTATAACCATCAATAACATAAAACTCGACTGTAGGGACATGCATTATAAATCACATAAATGAAGGTCACTCTGTCCATTAATGCATAGCCTTCTGGTCATATTCACATATTGTATTATCAAACTACTACCTGCTGTTGAATTTGGTGTCCTTGCTTTTGCAGCCCCTGCTGGAAGACAGATCCTCAATGGGCTAGCGCTCATTACTCATTACAGTGTTTGAGGACGCCGGGGACCACCTGCGACACTTATAAATGACTTGCTTGTACAGTTTGCCTCAGGCAGAGCTGTTGCCGGGCCTGACCAGATGGCCTGTGATCGACTCCCGTTCGTGCGGTGCAATACACATGCAGCGTGTTCGTCGCCCAAGGGTCCAGTTTACTTTTCACATGCATTATAAGGTGAAAATAATGCGCCACCACATGGATGTCTCTTTATGGAGCATATTTATTTTTGAAAGAGCAGTTGATGTTGCCGTGGTTTTAAAGTAAATGTGAACACAGGCTATGAGGCACTATTTGGATTAGGCCTAACCAAGATCTTTTACTGATTGTGAATTCTAAAGTCAGATTTCTACAATACAAGCATGATTTGTTTTTTTAGGTGGTGGCAGACACTTATAAGTTTGTTTTTGTCCTTAAAACAATCTCTGGTTCACATTTTTCTCATACTAAGCTCTGTATCTCAATCCACCTCATCTTCTAAAGGAATTTGTATTCTGGTTGGAAAACAAAGGTAGACTAGGAACCCGCGTGGCAACGTTTGTGACAGTAATCCATGGCGGAGCGGGAAGGTGATGCAAGAGGTCACCGAATGTAAACGCTGCTGTTAGGCGGGTAGTGTTAATCCCCCGGGCATAGCGACCGAGCATGCATCAATCACAGCCGTGTGTGTCCAGAGGTGAGCCAACAAGCATTAACCTTGAACCAGAAGTCAAAGTCTGGCTGTTCTTCCCCGTCGGCCACAAGACAGACCACCGTCGAGTCCACTCGCAGAAATACAGGCTGGAAGTTAGCCAAAGTTAAAGGGAAGCCTCGCGCTGGAAAAACTGTGGAGTAAGATGTTAATCAGAGGAGCCTGTTGTGACAATCGTGTCACGCGAAAATTCAAGTAGCAGCTTTTGTGAGGGGCTGCATGTTTGCTGTATCATCAGTAATGGATACTTAATAGGAACATTATTTTGACTGCTCTTTTCATTCACTGACAAGAGACTCAGTTCACTGTGTAGTCGAAATAAGCATTCTGAAAGGAGTCTTAATCTATTTCACGCACATTTGACAAACAATTCCAAAAAATGATATAGTTAACATGAACACACAGGTGTCTTTCTAGACATCTGGTTAACATTCAGGAAACATTCATTTGGATTTTTTTCCTTTGACCACCTACGCAACCAAGCACTAAATTCATCCTCCTTTTGTTCTGAACTAACTCCAGAGGTTTGTCAATGTTGCTCTTAAGCTGCTACAGTGTTTTTTAAGACCCCCCTTGTTGAAAACAGCTGTGTACTGGCAGAACTGGCTTGATATGATGTGAGAGTGAACCAAACAGTGAACACTGTAGTTTGGAAAGCTATGACAGTGACTCAAAGCAGGCTCCAAAGCTTCAAACCCCATCCCAGTGTGTGTATTGTCAGACAGCAGACCTCACAGGTGGCAGCAATTAAAAGGCATTGAATTAATTTGTCAACAAGATGCACCTGGCACATTAAAACACAACAGAATCACAGGGAAACTGTTTAAAGAAACTCAACAGAAGAAATCTGAACTATTTTTGGTTTCCCCAGCATGGTGGGAGCTTAAGTGCCTCCAATTTGATCAGCAACACTTGTTTAGTCAATTTAACAAGACTCCAATTGGAATTATGACAGATGCAACACAGGCTGGACTCTGACCGTTTGAGGTAATATCTCTAAGCTTTCATCGGCACCCATGTGATTTTAATATATGTTAAATTAACAACCTGTTTAAAAACCGTGACAATGCGAGGATGTGAATCTCAAAGAAGAGAACATGAGCTGGGTAGCAGCAAAAGCCTAACAAGCGACTAGAAAGACTCAGTATTGTGCGAGTTATTTGAAGGCTGCTTCACAATAGCAGTTATGTGCAGCTAGCTACCCTCAAAGATCCAGGATTATGTATAAGGTTATGTAGTCAAACTAGCTTCCAGGGACCATAAATCATAAGCCCAAATTTACTCAGAGAACCAGCTCAGTCTCTTTAATTTTAGTATTTGTATTTTTTTTATTTGAAAAAATAATTAGTTACATTTCTAGTTACCACCCAAAGCAGTTTCATAAAAGTTTGCTTTGTAACAAGTTACTTTGTCATACAGTACTCCCAACACTGTGTTTAATAGATAAGAATGATAAAATAAGTATGTCATCTTGCACAATTGAGGAAGTTGTGCAAGAAGCACAGTGCAGAGAGAGTAAAACTGTATGAAAAATGTTTGACTGCTACAGAAAATGACAGGAATGGTTTCTATTTCCACCAAGTATGATGTATTTAAAATAATAATCTGATCATTTGTCATTTTCAAGTAGCAGGAGCTCTATTGCTTGAAAAATATCCCCATGTTTCAGAGATCATGAGAGACTCAATAATGTAAAGACGATTGTTTGACCGTTTTGTCCTATAGATTTCATTTTTCTATGGTGATAACTTTTTGCCTTGTGGCTATTTTAGAAAAGACTAAAGTGACTTTATAGCTTAGATCTAATCGTGCTTCCTCAGCAAGCAACATCAGATAGGCTCCCACACCTTATCAGCGTAGGCAGGCAGAGGAATCATTTCAAGCATCCACAGCCAGAAGGGGAGAAAAGGAGTAATTCATGGCTGTAATAGCAGTGGTTCAACAATTAGAGAAAAAAGTATAAGAAACAGGGTGGAGAAAAAAACAACAAGAGTATGCCTTGGGGGCTTTTGTGATTGAAGAAAAAGAAGGAAGAGGAAATGAAGAAACAACTACTTTTAGAAAATTTCAACAGCAGATGAGGACGATAAGCCCATGTAGCACTGTTTGATTCCTAAGATTGTCAAACGCCTTTTGATTTCCAGCTAAGTTATATAAATGGCGCTCACAGGGAGAACATCAAAATTCAATAACTCCCTTTGAGATGAACGTTATTAGGTTTTTATATGAGTGGAAGTTACTTTTATCAACAACAAAAGCAAAACAGCTGGAAAAAAAAGTGTTTGAACTTATATCACAAATAAGCATAAACTTGAATCTTTTTACCATTGCTGGATTGGGAGGTCTTAGCATGCTGTTATTATATTTCAGTAGCTGGTAATTTATCTGACTTATGCCGGATCTACGTATGGTCACCCCTACTTGGGAACATCTGTTTTTTTTCTTTTCACACTAAGTAATGTGAAAACGAAGTCTGGATTTCTTCATTTGAGATATCAGAATCTAAGAACTCTTCACTGGTGAATCACAAAATCAAGATAATATTTTTAATGGCACATCAGTACATACATGCATATGTGGTAATATAAAGCACTGAGGCCCTTAGGCAAGTTGTCTGGCAAAAAAAGCTACCATTTTAGCTTTAATTGCAAGGGAGAAATATTATGAGAATTTGTGCTCATTTATATCTTTGATTCAAATATTTTATATATTACAATTTATCATATGTCTTCTATGTAAATGTCTTATGTGTATGCAGTATGAAGGGCCTACAACTTTCATTTAACTGTGCAGTCTTGACATATGACTTAATTTGAAATAAGTATATATTTTTAATTATTATTATAACTGAGTTAATTGTCATGTTTTTGCTGCTCACTTTCATTTTGGTATCTGTTTTAGTTTACTGTAATAACCCTGACAGGGATAACTGGTAGGGATAAATATTTCTAATAAATTTTAATATGAAAGGTCAGAGAAATAAAACTATATATGTACATGTTTTTTTTCTAAAATATAAAGACATAACTAAAAATTCTGCTGGTGGACTGTTAAAGATGAGATTTTGCCCTGGGAATGTGGTATGCTAAAATATTTTACTCTCAATATTATATATATAATAAATCCCAATGTTATATTGGGAAGAAAAACACACCAGTCAGTTCGTTTTTAACTTTTTTTGCACCCAAAGAGTTACAAGAAAGATTCCCTAATTTAACAGAACCTTATTGAGGGAAAATGTATGTCAGCTGAGGTCCCCTGATTGTGCCACCTTCATGTCTGTGTGCAACTAATTGGTTATTTTATTTCACTTTCTCTAAAATACTTCCCCTGTTGACGTGGCTGAGGCTGCAGAGAACACTGCGTCAGGAATCGGAGATGTCTAATAAGGTGCCGAGAACGATTTGCCACTTTGAAATGCTAAACAGGACGGAGGTACAAATTAGCCTGGAAATGCCTGGCGCATGTAATTAAAGGCCCCAATGAATTCCAATAATCAAATAGGCCATCTTCTGAGAAAACTATTACAGAGGGATTATTAGTGTAGCAGGTTTCACTAATCACTCAATGACAGGCCGGCTGTCTGCCAGCAGTGCTGTCTGTCTGGGAGCTCACACGGTCACACACTCGGACGCTCATGCGTAATCACAGTCATGCACCCCACCAAACATGCGTGCACACAGACAGACCAGGCCGCGCACATACACACACACACACACACACACACACAGGCAGAGACAGTCAGTCACTCCTATTGATGTCAACCTTTTGCTCTCAGTTATCATCTGCACACAGGCAGGCTTCATATTGAATCAGAGGGACAGGGTTAAATAAAACTGGAAGGCTTTCACTTTCAATCTCATCCAGCCTCCAACTTACACGCCTCAACCGAAAGATTCAGGAGATACAGGGGCTTTGGATGTCAACACACAGAGACAACTTACAGTACATGGGTATGTGTATTTTGCACTGTGTATCTGTAAAAACTGAGCCTGCAAAATGTTAAACCACAGTCATGTTGTGTGCAGTCCACACGGCTTGGATTCAAATTAAAGTAGTATTTTATAGAATAGAAAAGCTGATAATGTGCTGCCCATTCGGATCCTTGTTCTTTTCAGCTGTGAAGTATTTACTACATCAGATTCAACCGCACACAGGCTTGCACACAATTTGTTAGCTGTCAGCCCTCTGCAGCACCGAAGGACCCTGGTAAAATTAATCAGAGACATTAAAAAACAGACCAAAATGCGTTACGCTTTGATGCAACCCAATGTGTTTATTGATTAATAAACGGTCAAAGGATTCCATTTCCCAGATATACTGTCTCTGCCTGGCGCTGCTCTTTTTGCTGCCGAAGAGGCTTTTTCCCTCAGGACAAATGTGTTTCAGCTGAGCTGATCCAGTCCCTTCTCCATTGTTTTTATGTACTTGTGTTTAGCGCTCCCCGAGCTCCACTGAATACCTGTCTGTTTAGAGGCCTATAAACATAAATCAGACTTGTTAGAGGCTTTTTCATAAATTCCTCACTACAGAAAAAAGCTGCTTCAACAGATGGATGAAACACCATCAGGGCTTTTCCCCCCTCTTTTCTGAAATGAATTTCCATCCTCGCAGTGTTCAGAACATTATTGGTATCATTAAAGCCCTGATGAAAATCTGTGGTACTAAGCCAGGAGCCATCGCACCAAGCTATTGTTTTATGTCCATATCACATACAGTAGATTGAAATTATTGAATCAGATCAGGACCATAACCTTTTTCAGACAGTATATATTGGCATTCTGGAGATATTCTGCCCTCTGAAAGATGTTGATATATAATTTATACAACTAAGCCCAGAAGGCCTATTCTCTATTCACTATTTTCTGCTCAAAGAGGATGGCAAACAGTAAACACAGCTGTTCTGTCATGCATTAAAAATCGTCATATGCAGTGCTAATCCTTGTCACTTGAACTGTAAAGACTGCTCAAATAGATAAAAAAACTTGAAAGTTCTCTGACCCCAATCTTCTTTTCTTTGCCAAAAGCATTTATCAATATTCCCGTCTGGTAGGCAACTCTGATTTGAGGCCTATATTGTATTTGTTAGTCACCATAACTCTCTTTTTTTTCTCCTCACTAGTCTTTTAGCTGCAAGGTTTGACCTTTGTAGTCCACCAGTGGAGAATCTATGTCACCTCTGGCGCTCCTATTTGTCCCCTCACTGCACTTCAGTGGGAAAGATAATTACGCCTCAAATGAAGCTCCGTTCATTGTGTCGGCTAATGTTTCAAAGCTCTCACAGAGCACAACAGGGAGGGTCAATGGATCCACGCTCACCTCTTATTTACAAGATTCATGTTTATCTAATGCAAAATCAATAGCTCAGCACCAGGGAGAAGTTAGGGCTCGACCAACAATCATTGAGAGCTACTTAACAGCTCGTCTGCCACTGCTTTAGTGGGCCATAAAGGAGAGGGATCCGTACAGCTTGGCCTTCAGCAGCAGTGGAGTCTGGCATCCAGAAACAGTGGAAGGTCAGCTGTGTTCACTGTTTATAACGACATTTAAACATGGAATGATTTTTGTCCACTTAAGGGCAGCAGAAACACATTGTGAACACAACAATAATATATTAACATGAATATATTATGTTTTTAAGATGATATATTGAAATATTAAGAAGATATGTAATGTTATTACTGTAGAACAGTGAGTATGGTTACTCAAGTATAAAGATAAATGGGTGCTTGCAGTGTTAACTAATTAAGTCTCTTAAAAAATTAAATATATCATTATAGCTTGCTTTCTTTTTAATGGGTCAGTTATTGGAGGATAAATGCCAAAACAATTTTAAAAAAAAGCAACTATATTTGACATAGTATGGTCGTATATAATGACATAGCAAAAGCAAACAATTGCCTGAGAACACAGCTAGCAGGCAGGGAGCTGCATTATCGTTTATTTGGAGGTGAGAATTTTCAGCTTTCTAAGAGACACCAGCATGGTTTGCGTTTAGTTCTGATGTCAGGTGAATTATGGCTTTGTATAATCAATACAAAATTCAGTGGGCCTACAGAAGTACCAGTGTCATCAAATTGATTTTCTCTGTTAAGGGTAATTAGTACACTGTCTAAAAGTTGCAGTCACTATTTTCATAGCAACATATGCAGTATAAATCAAGAGGTCTGTACAGTTTTTGATGTTCTTAATTACTGATAAATGGCCATGTGCTGCAATAAAAGTTTAAAAGACTAACTGACTAAATGTGATGTCTCTTAAATTAAGTCTCTACATCATGCAAAACTCTCCCTCGATACGGAGGTGTAATATTCTCTAGACCTGTAGAGACACCTTTACCTTATTTCCTGGTTCCTTGCATTTTGAATAGATCAGCACTTAGAAATCTGCCTCAGTGGCTCTGCTCGGGGGCGTGTATCATTTGGCCCCAAAATTCACTTTTCCCCACCAGTAAGCACTATCTGCCTCGCACCCCCGTGAACCCCCACAAAGACCTTGCCATCTGTCAGTGTCGTTCGCCGCAAAGTGGCTGCGATTAATTGAAAAACAATGGCAGGGCCAAGTGGGAGGGTCAAAGCAATATGCATTGTGGCCTCGTCGGGTCACCTCTTCATTCCCTCATTGTCGAAAATGCCTTCTACTGACATTAGCCGCAGAGATGTCTGAACACACTGTGCCTGTTTCCTTTAACATCCTCCCCTGGTTTGGCAGTGGGTATTATCAGGCGGACAGATCCAGGAGTCTCTATCTGTCTCTGTCCATGTCAGTGTAACACAGTGCTAATCAATGCTGAGGGGGATAATGTGGAGCTGATCCCAAGGGACAGGAGGCCTCTTCCATGACAAAACTCTGCATGAGTTATGACCACCCTGAAGAACTGCTGAGAGTGATGGACAGTTGAGCACAGCAGTGAGAATGAAAGACACATAGGAGGTTAGCAGTGAACAGTCGTGCCCAGCATGACATGATACCTCTGTGCTGCAGCAGCTTGCAATGTTATTTTTAATCCTGAATGAGTTTCTTTCAACTACCCTGCCTCTGGAGTGAATTCTTCCTCAGTGTGATGGGTTTTTCCTCCTCAATGCAGCCTCAGCAGAACGAATCATCCTGCACACATGCTTTCAGGGTTGACTGAGCAGCTTCTCGCCCTCAGTAACCAGGTGAAGTGACCCTGTCTATATGCAGACTTACAGCTTGACACCTCCGTTTACAGCCACCCAGTCCATTTTGCTGACACCATATTGCAAGCCGACGCATCAAAGCAACGAAGCGTCTCCATCATTGCGCAGCCGGAGTTGGTCATCTTTATGACCAACTCTTGTCTGACTCTTCAAAAGACGTCAGCATCCATCTGTTACTGATTGATAGGTGGTGCTGCGGCAGCAAGGTGAAGGAAAATTCCCTGACTCAAGGATCTTGCACTTGATTAAATCTTGGCATAAACATTATGGTATCTTGTTTCAAATGTTTTTGATCAATCACTGTTTAAAGCAATATGTACCACATTAAACAAAAAGACCTGTGATAAATGTATGCAACCTGTTTAGATCAATGAGCAGACAAACAAAACAAGCGACTTGCTGCTAAACATAAACCTGACATGATGGATGGTTTGTTACAAGGAGCCACCTAGAAAGTCATCCATGGAAACCATCTGGAAAAGGGCCAGCACTCAAGAAAAACTGGTGGACGATTGGATGAACTATCTGTTTATCATCATCCATTATTGGGTAACTTAACCAATCAGATCATGAAATACATGATGCAGCAATATTCATGGCAAAGTGAGTAGAAGACTGAAAACGACAAAAGCATGTAACTCAGTAACAAATAATGATGATGCAACTTGGAATTCTTACTTACTTCTTTTAAAGTCACGTAAAATCCAACTGATAGCTTGTACTGTACAGTATTACATGTTATGTTAGTGATGTTACTGTGTACCTACAAAATGAAAAGAGGCAGGACAAAAATGTGCACAAATGTTCATTTGATCAACCTCAGATTTTCATCGTATCCTCTAAATCAATCTTCCATTTCATTTGAGAATTCAGCATGTCACAGTGTTTGAAAATGAGAGCATCAGCCATTATGTAGACATTCTGAAGAGGTCACAGCAGGTAGATTAGCAAATCAATAACTTATATTCTGGAAATTAAGCGTAAATTGTATCCATGAAAAACAATAACAGAGTCTCAGCATCATCGCTGCTATTTAAAAAAGATTAAATTTCTGCACTTCAGGAAACAATGAAAAAATAAGGAACAACCTATGAGGCATTAAAAAGCTCTTTTTTCCCTCCTGATTTATCCGACAGTATGTTCTCCCAGCTATGTCTTCTGGTTTTTTCAAACAGCTGCACACAGCCTGGCTTTCAAGATTAAACTAGACACAGAACAAAACCAACTTAAAAAAAATAACTTAACCAATTAAAAAGAAAGTTTAGTTTAACCCAGATCTGCAACACTTATAAATATAATACAGCCATTTGCTCTCCCTTGTCCCCTCTTTTTAAAAATATCCCAGGGTACTGCATTCAATGACATCTTTAACTTCCTTCATTGCCCATCATGAAAGGATTTTCTAATGTATTTTCTGCTACTATGTAATTAACATTAAAATTATTCATCTGATACTCGTCAGATTGCCGACAACCAGTGGTTATGTCAGGCACTGTTCTAAAAAAGATGGCAGAGGGGTTCAATTACCTCCGGCTGAACAAAACCACTGTCTCCAGTGCTTGATGCGTGGCCTAATACCGCATGATTTGATTATTCTGCACAAGCAAACACATGCAAATTGCGTTTCAGTTTGAAGTTGTTAATTTCTAAGCGTGCTGATTAAGTGTAAGAATATGTCAGAGATATCCTGCCAGGTATTAATGTTGATTTCAAATCAAAACCATAGAAGAAAAGTTCAAAATCATTTTTTTTATCCACAGGGAAGAAAAGAACCTCTCTGGCAAAGGGTAAAAGTATGTCTACCCAGAGCTGCTTTCTTTGAAAATTTTTCTCTAAAATAAAACTAAAGAAAGCCAGCCGGGGTTAACCTTGGAGGCCGTTTTACAAAGTGAAGGGAGATAAAACATGGGCCGACCTGGTTGTTCACTCTGCCATCCAAGCCTTTGTTTTTCTCACAGTGTGGATGGCCATCTGTCAGCCTTACCTAGAGAGAGGCAATGATTTTTGCTCGCCTGAGTGAGCACCCAGCAAAGCAATATTTCACATGTTAGCACTGAAAAAAGACCCGTCTCAGGAGATTTTGCTTACTGGAATGATGTGGTGGTGTACATCAAGAGTGATAGTAGCTCCTTGGTGATGGAGAAAGAGCTGCAGCAGGTCTGGTTAACCAGAAACACCAAAGCCTCCTGGAGCCCTGGTTGTTGAATTTTTTACTTTCCTAAATACTTTTTTCTCGGTTTTTGCTTTATGAGAAAGTGTTTCTCCTACAGAACTCATCTAGTTGTTATTACTTTTCATGGTTATACTCATCTTTCCATCCACCCAGCCATCTATCCATTCAAGATCAGTAAGGATCCAAGGACTTTCCCAGCAGGAAAAAGGTCTGTCTTGTCTGGAGGTGTTTATAAAATCCATTTTCTAAAATGACAGATCATCTTGTGCTGTATTTGGAGAGCTGTTAGAAAGCAGTAAAAGCAGTGAATATTAGTCAACTTATTACAGCAATAATTACATATTGCTGTAATAAGGTATTCTAAATTTTTACAAAATTTGTCCACAGAAGTTGGCACATTTTAAGCATTTTGGATTTGGAACAGATCACCTTTTTTTTATCACTCGTGCCATCAGTTCAGCATGTTGGAGAGTGAATTCTTAATAAAAACTTTTCAACCTGAAGCGGCTGCACAAGTGAAAGCAGAGATTTTTAATATCTCACCCCACTGTGCATGAAGTCAACATCAACTCTGTCTCCTTCGTCTCTTCTGCTTTCCTCCATAATTTGAAGAAAACTGCAAGAGGAGAGGATCTTTTGACCTTGTTACTTACATTTAAAGACAGAGGGTCAAAGGCGTGATCTTATCTTACAGGTTTACATGGAGCTAAATTGTGACCAACAGTAACTTTGGCCAAAACAAAGTGCCATTCTGTCTCAGCCATTAGCTTGCAAGGCTGGGGCATCATTTGTCAGATCTCAACTTCTTTTCAAGGTCGCAGTCTACAGTTGGGCTATAACTCAACCATCATCTAATTAAGGAGGCCAATGATCATTTGAAAGGAGTAATGGAGTATAGAAAATGCCTACGTCAGACCTTATTAGTGCCGAGCAGGACACTTTGAGAAGGGATGAGCCATTAGCCAAAAAGGATACAACTAAATGAACAGCTAATTAGCATCTCAAAGGAAACATCAAGTGCAAATTGGTTGCTAATTTTTTATAATATCACGTAAATAAATATTATTACCCATTCAATTATGCAATATACCAATCAGTGGAATCGGTAACATTTTGGTGCAGTATCACTCAGTTTAGTAATGAATATCGCTGATGTGTATGTAGATGAGCAACAATTAGGATAAATTTTATTAGTACATGTAAATCAAACAAGTTAAACTGACAAATATTTAAGCAATCAAGAAAAAAACAGCCAACTGATGGTCTAGTTTGTGCATTTGTAAGTGAGTGTGCCTTAAAAAAACAAGTAAGTTGATGGAAACACTGACTTCCAGCCACTGAAGCCTGTCAAATTGGTTCCATTTAGCGGCCATTTTTTTCTACAGGCATGTAATTGTGTTGCTGTCATACATTCCCTCTCCTCTGTATGAAGCTTTAGATTCTGGGCCTTTATCTAATTTATGCATCTCGTGAAAGTACAAGTCTGAATTTATTGGCGCTGGGCTAATGGCATTCATTAACCTTCGCAACAGTGAAATGTTTGATTGGAATATGGCATTTCCTCCCTCAAAGGGATGTTTCATCCCCTTTGCAATTCAAATACTTCAAATAAGTCATTAAATGCTATTTTACTTCAAACCTCCAGTTTATGTATGGTAATAACTGTACCTCATCTCATTTAACATGCACACACAATCTGCAGCGAGACGAGCCCACATCATGCACACAGACAGACAGACGGACGAACAGACAGAGGGTCACAGACACAGGAAGTTACTTCATCATGACAGACAGTTTACATCTTACACTCACTGGGCTGTGTTTAAATATTAGGGCTTGATTAGAAACAATGCATCTGGAGACATAATTGTGTCTTATCATTAGGCTGATCTGACTAATTATAGCTTCTGATTAATGAGCTGTGATTATGAGACTAATTAGGAATTCCAAGTTAAAGTTTGCGTGATGTTAAAACATTAGGGAAATAAATTAAAGAAGTTGACTTTGGTGACTTTTAATGTGACGGAACGTTCCTGTATTCGATCTGTTGCCGGGAGATTGAACACTATCATGACTCAACCTTAAACGAGCTCATAAAAATTGATGCTTTATATGTAGAAGTATTTTGAATTCACTTTTTCTGTCATTATGCCGCCGCTAAATACTCATTATTTTTGCAATCACAAAATTACTACACAACCCTGCTTTTCCATTTGGCTCCACAGAGCATTTAAGTGTCTTTCCACTTATGTTTTGGTTTCGCAGCCTTTGAACACATTCTTGAGCAAGACAAATTAATTTAGTGATTACTTTAATTTATGGTGACTTTCCTTCAGAAGGTGGAGAGCAAAACAGAGCAAAAAAGAGACTCTTCTTTTTGTCAGATATCAGGAAATTTCAGATATGGATCATAACTTTTTATAGATTCTTCATATATCAGTGACCAGTTAAACATAACAGATACTTGATCCATTGTTGTCATAAAATATTAATAAAAGCAGATTTAAATACATTTCTTGACTAAATGTGGGTCTAACACTACAGCATCTACAGTGGAATATATAAAGGAGACACTCTCATGCCAGAAAATATCCCTTTAGGTGAGCAGATTAAAAGCCTTAGATATACAGTGTGTTTTGCTGAAAAGTATAAGCTCATCTTGTCCCGTTCTCCTTAGGATCTTTAACTCTCAATCAGGCTCCTGAGGTAAGGAAATGTTTCTTTCAAGGGCATTTTGGTCACGCAGAGATCCATGCCGCATCCCGAGCGGCCGATTGCCTCCAAAGTTATCCAAAATGTCCGGCTCCGTGTAATGATTTTTCCAGACAGCTGACTGGCCTGGTTCGCTCACGTCAATCCACAGATTTCACTTGATAATACGCTTAGACACAGTGGCTGATCACATTCACCTGACCTTGCTGCACCAGCTAACTCGGGAGAAGAGAGGAAGAAAACGTTTCTGCTTATCTGTTCCATTTGCTGAAAGAGAAGAGATTCTCCAACACTCACTCCCAGCGTGGCTCCCATTGACTTTGAACCTTTTGTCTTACTCAGGCGATGGATAGCATCTCGGGGGTTGCTGGATTCGTGCACTCAAACTCTCCAAATACAATTAGCCATTATGAATTGAAGAAATGTGAATTCTCTGAAGGATGTGACGGATTCATCTGCCTTGTTTGGCACAATGTTGTCACATTTGTGTTGTTTTGTAGCAGAAATTGCGTTTGTCATTGAAGGCTGACTAAACCAGGCAGTTGCGGCACCTAATGAGATGCTGATTAGAGATTCTGAAATTCACTCACTACTGATTTGGTGTTTTTTTAGCAGAAAAATGAGGATAATTTTCTCTAATGCCACTTGTTAAGGTAATTACTCCATAATTGCCTTATCAAGGTGTCATAGAAGAGTCAAGGCAAAAAATATCACTACCCCTCAGGGGCACTTTGTCTCTCTCCATTTATCTTTTATTCTGTTAAATGCAGCCCCATCACACTGGCACTACTTTCACAGACTGAGTGAGTAAAAGAGTTTGTGTGGCATCTGTGAATATTACTTTTCCGTATCCATGGGCAACACACATGGTGGCACAAAAACAAGCCCTGCTGCATATAAATAGACAGACAATGCAAGTGTGATGCTAGAGAGGATCACATTTCAACCTCAAATACTTTTAACTGGATCCATGGGACACGTTTTAAATAGAAACCCTGCATGATTTAATTAATTTCATTTAATTAAAAAGGTTGCAATCATTCAAAAAGTTATAAAGAAGTAAAAATAATCAAAATCAGCTCATAGTGCGTCTCCCGAGGATGTGATATTGAAGCACTGTGCTTCCTGTGGAGCTTGCTATTGGTTTATCTTGTAGCATGTAATTCTTGTGTGATTGAAAACAAACAGCAGAGATGAACAAACAGTGGGCTCTATAGGAATCCATCCCTGGCATCTTTAAGAAGAGCAGGTTTTGATACCAGGCTTGTGAACCACTTTGAATCAAGTTGAATACAGCCTCATCAGCAATCACTTCAAAACATTTTTCTACTAGAAATATATTTTAAAGGCAGCCATGACGCTGAAATATTTTCCCAGATGTAAAAAAGTCCTACAACCTACAATGTCGTGATTAGGGTGGAAAGCTCAGACAATAACCTGCTGATTGTGACCATAGCTGCTCACTCAGTGGGGTATGAACATGACTTCTTAAAGAAAGACTTTTT
Organism: Acanthurus tractus; assembly: GCA_029783725.1. Classification (NCBI taxonomy): domain Eukaryota; kingdom Metazoa; phylum Chordata; class Actinopteri; order Acanthuriformes; family Acanthuridae; genus Acanthurus; species Acanthurus tractus. Next base: position 15,206,617 of record JAQNCA010000015.1, read on the forward strand.
TCCGGTCTCATAATGCTACATTAGGTCTTAGTCCTCTGTATTATTCCATGCACAGCTACATGAATGATAATAACTTTGGACTGTGCACAACAAGAATGCACAATCACTCACTATATTTTAGTACTTACATGTATGTAATTTTTAGTAAAGTGAACTGTAATTTAGTTATCATTGTTCCAAGAAACTTTAACATTAATCTAAACACAGCTACAGTTACAGTACTTGACAGTGTTTGCTCTTATGTGGAATAATGCAGTCACTGGATGTATGGAATATATCTTGTTAGCACCCTTTGCAAACTCAGGTTCTGTTGCACATTATTATAATCTGTGTACAAGTTTTGTTTTAGTCTGATTGTATGCAGACCCCTCGCATATGTATGATTAACTATGTATGAGGCAATTAAGCAATACCAACAGAAAAACGAACAAACAAAAAAACATTCAGAGGGATAGGAAAAAGGAATAATGAATAATAAACAAAACACACAAGAAAAATAGGATATAACATATATAAATTAGAAGTTAAATATATACATAGGAAGCAGAGAACAAGCAAGACTGTAAAATACTGTTATGTCAAAATCTTGGTTTACCAGATACAAGAACTACTGTTAAAAACAAGAAGCTTTGTGTTTCTTTTGCATGTATTGAGGAGGCTGTTGTATGAAGAATTTTAAGATATTCAGTTTTTCACCCTACTGAGGAAAAACACATACTCTGACAAACAGTAAGTGTTATCAATTAATTTTTATAATAATCCTAACCAAGTCATTTCCATGCCTAAACCAAATCCTAAGCAAAGCAATTTACATTTCACGTTCATGAAGAAAAGCAATACCTTGACTTTTAGTCCTTTATATACAGGAGACTCCAAAAACCCTGGATCTCATACTTCCCACAATGCGACTCAACAGTATATTTTAGATTAATTGATTGATAATTTTTTTAATCTTTAAACCATTTAGTTTGCAAAACTGAAAGGCTTTGCAATAAGAATGTTGGAAAGATGTTACGGAAATACAAGCAAAATGAGAAAAGAGCCTTAGTATAACAAAGGCATTTTCCGTTTTGATGAATCAGCTGATCTGTTTGTTGTATGTCTGTGATGAGCTGATTTAATGATCAACAGGGGATTAGATTCAACCAGATTATGTTTGTGAACTCACTGTTTAGACACTAATTGCAGCTCTGACCTTCTTCTGTCTGAATCTGTTGTCACTAAACTCTGTTTTTGTGCTTGCATTCCACCAAAGACAACATCTCTTCCAATATGTTGCAGTGTCACAGGACTGTTTTGACTGACCCGTCCAACCGGTGTGGATGCTAACAATAACTACAACAGAACCGCTTGTCACAATTTCTGCCAGGGCTGGATTTTGCCCTCGGACTTGTCTAGCCTACTTTCACAAGAGCAAAGCCTGTCTGTCATAATGCGTTACTGTGAATGATGGCTTTTCTGTTTTTATGCTGCAATATTTGAGGAGTTTTTTCTTCCAACTGAAAGAACCTCTTCATGAGGGGGAACTAAACAATGTGTGCATTTGACTTGCAGCTCCCAATCCATGCTCATTTATGCAGCCTAACCTCTATTCCTCTCAACTATAAATAACCAAAAACTCTCCCTAATGGAGTAATTTACACACACCCTGCCAAAGCCATTGACAGGACTATTTCCTATGGCAAATGTCTGGCATTTAGCAAATCAATGACATGAGTTATGAAGAGGAGCCGGGGCCTTCGCTGCCTCCCCATTCTTCTCAATAACAAAAGAGGAAGTGCATTAAAAACTAGCATTGATGGGTTGTTGGGAGTTGCAGTCAATGAGCTCTCAGAGTTTAAAATTAAAAGGCTCTTAGGGTGAAAATTGTTTTCTCTGGTCATCCGTCATGTGGTGAAGGGTCTTTTTCATAGTGATTAATTAGAAACTAAAGGCTAAAAGGAGGAAGGGGGGTTAGAAATCCAGTTGTTATAAAATTGCGGTGTACTTATCCTGCCCAGCTGTGAGGTAATGACACCAGCTTTCGCCTTGACTAAGTGTTATTGCTGCAGTCCATAATTTCATCTTGAAAATGGGCAAGGGAGTGTATCTTCCTTATAGTAATTGAGTATTGATTTGAAAATAAACAGCAGTGAGACTCCCACCCAACTGACAGACCCATCTTTCGAATGAAATCAACAATAAATGGGCCCCTGGTTGGAGGGAAAGTTATGGATCAGGATGATACAGTCAACCGCGCCTTTCCCCCTACGATCTCTCTTCCAATATATATTGGATTTTAGATCACCCATTTATGAGCCCTGTCATCTAAAACCTATAGTTTTCAGCAAGCAGATGATAAGTTAAGGCCAGGACTTCGCACAGATGTTTGTTGCTTACACTTGTGCAGTCCCAGATGTGTTTTTAAATTATATGTATCATAGACGAGACACTATCTGCTACAAAACTGTGATGAAAGTGCAACCTGACTAAAATGAAATGAGATTCCGAGGCAGTGTTCAGCAAATGTTTGATGTCAAACATAATGTATGCTCTCATAAATGCAAAGTACATCTGTCTAGCCGTGGGCAAATACCTTTATCTGACTGTGAGGGGGAGAGAGTGGTAATGGTTCAACAGCTCAGTGAATCGACATAATACGAGGAGTCGAACACTTATGTCAGGGCGGCCGTTAACCTCTGCGTAATCACTGTTGAACTATGTTCACACGCCCAACACTTCCCCACCGGGCCCCCCGCTCTGCGCTAACGACATACAAATGTGCTATTCGTTTTCATTAGCCGCCACTTCACTTTTGATTCAGGGAAAACAGTGGAGCTGCATGGTGGTGAGCATATATGTGTGTGTGAGTGTGTGGATTGTGGTGGCGAGGGGGGGGTCAATGCGGAGGAGTAACACGGTGCTCTGCCAAATGACCTCTAGGTTCCTATCAGGCTGCAGAACAGATTAACAGAAAGATACGGGCCTCAGTTAATTTCAGCGGTTGCCCTCAGAATGCTGGAGGTGATGTCAAAATGCGGTCGCTGCCGTGCTATTGTGTTGTCATTCACACCTGCCTAATGACTCCTGATTATCATTCACATGCTAATGCTTCATTTGTTATCGGTGTGACCTGCATCGGGAGCATTATGAACCGTTATCTGTATTTATCTTGTCAATTATTGATTGCTTTTTCCCTCTGCACGTCATTATTAATTTGACGTGCTGTGTCAAACTCACTGTTAATCATATTTAAACAGATATGGGGAGATAAAAATCAATTTTCCATTATCCTTGAAGGTTTTTTTTGTTTTTTTAACATCCAGAGGGGACTTGAGAGATCGGCTATGCATGACTGAGCAGATCCAGAGTAAATAATCATCTAATTTTAGTCTAATGACAATGTAGTGAAAAGATGTACGTAGTGTCTTGAGTTTTTCTTAGAGTAAGATTTTGAAAATATAATGTTTTCAGATGTTTTGTTGAGATGCTGTAGAGGTATTTACCCAGCTCTTATCACTTAATGAATACTGCTCCCTTATCTTTATGTTAAAGACAATGACAGGGATGTACCTCTTATCTATGGCATTAATACTTACTTTAATAGGCCCTATAATGTGGTCATAATGTATTAAACTTAAGCAAAATTAAACCCTAAAAGGGAACTGTGTATGGAATTTCAGAAAAAGAAACAAAACAAGTTTAGCGTCCTCTTTTTTTTCTGGTAAAAGAAGCAAGGCAGAAAGACAGAATCTAAAGAGCTATTACCCAGTGGAAGGTAATGGCGCGAGGCGTGGGAGGATACAAATAGCTGAGGAAGGGCACTTCACCCAGATAATAGGGTTGAAGGATTCTGGCATGGTGAGATTCATGTACAGACAAGGCTCCTTTGATGCTGTGACATTGGAGAGCCCATAAAAGCCATAGTATAAAATACAGAGGCGTTAGTCCGAGCTAATAGGATCCCCAGCTTTTTGGAGGCAGATTTAGCATAGCCTGACATGCGAGACACAGAAACACTAATTGGATACACCTACCTGGGTTCAATAAATGAACAAGAGGGGATCCATCAGAGGGGATAGAGTTCAGATGGGGGGGTGGTTCAGAAACTGTGAAGAAATGGTGGGTGTAGCAATGAGCTTGCTGCAAATATCAGTAGCAAAAGAACTTTAAAAAAAACTTACCAGGACTGAGGTTTTACTGATTCAGTGTTAAAAAATGGACACCAATAAATCTCAAAAGCTTTCCTATTTTTTTACACTTTAATTTTTTTAAATATTAAAGATGTTGCATTGTAAGATATAGTTTAATATGCAAGTATCAATAAATCTTACATGAGAAGGTGTGCAATATTTAACCATTAAGAACAAGAAAACATTAGAGAATTTTATCCTGAAGGAACTATGAATATCTGGACCATCAAATGACCATTTCATTTTTGTAGATGTGTAGATATTTTGCAGTAATCATGCCACAGTTATCATTTTGTAATCTTGGAATAATTGTACCAAATGTCAAGAAAATATGTTGAATGTAGATTTAAATTACTGAGACACTTGACTCGGAAGCAATAATGCCGAGTTCATGGTGGCACAAGAGGAAAAGACAGAGGCTCTGCAAGTCAGTCAAACTTATTCTTAAGTCATTTCCTGCCAAGCATGAATTTAGCATCCTACTACTTCAAAATGCTACACCCTACTAATTCAAATGGTACATGTCCTCATTGGATGAACTGTTCAGATAAAAGAGTCAAATTGAATGTTCATATACTGGGAGCTGTATAGCTCAATGTATCAATTAAACTTTCAATTCAGTGCTATTTGTTGTCTGTGTAGTTGAAAATTTGACTAATTATAAATAGACCTGCACTCTCTGTCCACAGTCTTGACATAAGTGCAAAAATAGAAACAATGTCAGGCCTTTTCACTGCCTTGTCTTCATTGTGCACTTGCATTACAAGCAAACATGAGGCATTATAAACGTATAAGAGAGGTATGTCTGTAAAAGTAGTGTTAAGTTCAATGGTATACTACTGGTTGCCAACAGTAATGAAAATCCAGCCAAAGTTCACACATAAAACTCTGGGCTTCTCAGAACTGATCCAAGAAGACTAGTGGTTGTATTTGTGATTTCAGTGGGGCTTCATAATAAAAGACATGCTGGTGAGCCCAACATGTGTGGGGAAGGTAAGGCTCGATCTCAAACCTCTCTGTGCTCTACAGGAAATGAGACATATATTTCAAACACAGTAAACTGAGTTTGATTCTTCCCATCTGCATCCAGTCAAACGCCATTTAGGGATGCTGTCAGAAAAGCTGTTTAAATGGACTAATCTTTGGCCGGCTGACAGTTTTGTCCTCCTCCAAAATGAACACAAACTTCCTCAGACCAGCTTCTCCTCCGGCTCAGATCAATATGGCTGTGATAAGCCAGGACACCTTCGAGGAGCTGCAGGGCAGGAGGAAGGGCTCTGACATATAATGATTGGGACGTTAATCACTTGGCACATATAGCTAACTTTAATGCATGTGTAAGTGTGTGTGTGTGTTCATTTGAGTGTGAACACATACACGATGTGTGTACATGCAAGGCCAATTATCAGTGTGATTGATTATGGCAAACATATAATGGTGTAGTAAGATAGAGCTTGGGAATGGAATACACATGTACACAATGAAGTATAAAAGCAGCACAGTAGTCAAACTTGTCAAACAGCAAAATGACAAATCCCCATAAAGCGTCAATACTATGTACACACTCCGTATATATATATATATATATATATATATATATACATAGAGAGAGAGAGAGAGAGAGAGAGAGAGAGAGAGAGAGAGTTTCATTTATGGTATTTTTTTTAGCTCAGTATTTCTTTAAAAATAAGTCAAGATCTAATGAAAATAACTGGTGAGATTTTAAATGATAGTGATTCTTATATATTGAGATTTATATTGATCCGCGGATGTAGGAACTGTCCTGTGTACTTCTCCATGAGATCTCCACAGTGGATGGAGTTCAGAGTGTATCCAAAATGTATTTTTTTTTTTACTGTTTTTTGTTTACTGTCTTATTTCATGAGATCAATGCAGACATCAGGTTGCTGTGCTATCATAAATCTATACCATCTTTTAACAGGATAATATTTTATGATAATGCATCAAATAGATCAAATACGTTGTACAAAGAGGTCAAAAACACACAGCAAAAACACAAAAGTATAAATATCTTGGGATACATGATTATTTACAGCACACTTGCTCATTTATACAGAAATTTTATCAGCAAATTGTACTTTATATATAAAAAGTGAAAGTACTGCTTTTGAGGGAGGGTGGCCCATGTGACTGATGTATTCCTATATGACTGTTAAGCCAACAGAAGTGGAAACTTCAAGATAGACCTGCCATTGCTTGGTACTGAGATGTGTGACGCTGTCCATGGTGCTGATCCTGGGACAACCGAGGATGCTGCAGCTATCTGAGAATATCTAACATGAAAATAAATAAACGAGACAATACAAAACAAACAAGATAATAAAATTGAACTGAGACACTGACTGTCAGCATTTTTTAGGTTAAGAAAACCCTGAAAACTAGGTTCTTTAATAATGTTAGAGAAACCGCATCTGACCTCTTTGTCACTACAACTTAAAGAATGCAGAGGACACGAATATCATTATAATAACTATACTATCTTTTATGTGTTAGATTGCAAACTGTTGGCATGTTTAGTATTATCTCTCCCTCCTACTGGTGCAACACATGCAAAAAGCAGACAATATTATGATGTTTAGATAGTATCCATTAAATACTGCACTGTATGTTTCCCTAACTGCCTCAGTGAGGACTTTGTCTGTCCTCCTGTGTTCTGGCATATATGATCCCTCTCTGCAGACACATATTTAATTTGTTATCTCCCCAGCATGCTGCAGGCCTCTGGCTAGCATGGCAGAATGGGAAATAAATGACACAGAGGGGAGTGAGCCCGTCAATCTGCCAGCCCACAGGCCTTCACATAAATAGCTTTTAACATGGGGATCAATAATGTTAAGTTGTGATTAAATAGATTATCACATTCAAAATTAGCCACCCCAGGGGCGAACATGTGCTCATGGAATAACTAAAGGAGAGCTGTTATGCTCTTGTGGTGTTTAAAGGAGAGCTTGCAGGTATTTTTGTAAATGTTTGAAAATTTCACGTTTTTTTGTTTCAAAGAGAAATCATACAGTCCTTGGATCATATAAGGAGATCCAGAACTTTGATTTTCTACCTGTTATCCTCTAAAACCTGGATTTCCATAAGAAAACAGCACCCAACAATAGGTAATCTGCTTGTATCGTTCTATCTTCTAATCTTTTTTGTCACCTTGAGAGGTGGGTTGGTCCTAATTTTGTAGCTTTTAACCAAGTCTTGATGATCAAACTTTTCCTGTTGTCTTAGCTAGCACTTATTTTCCTTCTTTCAATCTCTTCCTTAATTGTGCAGGGTGTCCCTTAAGGGTCAGTGTCAGCTTCATTACGTGTCTCTTTTCATATGCTTCCAGCTGATAACATCCCAAAGCAATACAATGACTCTTTTCAGCACTGAAGCAGTAGAAAGTTCAGTTTTAACTTTCTGTCACTGTTTTTGCCTAGAGAGGAGAAGTTTGAGAGGAATGGAGGGAGAATAAGATTTACACATTTGTTTGTACTTGGTCTTCAACTGCAGTTGTGACATGACAACACCACCTTGCATACAGTAAAAGACACCGCAACTTCACCCGAAACTCCCGAAGCAAAAGTATGTTTAGTCTTTTTCTTCTCTGCCTGTCTGCTATCAAGAGGAAAAACCCAAACACGGCAGGTGAAGGAAGCAAGAAAACAAGCTTTAACAAAACGAGCTGATACTGGCAAGCAAAAAGTAAGGGAGTAGCAAAAGGTTATCAAAAAACTTAGCTGATAATACAAAAACTGAATTAAAACACAAAACAGGAAAACACAAGGAGGTCTGGGGAGCAGAAACAGCAAACCAAAACAAGACAAACTCACAAATGACAGACTGAAAACACCAGGACTGAGTGCAAGAGAAGCTAATTAAGTGAAGAACAAGTTTGACAAGAAAACTTACCAGAATGAAAAAGGAAAGTAGCTAACTAAACTCAAATCCCAAACCTTGACACTGCTGTTGCTGAACACACAGGGCTGGGTTCTGACTTTTTACTGATAGCTTGCTGGTCTGGCAGAAGTCTGCAGGTACAAGTCCTAATGTGAACCAGCTCTCTTTCTATAACATTAACAGCCTCAAGGCATGTTTTTTGTTTTATTTTTGAGTCCCAGCATCTTTCTTCAATTATTCCCAATATGTAGTTTGCATGTGTGGCAACATCCAGCTATGAAGGAGAAAAAGGGAAAATAGGATTGTGTGGGACTCGCCATAAAAATGGAGGAGAAGCTTGTGCTGGCTGTGTCTGTCCATTCAGAGCTATGGGACAGCAATAACACAAACACTGTTTGTGGGAGCAGATCAACTGGACGCTGAATGTTGCTGGTGACTGTAATTCCCCTACATGATGTTGGATTGTTAGCTGTGTGGTTAACCCTTTGTTTACATGCAAACAAGTGTTAAATTAACTACCTGATCAATGTCAAGACACAAAAGGGCTTCATCCCAGTGTTCCTCAGCCCCTGTAAACTGTAACCTGAAAACACAAAACAAATCAAAAAGCACGATGTGGAGGTTGGCCTTTGGGGATTCCAGGTGAACCCGGGAGAGCTATTCCTGTGGTGTGTGGTAGACCTTAAACCCTGAAAATTAAAGGTTGGTCATTGAAAAATACATCAGAATCCAAAACTTATCGTGATATTATAAAAACATTTTTCATGTGTTCGTTAGTTTTAATTAGAATTTGTTTCAGTGTCAATAAGCTTTTGCCAGAACATGTGTTTTATAGCCAAACTCTATTTTCAATGCAAACTCATTGTTCTAATTTCCTTTCTTGTTTTTTGTCGATTCTTAAGGTGTGATTTATTGATGCTGACGTTTCTCTCACACTTACTCATGCTTTTAGGCCTACGTGTTTTGTAAAAGCAGACTCTTCCGTTATCACATCACATCATGCAGGTCTTTTTCATCAAAGCTTTTAGTGCTTTGTTTTACCAATAGACCCCAAGTAGAACATGGCTCCATTCTTTCAAAACTGAAGCCAAATTTGTTTTACAAGGCTAATCCATTTTTGACGACCCTGCTTATTCTTCCAACATAATAGGACCCTGAGTCCCTTTTTTTTCCCTGTGTGTGTCTGTGTGTTAGTGTGTGTGCATAAGACGGAGAGAGAATGAGAGAGAGTTTTTACCCCACGGCCTTTGCGAAATCCATTTGACTTCATCAAGGAGTTCATTTATTAAATCGTTAATAGGCCCTTTTATTATGTATGCTTATAAAGATCCTAATGGAGATGTCAGGGAATGAAGTTCTGCTTTCTTAAAAAGCTCATGAATCTCCATAACTTTGCCATTTCAAAGAAAACCTGTTCCAATGTGGTCTGGTGTTTTATTCACATGAAAATGTTCCCGTATTTTTCTCAACTAAATATGATTTATGTTGTTTCTTCCATCTTCCAACATGCTCATTACAAAGTAACAGCAAAATCATTTACAAAAGTAATTAAGAAAAAGCTGGAGGTCTGGTCTCGAAGAAGTTTCACAGGTCTAAAAAACATGGTGATGGTATACTGCAGGTGATACTGATCAAACTTCCTCTCCAAAGGCCTCAAATGGACCAAAATAACTCCAGTATCACATGTGCGGGAAAAGGTGGAGACTGGAAGTGGTGTGGCATAATGTGAAGTTTTCATAGAGGAGAGCTGGTGTGCTGATAAGTGGCAGATAGAGGTTTTACACTTGGCCGGAGCATATCGGTAATAGCTCCAGGAGCAGCAGCGTATTGACTCCAGTCAAGGAGATGGAGGGGAAAAAGAGGAAACATTTCGGTCTGCAGTTTGAAGAGGGTGACGCCCAGCTCCGGAAGAGTGCAGGTCCACAGGGAGGAGTATCTGCCATGGAACAGATGTCCCAGTCACAGAGGCTGAGGGTGCAATCACACCTCCCATTTCTCTTTCTTTTTTGGGACAGGTGGTGGATGTTGGTGGAGATAGTACTCCGGTGCATTAGTAGCCCACACCGTTCAACAACATAAATTGCACATATCGCAGGGAGTGGTAGCGACAGGATGTATTTATTAGTGTAATAAACTTGGGGAAAGAATTATTCAAAACAGTCTGTTTATGAGTTTCACCATAAAACCCACAGTCTAAAGAGCTCAGACCTTCTTCAAAGTCTAACAATCTATAACAGAGAAAAAGACATCCGTCTGTTAGGTCATATGGTGGCTCTTGGTTTAAAAAAAAAACCAAGTGAACCTGTGGTATAGTCTGACTTACCATAAATAGTTTTAATAAAAGGATCAAAATAAAGGCAGCACAACCTTAGAAAACCATCTTTTTTTATTCCATGCATTACCTAAAAGGCATTCTGACCACTGACAGTTCTTTCTGATGCTAATGGTGGCTAGCTACAAGCAGAGACAAACAGTAGACTGCACAGGTTCGGTATGTTCACTTCTTTCAAAAATTCACACTACTGAATTTTTAAAATTCTAATATTGAGCCCAACTAGACTCACATGGGAGTTCCCTTAAAAAAAAGGAGCAAATTTACCTAAATCTTACTTTTTCAATTTAAATCTTGCAGTCTCATAAACATACAACTCAAAGCCACAGAGATAACTTGAAGGAAGCTAAAATGGATACAACAGAAAATCACACACACACTGTTACCCAGATGTGGGAAAATCTTTATTTTTGCAACCTAAGTGTTTGAATATATCAATGTTCGTGTCATTGTTTAAAAACAAATATGTCTAACTATTCCCTTTAGATTGTCAAGATTAAGATTTGTTTTCTGTTTAAAAGAACTAAATAAACAGCACTGATGAACCAAAATGGATTTCCCATTGATCCAGTTTTGCACGTTTCCTTCTCTTGTCTACAAACTGGATCACGGTAGCGTTGCATACTCGAAGGATGAGAAGATTCTAGTAATCCCTTTTGAGTTTTTAAGAGGTTTGAAATGCATAAATTAGTTCATTAATTTTTTTTTTTTTCCCTACAAAACTGCAAACATTACAGTCAGCACTTCATCTCAGGGCCTTAAGCACACGGTCCAGAAGTGCAGCCATTTGCACTTTTTATAAGCTTTATCCCCACCTAGTTATTCTGAGATCTGTTGCTAAATTTGTCCCTCATTCCCTCTCCCTAAGCTTAAGCCGTCAGCCCAGTAATACAGCTTCAAGAGCACATCTTCTACTAACTTATTTATTTATATATGTGTCTGCCTTTGGTTAAGGCCGCCATATTGCCAGGGTGCAGCACAGTGTGAGATACAGAGGCAGAAATTTTGTGGTACTTCACACTGCTTAAGTCTCTGTGGTATAGCTTATCTGTAAAGCACCCTGTTTAATGTCAGCCAAGGTCATTTTGATATGTAAAAATGCAACCGCTGAAGAGTTCAGTGTATTCATACACAGTTAAAGACAACTATGCTTCTTTTGACGATAAAGGGTATAAATAAATATAATTATTATAGAATATTAATTGTTTAAAAGCAAAGAAAACCATTAGAAACATATAGTTTTGTGGTATTTTGGGTATAATATGATTTTCTTGTCTCTCAGCGAATATAAAATTCATGCTTTCTGACTTCTGATACTTTGGAATGTCACTCAGCTCTGTAGGTGTTCCATCTTTTGTGATATCCGACTTTTCTCAAAGAAAAAAAAATTCAATGGCTCACCTAGAGTTGAAATGTTTCACACACATCTTTCATGCTGTTTGATATTTTCTATGAGTAACTAAATCTTTGCAACATGACACAGAAACCAGTTTGTTCCTGCGAGAGCTAACACAATTTTTCTCTGAGCACACATAACACGCATGTAAGATTTAATTCTCACTAACATCACACTTCAAACACTGCTTTATTTTTTCTCCCCAACATTCAGAGGTGGAGCTCTTTCAGTCTGAGGCCTGCAGACAATCGTGTTTCTGTGTTTCACATCTCATGGTGTTCTTCCCTCTGTCAAAAAAACAGTGAGGTGATATTTGGATAACTGCGGGCTGTGAGGTACAGCACCAGACTCCACCAGAGCGCCCGGAGTCAGCAAGGGGAGGGACGTCATGATGTGTCAGCCAGCATCACATCATGTTTGGCTCCCAGCAAGGCGAAGGTCTCCAGCCAAATCAGTTTATATAATAGATGGGACGGAAAACAGCAACCTCAGTCAGATGCAGTCTGTACATTTGGACACAATGGGGGCCGTATATGCGTGATGTTATCACCAAAGATCAAGATATTTCAAATTTTATAGTTCATTGGGAGGTGAAACTTTGTCCTGCCCCTTGGAATGAGGGTGGAATAAATTGGGATGAACAGAAAGAGATGAACAAAGCGTCAGATAGGGATCGTTGTCAGTGACATGTCACGGGGTCTTGTGGTGAGGAACCTATAGGGAGGGGGCCTGAGGGTGGGGGGCATGTATTTATTTTCTGTATATTTATTTATTTACTTTTTTACAAACTTGTTTTACATATCAACTTTTTCCCTTTACAATTTCTATTGCATCATACCACAGGTGGCCATAGTGTTGTGTTTAAAGCTTTATTTAACTGTTCCCTCAATAGCCAAAAAAAAGGAAAAAAGAAGAGAAACAGTCAAATCCAAATATGTAATTTCAGCTCTGTTTCTCTGCCAAAACAATACAAATGTTTTAAAGTCACGAGCTATGTACAAGAGTTTTTTTTTTTTTTTAACGTTTAGTCACGTGTTTCCTCACGCGGGAAGTTAGAAACAGGTGTCAAAATTAAAAATCGCTGTAGTATATATTTTTTAATTTTTCCCCAAACATTAACATTGTTGGAACATCTGGGAATATGTGCGAAACTAGAACAATAATAATACATAGATATGAAATATGTAATAGTTTTAGGAAGTTAATCAAATGAGGAAATGTAAGTTTAATGCTGTCTAACCGAATTGGCTGTCCTCCTGTGTCCTGCTTACCGGCGCTAGCGACGTCTTCCCCGATAGCTAGCTACATAGGTACGATAGCTCGTGGTTGATTTTTAAAGAGTTTTAACTACTTCTCTGGAATACTGAAGAACGAAGCATCACTTCTACAGGTAGGCCAACTATTTGTTATTGTTGCCAGAATGCAAAAGTGCCTTAACTACTGTTTTTTATGAAGTATTTCGCACGACAACGAGGCTGTTGACGTTGTTGCTGCTTGTGTCACTGCGCTAGTTGCTCACTAATGCTTGAATTGGCTGGCTTAATGGCTCCGGTCATTTTTCATGAGGTGTGGTCTTCAGCCAGCAAGTGCGGAAGATTTGTGTGTTATTGTTTTTCAGTGCCGTTTGTTAAGTCTTAGTGTAATAGGACTGGTTATGTTTATGCGTGTGTTATGTCTGAGGTGTGTTTGTGATGTTTATCCTTTAGTTTTTCAGTTGTCGTTGTGACTTCTCATTGCTTCAAACAAACTAAACCTCTGCTGTCAGTATTGAATATTGCTGAAGGAATGTAGGCATGATTGCTGTTTTGCACGCAGTAACATTGGTTTTAGAAATATAACTTAATAGCTCTTATCGAAAGCCACACATAAAGTCACGTGATTTCTGCATATGTTTTAACTTAAAGCAATAAATGTGTGTCTTTTTTTAAAAAACTACTTTTTACATAATAAATTTTTGCTGGTGTCCTAACTGCCCTTATTACCATGCCAAGCTCTGGTCTATGTTCTGATGGTCATCTGTTTATATGGCTACATGATATTTTTGTAGAATAGATTATCAGTTCACAGCCATAAATTTGAATGCTTTTAAGACCTATGCATGAGTAAAAAATGACTTTAAGCAGAGCTAATGTTGCTCACTGTTGTAGATGTATCCTGTGGATTTGGACTGACTTTGCTTATTTCAAGTAGTGTCTTGGTGGTTTGAAGGAAAATTTTGACTTGTGCTTGGTTCGAAGTATGCTCCACATAATAATATGGTGATGTCGGGTTGTAACCATCCAAACTATATGTTCGAGATGATTTTCATGATCTAAGAGAGAAAATTCAGATTTACTGATGTGTGCAACTGTGTGTGTAATTTTGGCTACTCATAACATGCATGTTCCAATGTGCACAAAAACACCAAGAAACACATGTAAAACAGTTTCATGAGTGCAGTCACCACCGCTTAAATCCATATTATGTACAGATTTAAATTTCAAAAGACCTGGATGAGGAGGGGGGGGGACACTAGTAAAAAGTGTAACGACCGTTCATTCATGTTTTTATTGAGTATACTAAATCATATCGTGTGTATATATATATTTTTTAAAAAAAGAAAATGTACAAGAAAATGTATCCCATGGTATATTGTTTACATGTAAGGCTGTGATTGCGGTATTGTTTCAGACAAAACAATTGACTGCAACAGACAGGAAGGGAAAATAATCACTAGCTGAACACTTTCCAACAAAAGTGACCTTTAGACTAATTTGTTCGCAAATGTTACCTTTCATTTTATATTTAACAGCATAATTAAAATGTTTACTCATCAAACCCAAGCACTCATTTTGATTTTGCTGCGCTGCGCTTGCCTTTTGTTTTTCATTTGTCTTCCACACAAAAGCCACTAATTAAAGATCTTTCGATATAGTAATCATCAATAGAAAGTGGCCTATAAACAGAAACCAACACAAATGAATGATGATAGGCCTTTTTGAGTATCTTGCTCTTACATGACATGAATCAATCAGCAGACAAAATAGGCTTGCTGGCCTAGCGACAATGAGTCCAATTGAGCTGGGCTGTGATTATGATTCACTGAACAGCATGATTCAAAGAATGGCAATGTTAAGCCCAAAGGAAACTGATCAGGCTTTCTTTGGAGGGAGTTTTCTGCCTCTCGGGACTCAGAATCATCGAGTTGTATCGCTGATGATGTTAAAAGGGCCACTCAGTGGGATAACTTTCAAGTGATTGAGGGGGGCAATGAGATTTTTGTTTATTCAGGAGCCAGGTGCAGATAACAGGGCCATTAATGATTGGAAGTTGATTACAAGTCACTTCTGCAGAGCACAGCATGACGTTTCGCAGTTTAATCAAGAACAAAAGTTAATGGGTGCAGTTTGTCATTTGTTTATGCATTAATATCTAGGTTACCGTTTAACATTGGCATGATTGGCAAAATGTCTTAGTATGAATCATCTTTTCATTTTAGTTCGTTGTGGAGGCTGATAATGCCTGTATAGATTTTAATCTTAATAGGATGCCAAATCAGAAAGTTGAATAATCACAGACTATTTACTGTTGACATTTAAATCTAAATCATTTAATTATTAAACTGAATCCATGTGGTCCAAATTCCCCTCTTAGAATTTTTTTTGTCACATCTCATTATTTATTTTGGGCTTTTCAAAACTTGGTTTCAATCATATTTTTTTAGGGTTCACAATCAAGATATTTCAGTAGATAATTTAGAAATATCCAGTATTCAAACCAATATACTGATTGCTTAAAATAAGTTAACTGAAAAACATGTCAAATCAAGTAATCATGTTGCTCAAAATGGTGAAATGCAGATCTCAACTTCAAAATATGATATTCAGAAAAACACATCAGGGTTGTTTGGGATATGGTCTGTTAGCCTTATTATCCAGGTTTCCTTTACATATCGGCTTTCTTAAATAAAAAAAAAAGTTTGAAAGCATGTAAAACACACTTTTTCCCCCTGCATAATGCCTTCAGTAATTATTGGAATGCCTGGTTATTAAGTAGGTTACTATCTGCAGGAGTACCTTGAAAAACACGAGGCACATCACTAGTCAGCTGCCTTTTTTTGTAGTGTATTGTCACAATAAGCCCTGTTAAGGACTAAAAAAACTTACATTCTTTCAAAGTAAGAACTAAATGCAAGTTCTACAGTGGTCACACTTCACAGCTTTTAATGCAAAAGTTGCCGATATTCATAAATGATAAATAACTTCAAACCAATGTCAGGAAACTAAAGTTTTTGCATATCCTTAGCACACTGGTATGGGATTGGTTACTGAATCAGCAAGTAAGCCAAGTTCAGGTATCAAAGCTTGTATCCGGAAAAATGATACAGAAACATTACTCATCTTAAGTGCTGCTTCCATCACTGTAGTGGAACCAGACACATTTTATGGCATCATAGCAGCTACAGTAGCAGCAGTTACAGATTACTTTAGAAAAACCACAAAGAGTTCAGGCTAAGTAGCTGAGGAACATCATCAATATCAATAATAGTTGTTGGTGTGTAAAGCGAGTTTAGAAGCCCATCTGATAAACTAGATGTTTGACTTGTCCTCATTTTCAGTTCCACATTGAACATGATGATTTCAGCAATTTAGCAAAGTTTTTAAATGGAACTTTTGAACTTGCTTTTAAAGTCAAATGTATCACTGATGTTTATTCAGTGGTATTTAGATTTCAACACTAAGTATTCAACAAGGATTTAATTTCACAATTAGCTATTCAGCTGTCTGTAATACTCACAACTTTTTGGCCATTATTTGCCTCAATAGTTGCGTATCAGAGTTTACGCAATACAGTGTGGTGTGGAGTTATGTTACCGAGTTTGTATCTAGTGTGTAATGAGCTTTTCTTGTTGCTGAGACTGTCAAGCTTCGTGCTCTAAGGGTTGAATGTAATCATTCTTCACCAATATGAAATAATGAAGTATGAAGGGTAATTGTTAAACAAGTGGCCTCCTGGGAATCTTTACAAGATTGTACCTGACATGTGTGATGTGTAGGAGGCATTCTGTTAGCATGGATGCGCATCCA
>JAQNCA010000015.1:15223582-15284273 GCA_029783725.1 Acanthurus tractus
CACACACACACACACACACACACACACACACACACACACACACACACACACACACACACACACACACACACTCACAAACACTTGCAGATTAAACCCTATTAATGCAAACTCAAAACCCAAGTGACATCTCCAGCAGCGTAATGAGAAATTTAGCAGGAATCTGAGGCTGATTATCAGCTGCAAATTTGCTGTAATGCCAGTAATCAGAGGAGATGGTACAGTGGAGAGAGAGAAATGAAGGGAAGCCAGCAGTGAGCCTGAGCACTAATTAAACTGTACCTGCAACTTGTTTCCTGCCATCTTCTTAACATGACAATGCTGCCAAGGCCCTGAGGAGAATTCGTTTCTGCGCCACAGAAAGAGATTCTGATTTAATGAATTGCTACTTATTGTTGGGTCCACCCTACTTATCTGGCTTGAATGACTTATGAATAAAGATTACAACATGTTTTTGCTTTTAAAAATTGCCATATTTAAATTCTGCAGCGTGGAACCTTTTGACATTCACTCACCCATTGCAAATAAGTGTCCCAGTGTCAGAGAGCAAGTCTGATGGGGGAGGCAAACTCAAACGATAATCGCCTCATGATATTCTTGTCTGCTCAGGTGTCAGAGGGTTAATCACAAAATTAACTTATCATCTTCCTGGATGAAGTAATTAAGCAGTGCAGGACAAACTCTTCACATAATTGAGGGTGAATAATGAGGAAGAGGCACACAGTCTAGTGGGAGGGAGAAAGATGGAGGAAAGATCACAGATTTGTAATTAGGGGACAGGACACTTGATGGAACCTGTAGGAAAAATGTTGTTGTGCCACTTATGGCACAGTTCTGTCGCTGTGATATAATAGCAGCAGCAGTAATGAAGGGACAGACAGGCAAATTCTGCTCTCACACCCTACTCCTAATAAAGTGCCCATGTGTGACTGAACCAGGCCACAGCAGATTTATTTAATACACAGAAATAGATTGGAAGATACAAAAGCCACAGTGGTAGTGTATTTACATTAAGTATTCCAGTTATAGAGAAGGTGAGTGGTTTAATGTTAAAGGTCATCTAGCACACATAAATTCTTTTTGAAAATAAAGAAGTAGCTGTTTTGCTTCTTTATAATAACAACAATTGCCTCTTTAACATGAATGCGGAAGAACAGAAGTTGGACTTTAAAGTAATGGTGTTTGTTTCTGTGTTATGTGTGAATGTGACAAAGCTGCATTAAGCCAGACACCAGATTATGTGAGATGAAAACCTACCCAATCAATGCGGGAACAAGTTTATATCTCATAAAAATTAGTTGATTGTTGATTAGGCAAAGTGAAGCAGTTATGTTTGAAATTCACATAAACATTCATTGATGATAAAAGTGGCTTCTGATTATTTTCTGTATATCAACTAATAGGTAAATTTATGAATTGCTTCAGTTCAAAAAAGGTGCTTCATACATAGTTTTAGCAAAAATTACAATATATTTCTTACAAACTTTTTGTTTGTTCTCGAGTAGTCAGAAATGTGGTCAAAGCTACATGAATTATTTTTCCTGACATAATTTATTGGTCACAATATTAAGTCCATGCAGTTTTTAAATGTGCGAATCCCATATGGTCAGGAAAGCAGGATTTCTTGTTAATTCTCCAAGAAGCCCAAGTTCATCTTCAGTTACAGAAACAGTGTCTTGTCTGAAGTTCTACATTCATATGATAAAATACACTCTTCTATACTATTTCATCCTACACACTTTATATATATAAGGTATAAGAGATAAATATGTATTTAAAGAAATTGTAATATGATTTTTAATAAACACTTCAAAGAATTCAGTCAGCAGTAGTGGGTTTCTTTCTTTTATAGATGTACCCATCAAGGCTGTACTTAACAGTTTACGGCCTCTACTAGAAAGAAATGTTTGACCACTAAATAACACAGGAACTGTCCATTGCTCAGAAATCACAGCATTGCATATGAATCTAAATAGCACACCTGGGAAAAGTAGTTTTGAGAACTCATGTAGGACTAACAGATTTCTCATGCTTTTAGTCAGTTTATCCAAGGACTGTGTAATGAAGTAGCATTTACATAACATGAAATAATGACCGATAAGTTGCAGCATTTAAATGAAGCTGATATAAGACGTGTCAATGGCAGACCTTCAGAGCCCAGTGTAGATCTATAAATGTCTGTGTAAAAGGAATTCGATACAGCCCTCAGTGCTAATGTTGGTTTAATGTGTAGGACTGTATCACCAGAGGTATTATTAGGACCATTATGTCCCCCAAAAAGACAGCATCTGTCTCTTCTGCATTTTCTGCGAGCACATGAATACAGCAAATCAATACAGAGAATAGCAATCATGAGAAACTGCTCAAGCGTTGGTGAAAAGTGCGACACGCCAAGCGGCACTCGCTGTTTAACGGAACATACATGGCCTGCTTAGGCCTTGCTCAATTTATCGACTGCTGCAAGAAATCAACAATGGCAAGCAGCTTAGCTGCTCTCTCCTTCCATAATAGACTCCATTCATACAGGGCTTTTATTCTGCGTACACCGCAAAGTGACGAATGGACATAATGTCTGCCAGCCTGGCTCTGAATTTATTTGATTTTTTCTTCTTCCTTCGCTTCTCGCCCTCCCTTCACTTGTGATCCTCACTGATATATCTTGACGCTCTGAAGTATCCAGAGTAAATTCACTCTGCCTCCACTGCTGTTTGTAACCTTCAGACTGCCAGAAACGATCTGTGTATGCACACCACAAACAGCTATCGTCATCCTCGAAAAACTTGAGATCACAGAAAGAGGCAGAAAAGGGGTAAAAAAGGGCGCTCAAGTATAATAAACAATGAAAATACTTTTAAGACATGTACAGGTTATTCAGAAAAGCTGAGGAAGTAGATAATTCTTACTTAAATTATATAATATTTTCTTAGTCGTAGAAAAGGTAATAGGTAATAAATAAAAAACAGGGTAGAAATGTTTGTGTGACAAAATACAGGCCACAGTGATACACTGCATCATAATTTTCAAAACCACAGATGGTAAACTGGACAGAAAATTGTTAATATAAATCAGCTGGTAATTTATTTACAGCTACAACAGAGAGTAAATGCATCTTCTCAGACTGACATTATCTTATTAAACATAAACAAATATGTTTACAGCTTTTCAGAAGTTCAGCAAAACACCATCAAGCACTTAGTTCTTGTTTATTAATTAAAAAAAGGGGGGTAAAGTGGGAAAGGTCATAATTCCACATAAAGATGCAGAACATTAATAATGAGAGCATTTTACTATGAGTGTAAATAAATATTTCAGCTTCAGAAGGCTCAGGTCTGTAATCTATCACCCCACTCCCAAAGATGGGAGGCTCCCTGCAGGAAGATAATTCACCAGTTGTGGATCCTGAGCAGCAGATGATCTATACAGTCCTAGAAAAGGTTATTTATCGCTTTCATAATTAAATTTGGTATCTTGGTGGAGGGGCTGTCACGGTATGATTAATCAAGTCCCACTGGCCGGAGCTGGAGAGGGCCGAGTAGCAGGTGTTGCTCACTCTGACCTGAAATGCTGCAGCTCTCCACGATGACTTTATGCAAGCATGGCGCTCAGCTTTCTACAGGTTAGAAAAAAAACAAAAATGCAAGTGCATAAAACTGTCAAAGTTAGTGTGTAAAGACTGAAACATATACATGCACTCTTTTGTCATATTCATTAAGCCTGTGCACTGGAGGCAAAATCATTAGTCCATTGATCTATTTTCTGACATTTTGTCTACCAAGAAATAATTGAAAAAAATAATGATTTATATAAATTGATGATGAAAATTTACATTGATTGCAGCCTTATTATAGAGGCATTGTTCTTTTTTAATATGAATACCAATCATTGTGAACAAACCTGATTTCCATTTCCAGAAATAGCCATCAAAAAATGTAGCCTCGTAGTTAAACGTGTTTTCATGTCATTACCTCTGTTCTACCAGTCTTCAGATCTGCAAAAAAAGGGAAAAACAATAGAGAAGCACAGATTTTTTTTCTTTTTCAACATTGCAATGGCAGCTGTCATTAGCCACATATATCATCACTGAATTATTACATGTGCCATCAGCAGGGGGCGTGTTAATCACCCTCATCAAAAGTTTATAGCACTCTATTGTAGATTCTGAATATCACAAATAGTGACAAAGGTACTAATCTTTAATGTGCATGTTTTGTCTGACCAACAACACCTACACATATTTTTTTCCAAGACAATTTAAAAATAAAACTGTATCCTTCTTCATGACCTTTAGTAAAGCACAAATACCTGACAGGTGTTTTGTCACCTAAGATGGATGAGTGTTAGAATAACAGACATTTGCATTTATTGATTAAATGTAACCCATTCTACCATGGAAGACACAAAGTGGAGAGGGATTGTATTCTTCACGTCATTAAGGAGCCTTTAAACCGAAATAATGTGGCTAATAAATATGAATAGGAGCGGCTGGCGAATAAAGTAATTAGACGGCGCACTTTGAAAGGTGGCAGAGACACCACTACATTAGCGTCACTGTAATGCTTAAAGCCCTGAGTCCCCATTTCAGCAGCGTGGAGAGGGGATGAACTGACTGTAGGACAACAGAAAGTCAATATCCACGAAATGAACACGGTGTTTAATCCCATGTCCACAACAATAGTCTGCTCCATCACATTGCTTCACCTCGAGCCGCTGTTCAGTTTACCTTCCACTGCCAGCCCCTGAGGCACTGGAGGAAGGTGTGCAAGGTTTATTACACTCAGCATTTTGTGTGTTTCTGTGCGAGAACATGTGATGAGAACCTGTGTGGATTACACTCCAGAAAAGCTGTTTCTCTTCTTGCTTCGAAAGAGCTGAAATTGGCAGAAGTAGTGGAAAATGTGACAGCTCTTGTGATGAGTTGGTCTGATGATCATCGTCTCAGTTCCCTGACAAATGCGATTAAAAAGGAGCCGTTATGTAAAGTTGGGATTAGCGAGGTTCTGACAATCTGCGGTAAAAAACAGGACAAATTGAGTCCTAGAGCCATATCCTGAGCGTTTGTGTTAATTGCTGGTGGTACAGTATTGGACCTGAGCTAAGCAGGGTTCTGCTTGGTCTTTCATCTTTTCCTGAATGCTGCAGTCAGCACCTTGACCAGAATGTTCAAAGTGAACAGGTACAGATGAGGAAAAGATTAAATTTTTCATTTCTCTGATAATGACATGCAGGCTCAGTGCATGGTTCATCAGCATGGAGTACAGCAGGTTAATAATTACCTGTCATCTAAACTGCAAGGAGTTGATCACTTTTACTTTTGTACTGGTGGATGTAAAATTTTCTTTTAAGTAAGAAATTTGGTTGAAAATCAAGGTTAAATGATGTTCTAGACAAAGGTTTTAATATACGCAGTTTGAGGTGGTCCACAGTACTTAGATCATTTGCAGTTCTGATGGTAACATTGAATCTATATCTGGCAGAATGGGAGTGCTAGATTTTTAGCTTGTATTAGTAAAAGATATTTTTTTATACAGTAGTGAAACATTGATTAATAAAGCATTGAAATAATGTATCATAACGAGTTAGGTCGTATAGTCTTTGTTGTGAAACACAAGGTTTTACAAGGAAATTAAAGTTTATAGTTCATCATGTTACGAAGCAGGTTAAAAAGAGAAATATATATGAAGTTTACATAACACATAGACCTATACACCCGGGAAATAATTCTGTGTATGTGTGTGTTTGTGTGTGATGTTTTTTTTGTTGTTGTTTTTTTTAATTGGTTTATGGTGGGATTTGAACAGCAGCAACAAGATAGTGATTATAGATAGAGATAATATGATTTACAACCTCAAATGAAATGTTAGAAATTGTCCATTGAACTCATCTGTGCATCAAGAATCAGTGATTTAAAAAAAGACCCATAGTCCCCCCTCCCCCTTCCTGCAGGTGTGCTTGAACACAGTCCACCCGCTGAGGAAACAGGTTTCAGCAAATGCATGAGCACAACAGTCTCTGACTCTGTGCTGCTTGACCAGCTAGACTCCCATTTCCTCCATTTCATTTTCCTGTGACCAGACATTCAAGAGCAGTCTTAAGTCTGAGCTGGGCTAATGGCTCTCATCCTGGCCCTCTTTTCATCTCCTCTTGGTGGTCTATTAAAGTCTGTAAAATAACTATGAACTAAAGCTGTAAAATGAATTGGATATAGTAAAATAATGCAATATTTCCCTTTTCAAATGAATTGGAGTGAAAATGTAAAGTGGTTTACAATGGAATTAATCAATGTACATCCAATTTGTCATTAAATAAAGAGTTTATATCTTGAGTAAATTCGGGTAGTTACATTCTACCAGTGATTACTTTATCACTAGGCCTGCAGCTGTGATCATTTTCATTCCCATGTGATCTCTGTCTTTCCTTTTTTGATTTATTAAACAATTGTTCACTAAATAAGACTCATTTATACAGACAAATCAGGTATGTATTTAGTCATGTAGTTCATTTAATTTATTGTTTGACAGTAAATTCTCCACAAATATTACTGCAAAAAAGTATTCACAGCATGTTGGAAATGTTCTACCTGCTGTAGAACGGCTGTATTTATACTTTAAAGCTATTTGTTGAAAGTACAATTCTCCTCATGGTTTATACTCACTTGCTCTGATGTTCCAGTAATGGCACTTTAAGTTGCAAAACCTATGGTGTGCATGTTATTTATTCTTTGTAAATCTTCTTTTCATTTGCTGTGTGCTACCTCTGTTTGCTAGGGTGAGAACGGAAACTGTGTATATTTAGTGTACTATCTTTATTAGCTGCTGCATCAACTCAGTTTCCCCATGGACTTCATTATAGTTTAATCTTGTATTATCCTGTCCGATGCCTATACAGTCGTTCTCCATTCCAGCCTGACGTCCAGCAACTGCCTGCATGGTGTTAGTACACCAGAGGGTTGCTTTCCTCTCTGTGTTGTCCTGTGGTTTTATCCCCCTCACCTCTTCACCTGGCCGCTGGCCTGTGGGCTGCCAGCCTCAGATGGTTAATTATCTCTTGTCTGAGCCGTGATCACCACCTCTTGGGCCCAGCAGCATAACGCTGTATCAGAGACAGCCTATTGAACTTCCTCCCAGCCCACTGGGGTGTCCAACCACCTGGCTAATAACGATTCATGCAGCTGCCAATCCGGCTGAGCAGTGCCATCAATATTACTAACATCAATTAAGCGACGGGGATATAAACATTGAGACTTCAAATATCAACAAATATCAACCATGTGATGTCTTAAAGGCAAGAATAGACTGATTATTGTGCAAATCAGAGCATCTAGAGCATAATTTTAATACATATGTGTGTGTGTGTGTGTGTGTGTGTGTATACACATCAATGCTGCTGTAAAAAATGTATTATAGTTATATATATAACTATAGTTAAAATACCAAACTTTATATAAAATGTAGCATTATTTGAAATATCATCCAGTATGAGATCAGGTCAGTTTAACACATGAACATGACTAGTTCTGGATGGATGAGGGGACTCACTAGTTTACAGGCTTGTAGGAAAATATCAGAAAAAAAAGTTGGGAGCCATTTTACAAGGGAACAGTGATGAAATATTGTCAAGCATCTTCTTAAGTTTAAAATATCTTCCAATATCTTTTCTATCTTTTGTCACTTTTGGAAAACTGATGTTTAAATTCATGGCACAGACAGCCTTTGACTCTTAACATGCCTCCCTGGGTGGCATGTGAGGAGTCAGAGGCTGTCTTAATCATGGTGAACAGTGGGGAATGCCTCAGAGCTCCTCTCTGTTAATGGCATCAGCGGCGAGAACAGGGGATGTGACAGGGAGGGGAGGGCTGAAAACTTTACGCCCTACAGTGTAGGCTGGGGTTATTATCTGCAATTACCCTGATTACTGAGCCCTTCATTTGAATGACTAAGGTGAAATTCATTTATCCCTGGTATTACCACCAAACTTTCCACTGAAAGACTAAATTTAATCTGTTTTGATAAAAGGATAGCATGGACATGATCATTTCAAATGCTCAAGAAAATGTTGTTTACAACAAAATTCATCTATTTTACTGTATTTGAGGACTGAGCGCTACTTCATCTGTGCTTTGCTTCTCACTCCTTTAAACCTGTTTTACTAAAACATGGCAAAGCCTCATTGCATTTAATAAAAGCACTTTTATCGCCCTAGTTATGCCATCTGTGAAAGTCGAATTCCCAAATACATAGTTATTGCTAATTCTCCCTGCGTCCTCAGACAAATATTGCTGCTAGGGAGCACCGTATCTAGTGATCAATCATATCACCTCTCTGAACCTGCTATGCAATTTATTAAGTGCTGAACAAATGGGCCGAAGCAGGCGAGCGGCTGTTCCCAGGGCCAGGGAATGTAAATCTAAGCAGAGTAACAAATTAGTCAGACTTCGCTCTCTTTTCTGCTTGCATACTAAAATTGCTGGTGGCAATGCAAAGCAAGCCAAGGTAGACATTAAACTTGCAAAGGTTATACTAAAAAATTTGTATTTGTAGGCCGACATCTAGAAGTTGTTGCTGCCGTTGCATAATGGCACTATTAGAAAAATGGTGCTCTACAGTAATTGTTTTGCTCCAGTTTCAGCTTACAGAATATTCTTATTTTCTCCTCTTAAAATGATCTGAGTACAATAAAGCTTGTTTGTGCTTACTTACCCACTTACATTATTATTTGCTAGTTTCTGTACATTAAATAAACCTGAGTGTAGAAAGATACCAGTTCTATACATTTAAATTTTTCTAAAACATCAGAGAACAAAGAGGCTGATTCAAAATGGTCCTTTAGAAACCATGAACCGCCTTTTGTTACCATACTGTCTGGCTGTATCTATCTGGACTTTTTCAGGTTTCTTTGGTTTCCATTCACATCTGCCATAATGTGTGATCTCCAATGACCTGATGAAATTTAACTCACTCCAGTAAGTATTCAAGTAAATCATAGCATTGGGGATGTTTGTAAAGTCCAGGATACGATTCAGTGACATTGTCTTTGATTATCAAATACCAGCATTTGTTCGTGATGCACTGTGGCTGTAGAGATGGCAACATTCAACAGCTGGTTAGTCAGTTGGTTAGTTGGTTAGGATTAATTTAAATATTTCAGTGTTGACCGAAATTGTGAACAGACCCACTGGCCAATGGACTTTACTTTTTGACACTTAATGTTGCCACTTAATCTGAAGTGTGCACTGCAGAATTATACCTTTCAAATGTTCTTTTGTGTGCTAACCTGAAGTTTAATTCTGCAGTGTCCTTATACAGCTTACTCAAAACAATAGACTAACAATGTGGGGAATGTTGTTCAATCAGAACAGTCAGACAGTAGTTCAGTCGCACTGTTGTGTATTTATACATATGTTTCCAATGCAGAAATTGCACTGTTTTCAAGTAATGCAGATGTATTTACTAAACACTCAAACTGTGGTCACATTAAGCATATCTACCAGTGGTTTTGCAGCCATATCCTCAATCCATCTTTTTAAATCTTTTGACATTGATGTTTTAATATTGTAGAATTGGATTGGGGTTGATTCCAATGGCCAAGAAAGCCCATGACAAGCTGAGTAGCAAAGCAACATCAGCATACAACCTAAAGTAAAACTTAAGCTTTGTCACCTGTGCCTGAGAGGAAAATGTGGTTCAGTGAAAGTTTTCTGTCGTACTTCAAAACCATATAGTTAAATATGCCAACATTTGGTATTCCAATAGATAAACATATTGATGCATTTCCTTTTAAGAATTTATTGAACTCAGTGACTTCCATCATGATACCTCAGTTCAGTTTTAGATGTTGTAGATGTGTTCCCTCCTGTTGAGCAGCACGCCGTGATTCAGAAGAATTAAATTTATAATGAATGAACTGCACTATCTCTGCTACAGGCCCAAATATTCACTCATTATTATTTTACCGTTTTGAGTTTGAGCAAATAATTTGAGATGACTTTATCAATCCAGACACATTACACCAGCTGCAATTGCCATTATTATTTTCTTGGGGACCAGTTTGAGACATAATTTAGGAACAAAGACAGCAGTGTAAATTGTGGGAAGACTAAGGTGGTGTGTGTTGCAAATCAGGAAAGCGGGCGGCTCATCAGTATTTTTTTTCCCCCAGTGCTCATCATGGATGGAAATGGCATCACAGGGCTCTTTTAACATGAATACCAGCCTCATACGGCAGTGCTGACCCGGTCGTGAACTTCCCGGTATCTTTTGCAAACAGACGTCCCCCTGAAAATGGCACAATGTTTGAAATCCCTCTGCTAAATTTCCTCTGTGCCATATAAGAAGAGCAGATTTTTTTTTCTTCTCCTCACAGTGTTAACACTTCCCAAACCTCACCTTTTATCTGGTCACTTAAAATTCATAAAATGTGACTCGATGATTACTTTTACACACACTGCCTTTGACCTCCTATCGCTTAATTATCATAAAGCTGCACAGAGGAGAACGAGCCATCGCCTTCTCTTTTGTGCCACTGTAATTGCATTCTTAATTTTGGGAGGTGAGGAATACTGATACGGCAGCTCAGACCTGATATCACAGGAGTTACATTGTTGTGATTGGGGAGGGGGGTCAACTAAAGTGACAGTCCACCTTAAACAGCACTAAGTTGGCACACGTTCTTAAATTATTTCTTATAAAGAAGCAAAAGTGTGGCCATGGAAAATTGAATATTTGGAGAAACCAGAACAATTGAATTCTGAGTGTGAACCTGAAAGTCTGCCAATACCTGGATACCTTCTCTCTGGGTATTTGTGTTCTAGTGGACGTTTTGGTGTGATTTTCCTGAACAGGTGCTGTAAGAAAGGCAGTGAACATTCTTCAATTTTGGCTTTATGTGGCGAAAACACCAGTCCTTTTTGGATGTCTTCTGGGAACTAACATAAATAGCAAGACTGAGAGTTTATAGCCATGTGAGCTGCTCTTTGAGACTGTACATTGACCTGTTAATGCTATAAAGTGGCTAATTAATATTTTTAAAGTAACCCACATCTGTTGTGGTTCACCCTCATAGCATGTTTTGGCTGCAGCTGGCACTGTTTTCAGTAAAAGAACTAAGAAAAACCAACAGTGCGTTCACAGCCGCTGCATTTGAGTAAGCACAATAGTCATTTATTACAATAGTCATTCAACTATTGGCAGGAGATGGTCAACTTTTATCAAAAAGATCTCAAATACAAGGTTTCGGTTGCACATAGAGTGCTGCACAGTAATGTGGATGTAGCAAGTGCAATGATTTTCATTAGTGACTGTTCCAAGTGGCACTACTTGATTATCATCAGCATCTCAGCTCTGCACCCTGTTGTGGTACGTTCACATTTGGAATCTCACTATTAATTTGAGTCTTGGATCCTTGTTTATGACTCAGAGACTTAATTTCACGTTGGGTACCAGAAGGAAGTTGCAGCCACTCAAATCTGGCAAGTAGTGAGTGTTATGAGTGACAGTTGTGTTTTTGTGGGCCAGATACTTTAGGGACATGATGTTACGTTGGAGTGGTTAACCACATCGCACACATAACTTGTGTCAGTTGTTCTCCCTTATAAACCTTGGATCATTTACATAACAGTGCTACTCAATGCTCACAATCCCCTGGTGGCCGAATTCTAGGGACCAAACAGTGAGAATGTTAAAGAAATGATTAGCACCCTCTAAGTTGTGCTCTTAGCCTAAGGCATTGTCTTTGTTCTTTGAGGCCATAAACAATTGTAGGCTAATCCAACATGGAGTTAGGTTGATTAGCAAAGTCTTTGATTGGTTCTGAGAGGCCTGGGTCACATTTACATGAGTTTAAAACAGGGTTCTTTGCTTTCTTTGTAGGCTTGAGCAGAAAACATTGCGTCCTGAAGCCGAACTTCAGAACTCCAGAACCCTTTTAGAACATGACTTTTAAAGAGAGAATGACAGTTCATGCCAAGCATTGTCTTTTTTGTAGCTACTCTTCCTTTAATCTAAAACCTCATGGTTGTCAAGGAGTTTCATTGTGGTTAAGAGTTTTTCAGGTTGCTTCCTGGTTAAAGCTAAACCATGTAATCCTAACAGCTGCAGCGCCTTGCCTAAAGACCCTTAACTTGTTTAAGGTGCAGCCATGTTGCTTTAAGTTTCTCCTCTCAGATTTTCCCATCACACCCTTCTCCTTAAAAAAGGTACCTCTTTAACAGTACAGCTTGCAGCAACCATCAGTAAATCCCATATAACCTTGTCAAGGTTGAGCTTTTGAAGATAACAAGATTCTGCTGTGATAATAACAACATAGATAAGAAATATACATTTTTTAATCAAATATTGATTTTTTTCCTTCTATCTTGTTTTCAAGTTGGTGTCATCAAATCGACTTTGCAGGATTGAAAAGACTCATATTTTTTATAGCAGGTTCTAGTAGGAAATAACTAGAATAAATGAACATATTTGATTGGTAATAATGAAAAATTTCAACTTTGCCAGCCACAGAGCCAGCAAGTGTTTTGTTTACCCACTGAATCGAAGTGTGACTCAAGCTAAGAATGCATTTTAATTGACCAGCACATCAGCTTAATGTCAAAATGTATTCAAGTAAAGGTCTTTTGGTTGATTATTAACAAATATATGTGATAGTATTAAAATTAAATAAATGTACTGTGATCAACAAGATACATTTCACAATTAGCTGTCTTGACATCTCTTACGGTCAGCTCGTTCTTTTTCAATTATGTAAATTGACATTTTTGGCATTTTGGATGTTATGAATGGCTGTTAGATACTGGATTAATGAAACATTTTTTGCATTAATTTATTTACTGCTCAGCCAACATTTCCACCTCGGGAGAGGGCAATGTATTAATATTAATACTGATACTATAATATGAGGGCAAATTTGGTCTTTGGACATTGTTTTATGGTTTTATGTGTGAAAGTGTCTTGTCCTGGTTTTAAACTCTGCATTAGAGTATAGAGATGTAATTTTATTGAACCACACTATACTGGCTTGTCTTATATTTGCCTCAGCCTACTTAGTCTTTATATCTACATCAATAATGATTATTTATCAAAAATCTTATTGTGTGAATACTTTGTAAAAGTAAGAAATGTTTATCCATAAAACAACTACTTATAAAATCACTACTTGTGTAAAATTCAGACTGTGTGGATATTTTTAATTAGGGAAGGAAACTCTGTCTTCACATTTTATTTTGACCACAGTGCATTTAAATAAAAGTGCTTGTGACATCTGAAATTTGACTTCAACACAGAACTACCCACTCTGCTGAAAATACTGACATTATACTGTAAATTGCTATTGAACCTGAAAATTCCAAAATATGTTTGGTCCTTAATGCATGGTCCTGCATTTTCATTTTCTAAATTTTCTTTGTCCTGATCTAGCATTTGAAACCTGTAACATCCACTATCCTCTTCTAAAACCTTACAGAGGAATGTTTGACAAGAGTTTAGTGGTAAATTAATAATAATTACCTTTGACACAAAGAAAATTCCACATCATAAGTGAACTGCACCGATGAGGGATTATTTGCTTAGGTGCAGTCCTTTTTGCACAGGTTTGTAATGAGTGAGAGCTTGACCCTCCATACTGTCAACTGTTGAGCACTCACTCGATTGTCAAATTGACTTTTAAGAATTTGTTGTTGGGGACAGTGACTGATATCTCCCCTCTGTCCTCACATCCAATTAGACTTATGACAATAATCACAGATTATTTATATGATATAATGACCTCAAGTTGTGATAGCTTGTTTCCTCCCTGCGTATGATGTAATAGAAAACAGTTGGCACCAATTAATTTTGAAAGCCCATCAACCAATGGGAAAATGACAACACCAGTGACTCAACTTCATCACTCAGCCACTGGGTTCACCGTTGATATTTTTGTATGTCATCGACTATGATCAGTGGTCATAGTAAAAAAAACAGCATGTAAACTAAAGGTAAAAGGTTTTATTCCACTTCTAATCAAAATGTACAGTCATTTTGGTTTAACTGTAAATACCAGTGTTTACATCACTAACAAAATCTCTATGCATAAACTTTCTTTAAGAAACTTGTGAAAGTCACAAGTTTCTTAAAAAAATGCCTTAAAAAATAAGATTTCATTTGATTGAGAGCAGTATTTATAAGTAGAAGATGTGTGAAGGCTAAAAAATGTACACATATGCTATCTTTAGAGTTTTACAACTGTCAATGTGAAGAGAAAAAAAACTGCAATGAGCACTGCGCTGAGCAGGCAGCACTGGGGAAATGGTAATGTAGCCTCCCTGGGTAGATGCGGTTTATGTAGGAACAAGACTGTAATCAAGCACATGGACAGGGTCTAATTACTCATCTCCCCCCTGTCTCTCTGAGATCACATCACTGCTCATGAATTACCGGCTTCATGGTGACCCTTCTTTGTCGGGGGCAGTCGTCACTCTGGCAGCACCTGGGTAACACACATGCACACACAGACACAAACATGCACATGCTACATACAATTTAAATACTGAAGGCTGCTCAGCTTGATACTCAGAAAAACAGTGGAGGATAAACGTGTCTAAGCGTACTATTTCTCCCTACATATGTGAGTTTAATTTACAGTACAGCATATGTTACATCTACCTGATACAGAATGGAATAAAACTCTAAGGGGAAAAGGTGAAATTTTTGCATAGTGTGGCCGAACATTATGTCTGTCTGAGAATGTGAGGAAAAAGTTTCAGTCATACACCACTCGAGTCTAGACATAGTTTTTCACTTTCAAAAGATGGACAGATAACAGTTTTTTCAAACTGCTTCTTTTGCTTCCCTCTTTTTGGGGTTCAATCATATTTAAATGATCCACTTATAACAACCTTTTCCCAAAATGCTTCATCTGGTTTCCTTCAAAGGCACATCTTTTATCAACTGACCCAGAAAAAAATAACCATCTCAAAAACAAACATGGAACAAACAAACCTTTAAAAAAAGAGTGAACTGACCTTAATCACTTACTCTAATGACTGTGTGCATGTAAACAGAGAAAACAGTGTTACAGTCAACAGTGTAATCAGTCCCGGTGGATTTGGTGGACAAATGTTTTTAGGATTTTGTTTTTTTGCTAACAGTTTTATTTTAAAATCCACCAATTAAAAATTTCTATAAAATATAGAATGTTTATGGTAATATAGTATAGAGTACAGTATGGTTTACATTGGAACACATCTTATGACATGTTAATATTTGTGTATTGCTCACATCACCCTGTCAGCTGTTGTAAAAAAAATAAATACAAGCTCACACACACAAACACACAAACACTCTTCCCTTGCTGAGATTGATTTACTTTTGTGTCCCAGGCCCGTCGTTATCATGGGCCTCTCAGACAGGCCTGCTATGATAGCTCAGGGAAAGTGGGACGGAGGTGGCAGCAGGCGCATGATGGAAAAGAGCTTCTTATCACCAATGGAGAGATCAATCATTCTTACACAGAGAGAAAAAAAGAGGGAGAGGGGAAACTTGCTTTGGTCTCTTTACTACAGTAGGTAAACAGTTCTTCTTATTGTAAGATGCTTTAATGCGTTTTAGCAGAAACTCACTAATGTTTCGTTTTAAAGGAGATCTGTTGGCATTCTCTAGAATAACATTAAATAACACTTTTACCAGACTACAGTTCTCCAGAAATTTCCTGATTATTATTTAAGTAGGAACGTTTTTTTCCTGGAAAAATCCATGTAGTCTTTGATATGTGGAACTAGATAATACAAAGCAATTTTAAAAATATACCACTTAGTACACCTGCATAATCCTGGTGTTAAGGGATGAGCTGGCAGGTATGCATGATGTCCAGTATTAATTTTTTTTTAACAAATACCCATATTGATGTTACAGCAATATTATACAGACAATAGATGCTTCCAAAAAAGAGCTTTTTAATGAAAATCAATAATGATGATATATGGACCATGTGTGTTTAGTCAGTTATTAGGAGCTAGAGTAGGTTCAGAAAATGACATCACTCTACTATAATGCAGCCTTTAATTCCAGGAAGAGACAGTGCTTATGCCATATCGTGATATAACAGTTTCTAAAATCTGTGAGAGCAGCTAGCGTCATATCACGATATGAGTATGTAAAAATTGACATACTCACTATTTTACAAGAAAAACATATGTCCTCAGAATTAGTATGACAACAGTAAAACAAAGCCTTAACAAAAAAAAATCTGAAACAAATTCAGTTTTTTCAGAGCTCATAAAAAGGACATACTCATTTAATAAAATCTGATCCAGGTAGTGAAAACACTGCAAGTTTAAGTGATTCTCCTGGTTTGTACGTATCAAATCGGCAAAGCAGCAGGATAGAATAAAATACCCTAAACTAGTCAACTAACACAATATGTTGTACGTGTCCCCTCAACGAGAGATCTAAAAAACAGTAGATACAGAGAGAAATACTAAGACAAATGACGGCTCACCAACAACCGCTTCATAGCCCATCAGCACAATAGACAGCACTGAATGCTGATCATCACCTTGAACAGCACTCTTGACCTTTATCATCATTACTTGTAGAAGTCATTAGTCTAATAGGTCAAAGATGGGTCACATGGGAGATAAAATTGCATGGAGGAGTGACGTTGCTGAGGATGAGAAGCTCCCGGTGGGCCAAGATGGAACAGTAGTAGGTCTTCAATGCACCTGCTAAGTGCTCCTCTCCTATATTGATGTTGACAATGTGGATAAGATTTAGACCAATTTACAGCTTTCTATTCCATTTTTATTCCATGTAAAAATGTAATTGGTAGTAATTGGTAGTGTGATGTAAATATTGTCTGCTCTCCATCACGTTTTCACAATTTTTTTAAATGACCTGTTAAAACTCAAAATGCAGATTGTGGAAAAGTTGGTTTGATGTACAGAATGTGATAACTTGATCATCCTTTTTTGACATAATACATTGTTGGAAAAATGTACAAAGAAAAAAAATACAACATTTTTCCTCATCAGCTTCTTAAAATCAAGTAAGACTTATTCTGAATTTGAAGTCAAAAACATGTTTCAAACAGATGCAACAAAAAAGTGGGCTGTAAAAGGTTGTGAAATGCTCCAAAAACACCCGTTTTTCATAATATAATATATATAATATAATAAATATAATTCATAATGCACTTTTTAAAATCCCTGTCAGTAGAAAGGCTCATTTGCAGCTAATTGATTATCATATTTTATTCATGTTTTACACTGAATCTCAAAACTTTTGGTATCAGAATTATATGACAAGCATTAGCCTTATATAGTGATCCTTTTTTTCTTTAGATCAGACTGTAAAGAGTGCATAGCTCTTCTTGCTTAACCTGCCATGAGCAATGCTTTGACCAGCCAGGAAAATAGCTGTCAGATAATTGTCTTTAAGGGCTTGACCGTTACATCACAAGCCATTTCTGAAATAACTGTGATCTGAGAGCTCTTGGAGTTTTTAACTATGGTTCTGTGAAAGTCCAAGTTTCCTCATTCAGCCTCACGACCATTTAATCTATAATATCATGTGTGGATCTAGCAATTTCACCGACTCACTTTGTCATATCAGATAATACCAATCCAAGCTTTGTTGCAATTATTCAAGTCTAAAGTGAAGTGTTATTGATCCTGTAATTTCTGGACAGTAGATATAGCAGATGGCTGTGTATTTGACTATAATTGCCAGTCTGGATTGCAGGGGGAAGTAAGAGTTCATTGACAAGCATTGAACATCATTTTTTCCACAGTTAGAGAGATCATTATTCAGTAATAGGCTACTTAGAGACACCCCCTCTCACCGCAAAGTTTTAATTATTCTATATGAATAACACTGTGTCAGTAATTCTGCTTGAATGTTGAAAGTGTTATTCATTGCCAACACACTTTGTTAGTTTGATGCAGTTGACTCACATCCACCTACCTAATGCTGGCAAGCTGTGAAAGCCCACTAGTGACATGTTTGAAGATACATGAGAAAGAGGCAGATGGCCTCTGCTGATGACAGTGATGTTTGTTTAATCATATCTCATCTGCAGCCTCTCTCACAAACTATTTGAATTTTATCAGGAGAAGATCGTCTAGATTCAAATTTTGTTAGTAAGGAATTCCCTTGCAGCTTTATTTAGAGCAGGCGATGGTCAAGATCATTTGTAGCCTTTGCATCTCACTCGTCCAATTCAAAACATGATTCTGGATAATTGAAATTTTCTTTTTTTCTAATAATTTATTCCATACCTTTATCCAGATTATGATAACATTAATATGAAGAATTACAAAATGTACAGTATACAGTTTCCTATCCTTACACCCTCTGGAGAAAAAGCAATGCTGTAGCATTCTTGCATCTCACCTCAGAAAAGATCTTGGTGAACAAGGCTTGGATGGCATGAAGGTGTTATGCCACACTTGTGTGTTTTAGAAACCTGAAGGTATAATTCCTGATGCTGTCAAATATACATGATAATCTTTCTATTAAACTGTTATGGAGATGCTAAGTTGATGTGAAGTATTGTAATGCACAGCACATGCCACCAGAGGTCAGTCTGAATTGGTGGAACATGCAGCTTAGCTAAGAAAGAGAATGGATACGGGAAATATTCGTAATCTTTCATAACTAACACGACCTAAAAGGACAATTTAAGGGAAAAAACACCCTGATTCCGTTTTGAAATATTAAATATTTAATACGAAAAACAAAGCTGAGCCAGTGAGCACAGACCAAGCACTGATTACCTCAAGAAAATTACAAAAGAGGGTAATAAAATAAACTTAAGCAGCAAGTAGAGGTTCTTGCATTCTCCAGCAAGAATCAGTTAAAGAAGGGTGCATGTTTCTGATCTACTCTTTATTTCACTGCTCTAAATATTTAAACCTAGCAAGACTTGTCAAGATGGCTAATTGCATATTTGACAAAACACTGTAGGCTAGACAATGTCATACACACTGCAGTGACCTCAATTTTATAACAAATCGGCTATTTTTATTTTTATTGTCAAACATCTTATACTGTACATTGCTGTAAAATGCTTGAGGGTATGAATGGGTAAAAAAAAGGATACCACTCGAGTCTATAATGAACACAATGTTTGTATTCCTTGTAAAAACAAAAGGCAAAAATTTCAGAAATAATACCGAGTCGTAAAAAAAAGACAGTTTAACTTAACCTTTTAATGTCTCTTTGTTTGTGAAAGCAATCATGAATAAGAATGAGCACATTTCAGGTAAGCGGTGTTATTCACTATTAAGAAATAACTTCAGTGCTGTCTTGTTGCCTCTGCACATTTCCATGCAGATAAATAAGACCAGCTTATTGTCCAATATTGTTTCTCACTTTCTGTGCCGCCCAGCTGTTTATGCAGTCTACAAACATTACTGTGTTCTGAGAGTTGGAGCCAAATGTGGAAGGACACAACGCCCAAGGGTGATTTGTTTAACTTTGAAAGGTTCTTTGGTTTGTGTTAGATTTGCTGGGAGCTACGCAGCAGCGGATCATCTAGCCCGTTCTCCCAAGTGGATAGCAGCCAACAGAGCCTGGGCGTTGCACGTGGGTAGAGAGGAAAAAGATAACCCCACCAGGGACTAGACGACAGTCCTCATTTAGACAGCGCGAGGCAGGCCGGCCATTTAGCAACACAGAAAACAAAGAACTCCAAGTCTCTCTCATAGCCTCTCTTGGGAGGGTAATGTTGTTCTCTAACCACCAGAGAATGAGTTAGATGTATCTCATGAATCATATTAGAGCGCCTTAATCCTTTAAAGTGAGGGTCTCGGGAGGATGAGGCTGCAGATGAGGAAGCACAAACTAAAGAGGTAGATGACAGTGAGAACAGATGTAGAGAAAAAGCCCCACACTGAACCAGGTAGAAGACAAGATAAGTCCATGGTGCTGAGGTGCTGTCCTGCAAGCTGTCAATCTGCACAGCTGGATGTTGCCTTTTTTTCCCAATGAGGTTATGGGTAATGACAGCGTAGATAGGGCTGCTTCCTTCCTTCCCTCATCCATCCCTCCTAATCCAACCTAAGCACTTAACCAAAGAGGTACGGTGAAGATCACCTAGGTCTGTGGGGGATCAAAGCCGCTTCAGCGAAAAATAAGTGAAGTCTTGAGGAGGGAAAAGCTGATGTAACAAGAAGAGGTAGATTAGCATTAAAGACTTGACAGATGAAAAAAAAAAGGAAAAACTTTCCAGGTCCTCAGCTGTAATCTTCACCGTGAATCATAGTGCTTCTGGATGCAGTTAATGGCAAGTATTCCTGCATAAGTACCCATCAAAAAAATAAAAAGAAACACTGTTCCACCAAATGAAAAGAGCAGTTATTTCATTTCCCTCTGTGAAAAGGACGCTGGCCATTGAAGGATCCTTTGAAAGGATTCAGACTAACCTTAAGAGAAAGAATGGGAGATGCACTTCTTTTTTGCATCTCAATTTAAAATATGGCCTACTATCCATAATTAAGCAGACGGCTCCTGCCTGTTCTCTGCTCGCACCAGAGCTCCCCCCAGTCATATTTCACACCACACATAGTAATGTATTTTGACAAGTAAATTGCTTGCCTTTTTGCTGATAGCTACTTACTTAAATAATGAATTCTGTGTAATAGCTGCAGAAATAATGCATACCACAGAGTGACATGGATGACGGAGTTATTACTGATAGAGGGCACACATTAGGGATCTTATCTGAGACAGTCGTTGGTCTGCTGCTGTAAATTAAATGTTGACCACACTGAGAGCATCGTGGCTGTATGAGGAGGAATCGACCAATCCACAGCCTGGCTGGGCACTGTACAAATTAAAGCTTTGACCTGATGATAGCACTAGATGAAAAGCCAGGTGACTGCAAAAGTAATTTGCTTTTGTGTGTGGAATTTAATGACAGTCAATCCAATAATGATTGGAATAAAGCTTAAAATTATAGCCTGCTGATGGCGCTAGAGACAGGAGACTGTTAAAGTCTATGTAATTCATCATTTGGGAACAATGACAGTCTGCAAAATTTCATGGCAATCCATCCTAATAGTGACAGAGATATGTCAGTCTGTATTAAATTGATTGACTGATTGACCAACTGACTGTCGTAAGAACCAACATTGCCATCCCTCTAGCCACAATTCTGCAACTGCAGACACAAATCTTAATTGTATTCAGCTAAATTTAAAGGTTAATAATGGCTACAGCTGATCTCTTACTTAATTGCTTTCCTAATTAAATGTACACAAAAAAAGAATGAAGTGGGAAAAAAATGTAGAGAAGGAAAGGACATTTATTCACATGTGTTTGACACATCATTGCAAGGTTGTCAGTCTACCGTTGAGATGTGCACCAGAGCAGCGTTTGACTGGACTGGACAGCCTCAGGTGTTGGCAGCTCTGATAGGGAAGGGCATACTGATAATGCAGCTGATTAGACTCTGATCATTATCTACAGTACAGCTTATGATGGTCAAATCAATGGCGGGAAAGAGAAGAGCTGGCCCTGCGAAAAGATTAAATGTCTCACGCCATATGATAAAGCCTACCTCATCAGACGCTGTTTTTGAACTTTATAAAATGCTGTCTGAAGGTACAATGTATGAAGTGCATTCACAAAGTGCAAGCGGGCAAAACTTATCTCTCCTCCAGCTTCCCATCAGATTGAAAATCGAGTCGGGCGCACATTGTTTAGAAGGCTGATAAAACACACAACCTTGCATCAGCATACCCCTCCATCAGCTCCATTTGGCAGGTTCACAACTGTCCTACAGTGTACGGCTGTAACCAATTTCTGTGCTGTGGTCCATCTCCTTAACAACTTGAAGAGGGAGCCATCTGACACGGCATCAAAGACTTCTGGGAAAGAAGGAGAGGAGTGAGGTGGCAAATTGCCGGATATTAGCCAACATGAAACAAGAGGGCAGATCCTGCATCATATTATGTGGATGATGACACTGTTTTGTTGCACCTTGAAACTCGTTATAGAGTCACCCCAACGTGAAGAATACACTTGAACAACTTTTGGTTACTTTGATCTCCTCTCTGCGCTGGCATGTTGAAAGGAAAACACAAGCCATGCTTTCACTGTTATGTGGCCTGGAAGGACTTATGACTGCAGCAGAGTTGCTGTTTCAAGCCATCCTTCATATCTTTAGGAAATGTATTAGAAGTGTTGTTGAGTTAAGGTCAATATTACTCACTCTGGGTCGACGTTTATATAATTTAACTTGAAAAAGTAGATGAGTAAGTTTAAAGTAGAACAGCCATAATTTACAAGAGGCATGATTATGAAAACATTCCCTTTAATCTTCAGCTATATAGTACTGATTTTCACTATGGCAAGATGTGCCAAATATCGAGTCACCTTCTTTCAATAGTGTATTAACTACATATACGTCCAATAATTTTATTTTTGTATAATGCTAGACACTATCTAAGTATTACAGTTATGTGTGCAATTATCCTGGGCAATTATACAATCATGGGCAAATCACTATACATGAAAGGTGGAGAGACTTAATTTTTATCTTTTCATTCATGGCACTAAGTCTTTCTTTTCCTCTACTTTTAAGTCTCGAGCTGCTTTAACAAGAGAATTTCCCCAGAGGGAATCAATAAAGATTATCTTATCGTATTTGATCTTATCTTTGGTGTTCAGTAGATGAGAAATACCAAAAATCAATCCAGCACCACACAGGACTGATGCAACTGAAATCTTCTGTTTAAACAAAACATCTGTCTGCTGCTTCAGAGAACGAGCACGCTGTGCGAGGTCACTGAAGTTTAAGACTTAAAAGAATGCAATTTCTGCTCTAAAGTGTATAATATTGTCGGGTGGCACAGTCCGTTCACTTGTTCAATTTCCCTGTGTAAGCTGTACAGAGGAGGCTAAAAGGCTCAAAGATTTGGAGCATGCTGACGCCATATATTCTGTCAGTAAGATTCTTAGTGGGAGAGCGGAAATGGGAATAAACCAGGGCACCGTCGGTGGCGGGGCAGATTTATCTATCTCCTTGAATTGACAACACAAACCATTTATTAGGAGAAGCTGTTGAGTAACACGTACAGCCTTTAGGGAAAAAGCAAAACCTGAAGGATTCCTTAGAGGTCACATCAAGGTATGTGGAGGTTTATATTGAACAAGGGAAGTGAAGTAAAACTCAGCCAATCATGAGTGTGTTCATTCAGAACTTTTGCCGAATGAATTTTAAACAATTGTTAAGAAGCAGGGACCAAGAAATTTTTGGGTTCCTTCTATAATTTGGTCGTGAGTCTCCTAATAATATTCATACATCCTATTAAGTGTCTGAGGGCCCTTTTTAGCCTGAATGGTGACAGAACATGAATAAAGCTCACATGAAGGCTAAGGAAGGAGAAAGCTACTTAACATAACTTATTGAAGAGACAAACTGAGAAAAAACAATGAAAAACAGAGGATAAATATAAGACTGCTTTTATAATATTTAACTTCTTTACTGTAATGTCAGCTTTCCATTTGTTAGGGAAGCTTAGGCGTCACAAAAGAACACAACACTCATTTCTTTTGCAGTGTTATTTGAGAATAGACTATGAGAATGCATGATAATTATTTTAAATGTATCTAGTGTTAATTTAAACATCTTTTGAACTTGATTTCTTTGAAAAAGCTACTGCTTTAACCAGGCTGCTAAACCTAAAAAAAAATCTCTGAGTTTTTAACCAGTTGATTAAATGACTTATGTGTCAAAACATTATTTGTGTTGCCAAGAAAAAAAATATGAATTTGAAAAAGCTGGGCAAATGTGGGAATTGTCACATTTTCCTTTTTACTGGATTTCCAATTGTCACACATCCTTCTCAATAGCTTACAGTAAAATCTTGAATATCTGCCTTTGTTAACCTCAATAACAGAGAGGTGAGGTGAAGTTTATATACATTGTGCTGCACTGTAAGGTATAATAAACCAGTGGATGCAATGCATACAGATTTGTGCTATATGTTTCTTTTTATTTAAACCAGACTCGTTTGTTAGCATTTCATTTTAATGACTGGAATTTTTATAGCCCCATTGTGCTTCTTTCATAGTGCAGTTTGATGGCCACACACACAAAAATCACTTTAATTTCATTCATAATGGAGCTGATCTAAGAGAAATTAGTATATAACGACTTTTACACCAGAGAGTCGACGCAACATTCTGCAAAATACTGTAGGTCATGTGCAGGTGGACAGTGAGGCTGTATGTATATACTGTACAATATTCAGAGATCCACTGAAAGCTCCTGCTGCACCCAGTTCTTTAAGAAAGTTGTAGTAGTTGGAGTGAACCTCAGCTGCTCCTCCTCCTCCCACCAGGCTGAACATCAATCTGTATCCCAGCGGGAGAAGGCAGTCTTCAGGTGGAGCTGCCTAGTTAGTGGGAACGGACAAAGAGACTTATTAAAAGTGATCCTCTTGTCCAGCGCAGCCTGATCACTTTCAGCCCCGCTGTCCACCAGAGTTCCTTTGAAGAGGCAGGTCTAATCTCAGGCCTGCAACATTGTCGTGGTCAACCAAGGTTACCCTGTTGAGGAGAGAGAGGCTTGGAGGAAGTTCACAGAGCTGAGCTGGGAAAAAAGTGGAAGCAGTTGGAATCTTTGTAGTAATTTGACAGATTGGTCCAAAGCCATGGACATAGACAGTCAGCAAACCAAGAAGCTTTATCTTTCAAAACAAAGACCAGCTGCCAGTGGATTGTGAATATGGAGTCAAGTGATGAAACCCAATTTCCAAGGAATAATGTTTGAGTTTCTACTCAACAACAAGTGTTAAAGCATAAAATGTAAGTTTATTTGGAAAGCTATGTAGATGACATAACTCTCTGTAAGACTGCATTATGCCAGACTGTGTCTGATCGAATTTGCTTTCAGAAATGACAGCTGTAGTGAGCGTATTACGCAAGTTAATATAACTCTATATGCTGTTGACTGAAAAACAAACACTTGGTCAGGCTTAGGTTTTTTATGTTGGAAATACAGAAAAGTATTGTTCTTGTATATCAGCATGAAGCTACTAAGATTAGTATTGAAAAAATGAAAATCAGACTCTAGAAAAAGAGTTTGGGATTCAGGACTTACTGATGATTACATTTGAGAAATTTCTAAAAAATATCAGGAGTGTTGAACAGACTTCAACAAAAGATCAGGAGTTTAAGTTGAGTGACATCAATTATGAGATAAGAGTTAAAAATGATGAGAATTCCTTTAAACACAGACAGCTTACTGTTGCCATGTTACAAGAAATTTACTTGCACCAATCAATATTTGACAGGTGTAATAGAAACAAACCCAGAAAGGGATTTGTAACTGAACCTTCCACCACTATTAATTTTCAGATCACTTTTCATGAGTGTTATTCCTGTACCTGCTGCCTACGTGCACTCATGTCATTCAATAATCCATATTTACCTTTTTCCCACCTGGTTTTTGTACCTGTCAAACAGCTCCAGGGCTTCCCTTTGTCTTTCCTGGCTCCCTGAAGAACCAAGTCAGACACTGTTTTCTGTCCTCAGTGTTACCCGAGCTGTATGTACAAAGAGGCGGTGTAGCAGAAGTCACATCCCCAGAGGAAACTGTGGGTAAAAGAGGGAAACCAGGGAGGCAGGGAGGGATTAAAGCACAGTGTAATGATGTGGGGTTATGGAGGAACGGAGTATGATACGAAGTGAAAACACATGCTGCGACATACACACACACACAGACGCTTCTATATGGAGATCACACACGTACCCAGCGCTCCAGGATAACAAGGCGACATCAAAAACACTTAAAACAACCAACAGAAATCCACGCAAAACATGAGTTTGGAAAATTG
Source organism: Acanthurus tractus (assembly GCA_029783725.1). Lineage (NCBI taxonomy): Eukaryota > Metazoa > Chordata > Actinopteri > Acanthuriformes > Acanthuridae > Acanthurus > Acanthurus tractus. Next base: position 15,249,393 of record JAQNCA010000015.1, read on the forward strand.
AGGGTAGAGATGATCAAACGAGAGAATCTTTACCTGCTCCTGTTTCAAACACAAAAGATTTCCAAGGGAAACAGATAGAAGCAGTATATTTTAAGAAACGTGCATAAAACAAACAGCAAGTAGAATGAGCTGAATTATATCTGAAGGAGATGTTTCCATTGCTAACGTGAAAGTATGGAAGTAATTGCTCCCAGGTCTGAGTAACTAAGTGTTACAGCTATGCTTCAACTCAACTCCTTCCTTGCTTGAACATCTAACAAGGACAACACGAGTCTGCACAGCTTTGCACTTTGATTAAAGCTAAGTGAGCTCTTGCTGTAATCCTTGAATCCTTTTTAGTCTCGCTGGGATTTAGGTGAGAATGATTTCCTCTCAGCAGTGAGATTTGTAGCTTGCTCGCTCTTTGTTTGGGTATGACATCTCAATGTTTATTCAATCTTTCTTCACATGCTTCACAGCTGGTGCTTCGGGTATATCAAAGTGCCTGAAAATCTGCCCAGTCGCCTCAAGTTAAATAGCGAGCTAACACTGGGAAAGCTAGTTTGTGCCCGGCATGATACAGCTGTCTTAACACATGTTGCAGAGTTAAAAAAACAAAAGCATGTGAAACCTGCACCATGTTGTTGTTTTCTGGTGTTGACCCTTGTTGACTCTTCTCTTCAGATATGAGCGTCACCATGGCAATACACTCACCAACACAACACACTCCAGTGAAATAGTGTGTTAGTGGCTCTTTTTTTTTTCTCCCCTCCCTGCAGAAACATCTTGTTAATTACTCCGTAGCGTTAACATGACAGGAAGGCTAACAGTGCCCCTGGAAGGTTCAGAGATGGCCAAGCAGAGCTATTTACTGGCTCAGAAGTGTGATTTATGATGCCTCATTGGGAGGACTAAATCTTCTCTGTTTGCGTGTCCCTGTCTGTCTGTCTGCGTGCGTGCGTGTGTGTGTGTGTGTGTGCAGTGCGTTTCTCGGGAGAGAAGCAGTGGGGGACACTTGACTGAAGTCTGAAAATGTTTGGTGGGAATAAATAAGCTTGACTCCTTTACATTATTCTAAACTTCAGCCGTTTAGCTGTGCACTGAGATTAATTAGAATACGTGCAGCTAACAAACAAGGGATTTATTTCCCCACAGATTTAACAGCGTGAGCGGTTCCACAGCGCTGTCCCTCAGACCCAAACCCTGCTGGGTCTCGCCGGGCCTCCTCCAAAGAACAGGTCAGCAATAAGAGATTTGCACCAGTGAAAACATCAGAGTGTGAAAAATGTGACTTCATTTGCTTCACTCTGAAATTAAGCTGGCCAAAATTAATCCCTTATGTTATCTCACTTAACTCTTGCATGATGGGAAAGGAAGTGAATGTAACTGACAAGACGTTGGCTTACTGGTTTGTGTTGTACTCTGAATCAAGAAGCGTCTGTTGGTTTGGCTCCTGTTTTGTCTGCCTCAGTGTCCTTTTATGGCCTCGTTCACTGCCAAACATAAATCCGTGTCCATATGTGGCAGCATGTGAGTAGTACTGGACATTCAGGCTTCTGTGACCCATCGCTGAAATAGCAAGTGAGTCAGTAAATATGTTTTTTATTAATAAAAAAACAGATATTAGCAACACAAAGTGGCTGAAAATAGAGGTAGAAATAGAGGTGGTTTCCATTTTTGCTGTGAGCTCAAAGTCTCACAACTAATCCCTCACATTTGCATCTTATACCATACCTCTAATGCACTTTTTTTTTTAACACTGATTCTCTTTTGTAAGCTGAGCATCCAAAGGTATGGTGGTAGCACCTACACAAAACTTGAGGAAAAATGATGGAATGAAAGTCAGTTTTAATTCTGCCATTGAGATTATTCTGCCTCAAAAACACCAAAAAATAAAAATAAAAATAAATTTGTACCTTGTGACCTGGGTTGATATATGTGTGTATCATTGTGTGTAAGTACTGACTGTAGTTTGCATGTGTTTGAACTTTGTGTTCCCTTGTGCATTTTGGATAATAAAATGATCTCGCTAAATGGCTGAGAGAAGCTGCTGGGCAGAGACTGAGGTTTGTGAGTGGACCTTTGCCAGGACACCTTAAACGGTATAATAAGGGACCATTTTTCTTGGCAAAATTATGGAATTACATTGAGCAGGGGACAGTTCTTCAAGATTGGAAAAGGAGTGAATAATTTAAGGCCTAATGATTAATCCACAGGCAAAACGCCCAGCTGAAATATAACGTCTCTGAAGGTAACTTTAGCTCTCAAAAAGACGGATGTGGAGGTTTGTCATGTGATGTTCTAAGGTAAATTTCATCTGCGGCATAACATAAATCTTACTGGCAGAGGAAAAGTACAATAAGTTCATCCTGAATATGTCTACGTCACACACAATTATAGCTCAATTGTCCAGGCTGCTGAGAGGCAACATGTAGACTGAGTGCAAATCATTTCCTGAAGTTCGGATTGGTCCAATGTTTAATCCTGTTGTTGATACAGACTTTCAAGCTACTTTGAGGATGAGCTTACAGGGTTTGCTGTGAGTTAAAGAGCCTCATACTGTCAGTTATACGTATAGCTTACTGAGAAACTTCCAAAACATTTTGAACAGTTGCAGGATTACAGCATTAAACGCTCTAAACTGTCTGTGTGTTTGTGTGTGTTCATGGATACGTGTGTGTGTGGCAGGAATTAGAAGCAGCAAGACAGGCAGGGAGTGCAAGCTGCTTTACTTTTCCTGATAAATATAGATAGCACTGAGGGCAACAGTATATTGCTTTACACAGTGAAAAACACAACCTGAATCAATTTCACAATTAGCTAGTTCAGTGTTTTAATTAAAAAACAACAGTCGCCTTTGAAGAAATCAATTCCAACTAAAGAGGCAAAAGAGAGAATTCCCCTGCCAGTTCCCCATCCCTCAGCACTGTCAATTCAAAGACATGCATGAAGATGCGCCTAGGTCTTTCTTATGTATACATATCGTACAGCATTAATTAGAAAATTTCTTCGATCTTAGATGTGGTTAGGGATTATTATTTTTATTTTTTTATTATGATTTTTGCCTTTCATTTGCAAACCAACAGAGCAGAGAGAAGGATATTTATAACACGTTACAAAACCATCCCCACCATCACTTTGCATTTATGTAGTATGAGCCTTACAATTAGGCTATCAAGGTGACCCAGGACTCTTTTGTATGAAAATCCCAATATAAATGTTCATGTTGGAAGTAATCTTATAAATCTGTAATGTTTTGTAATACTTATTTTAATGTGTTTTTAACTGTTTACATGATGTAAAATTACACTAAATTACATTTTTTTAATCACCTCACGGTAAAACTCAATGTTGGATATATATGTGCTGGCACAAAAAAGAATATTTCCTCTTTTTTTAAAAGAACTTTTGGGGGTATTTCTGGCCTTTATGTGACTGTTTACCACAGAGCAATGGCAAGAAATGAGACTAGAGAGAAAGATTGAGATTGACAAAAAGGCTCCTGGCCAAACAATAACCAGGAACACTGCCATTTTATGTCCTCAAGGCCATCACTGCGTCACTACGTTTTTTTTTAAATATTCCTATTCCTATTTATGGGTTAGGGTTAGGGTTAGTCATCATCAACATTGTTAATTAATTTTTCCTCACAATAAATACATCTGACAACTTAACAATTAATATTGTTTAGGCATTGCCATAAGTATTGTTTATTGTTTGGCTTGTTTAAATTTGCATTACTGTGTTTTTGGCCGTTTTGTGGCAGTGCAAACATCCTATAAACACAACAGGATAATATTACTGTTTTAACTTTGCTCCTATTTGGTGCTGAGCAGTAAGTGTACAGGGAGGTTTTATTCACTTGTGCTGATGAAAACAGCTGCCTGCAGTGTCTGGAAACAGTGATGTGAGCGCTGACAGTGAACCAAAACAGATCAAGTTACAGGATGGAAAAGCAAAATAATGAGCTGAAAACATTATAAACCTGTGTAGAGCTGAGAGGAACTGCAGACCAGGATGATGATTTTTTTTGCAGGCTCATCAAAACAAATCACTTAGTTTCAAATTAATTAAGCTATTCAATCTATTATGAACTTAAAAGGATACTGAAAAAAGCAGCTTTAAGATTACAAAATATTTTGGTTCTGGCTAAATACTGAAAATGTAAACCGTGACTCGTAATATGAGAGAATTAACCCTGGTCTTCGGTGTTGCGGTCAAACACTTGGTCACAAATTAGCTTAATTCATAGGAGACAGAATTATTAGGACAGTATTTTTTATTTTTTTTTTAACCAAAGTGACTGTTAATAAATTTCACTACACTGGATGTGAATTTAACATGTTCTATTTTCAGTCTAGATTACATCGAGAGTCTGGTATTTGTATGGTATTGTCTCTGACAGGGCTTTGGTTCCCACAGTTATTGATGTGCCAGCTTTAATTTCCATCAACAGCGCTTTTATTCACTGCACTTGAGAACCTACACACTCTCTCGCCTTCTCTGTATGCCCATGCATTTTGTCAGACCGCTTTTTCTGACAGAAAAACAAACCCCACCCTTGATCACGCATGTCTCGCATGTCAAATGACAGCTGTGCGGAATTCTCACCCCACTTCCTCCTGCACTCCTGAGCGCCTTTGTCCGTTTTGACGGGGATCTAGTCTCTAGTCTCAGCTGCTCACCTCGATGTGTGGTTTAGCGAGGAGAAAAGCTTGAAACTTCAAACACTGCCAGACTCTGACGCAGTGATAAACCCTGCCTGATGAAAGTCTGGAGCTTCAGAGAGGAGGAGGTGATGAGCTTAACTTGGGGGATTTAACTGCTCCGTCTCTCCCTTCCTGCATTTTGTTGAACACGGTGTAGTTTTCATGTCTGATTGTTATTCTGAGTAACAGAAAGTAATGACACTTGTCTTTGATCCCTGGAAAATGCATAGGGATGAATAAATATAACTATATCTGTAGCCACTGAAACAATAAGTCATGCAGCATATGGTTAATTATACATTTCACGTAGCCTCATCAGAGTAAGAAGAATGAATTTCAAAATAAAACTAGCAAACACAAATCAAATGATCTGAGGAAGCACAGTCTGACAGTGTGCTGTCCCTGTCCCAGCTACATGTAAAGTGTTTACTACCACCATCTACTGTTCACTTGGAGGAGCTGACTTTTCAACACAGAAAACAATCCATATGGATTAAGAAACATTGGGTGGTGATGCTTTACTACAAGCAGAAGATGGGATACAAATGTGACTTTTCTTTTGATATTTGATCAAAATAAGAAAATGTCTGAAAGAAACATTGATTAGAAACAACACAAACGAGTTTTGGAAAGGAACTCAAAAAATGTCAAGGCTGGCATCATCTGCACTTGGCTGAAGCACTCGGAGACACCGACATTCCTTCCAAGAACACACAACACCATTGATTTCAATGTTTACACAGTTTAGAAAGGAAAAATAGGGAAAAGGAGTTTTTAAGCTTGTAAATACTGAGCTGTGTGCATAGAATGAGGCCAGTTCTTTGTGAGGAAACTGCAGAAACATTACTTGAAAGCAGCTTAAGCTCCCCAAATAATACTTTTTAAAACTTACGCTTATTATTGACACACTTTATAACTTGCTTACTTTTGTGTCATGATTTTTCTGTTGATCTAAAGGCGCTGTTTGTATTTTTTTAAACATGGATTAATGTTTTTGTACTGCTTAATGGTCTCTTTGCTGTATTTTTCATTGTGTACCCATAATGTAGACTAAATTTAGAAAGCTGCTGGGTTGCAGAAAATATGGCAAGCACTGTTCTTTAAGTGCAAACAGAAGTAGCAACATCTTTGCAGCAGAAGGTAACTAGATTTGTGAGAAAAGCATTGAGAAACGCTTGCTAGTAACACAGATAAGGTCTCATTTGTTTATGTATTGCGTAAGTATTTTAGTCAAAGTTTCAAAAATATACTTTGAGGTCACAACTGATCATTTCAGGCATTAAAATTTGAATTTAAGTCCATCATGAAGTAAAAACACCTCTTTTAGAGTTCACAAAACACCAAATTGACCTAAAACAGTGATGAAGAGAAAAGGTGAGACAGGGAGGCAATGCTCGCTAAACTCATTTCAGTGAGTCACTGTGGTTCATGTGTCTCTTTGACATGGCCTCTGGTCCCCTGAGAGCCCTTTAGCTCTGGCCTCATAAGAGCCCCACAGAGACCTCTCTGTCAGTCACTCGGGCATCAACCTATGATTGGATCAAAGATTGATTACACCCTATTCATGCTGAAGCATCATTGGAGGACAGAAACGTGTGCTGTGCCGGTCAATGGGGCCTTGTAATCAGTGCCAATGCAGCGGTGACATGGTGGTAGGAAAATCACTCAACTGATTTCAGCGCAGACGCATACTGAGTGCCGTGATTTTAGTCCAAATCAAAATCTGCCATGGCCTCGGCGCATACGAAGTTAATTGCCAGGCGAGGATTCAGTGTGTAAAAGCTTTAAGTGCTTTCCAGTCATCCTTTGATTCATCTGCGGCAAATGCGGCGAAAAACATCCTGTAACCCTAATCCTCATTAATCTTGAGACACATTATGTTTTATGTGCAAACCACAAGCTTGCTGCTCATTTGGTCAACAACTCAATAATCATTTGAACACTTAGGCTTATTTCCATGAAAATAGAAATTCATAAAGTGACAGCGTGGTTAAAGTCACCCGTGACAAGACTAAGTCAATTTGCTAACTTTCATGATATTAAGAACTATTCAGCGGAAGGATATTTTTATGATAAAATCCTTGCAGCCATCTGTTGGTGTAATGAAATGTCTGGCACTGGCAGAAGATCTGGGTGACCTCTCTCCATCCACGGGCAGCATATGCTGCGCTGCAGAGTCGAAGGCACAACCTTTCCAGTGTTGACGACCATCAGCAACCTCATAATCATCAAAACCTCATCTGTTACATTCATAAATCCCACGCGGGTCTGGATTCTTGAGGATTTGCAAAACAGAGCGCACCATATGCTGCCATTCTGCACAGGCTTGGTCTTGTGAACAAAGACAGAGAAATTAATTAAAACCATGGCTTGCTGGTTTGATTTTTTTTTAAGACCTGCAAATATCACAGGCAAACAACAAATGTAGCCTTTCTGGTCTGCGATTTATTCCGTAAGGTATTAGAGTTGGAGATGGAGCAGCAATCCACATGTGCAAATGCTCTCCATGCCGAAGCTACCAATTCTTCCTGCATTGTGAGATTAACAAACTCAACTCCTCGCCGAGCTGAGCAACATGAGCAAAGCATCATTGTTACTTTCCGTGACTCTGTAATACTTCAAAAGCCTGCGAGACTTAAAGTAATTCTGGATGCTGGCTTTAAAGTGCTAATGGGCTGGATACTAGTGATGAAGTAAAGCGTGTGTGTGTGTGTTTTGCCTCCTTTGACTTTATGTGGTGGTATCCTTGGTGTGTTTGAGACGCGTGGAGGCTGGCTGAGATGCTGTTGCACCAAGCAGAGGCAGTTTCAAGGATTACTGTCGGGGCGGAAAAGAGGCAATTAATCTCCGTCTTCAAAATGGGATACAACTGAGCTTCAAGGCCTTTAGGATCTTTTGGAAAATGATAAGCGTCTGTTTGCTAATTTTCCCATGTGGTCATATTGACAGTGGTGTGTGTGTGAATATTTGGCAGATATCTAAACATGCATGTGTGAGTATGCAATTATGGGTTATTTAAAAGCAGGTTTCATGATTAAACCCATTCATTTTTTTTTTTAAATCAGACATGCATGAGAGCACCAGAGTTTGTTTGATTTTGTTTTTGCTCATTTTCAATTACAGCCAGTTCCCAAGCGGCTTGAAAATCCTGGTTGCTATCAGTTGGAACATGATGTTTGATCAGAACTAAGCTCTGCTGACATTTTATGTTTTATTTATTTAACTAGTGTCCTTGTCCCCTGCTCTGTTGTGAGGTCAAATTCACAGCAGCTCATGATGTCTACATGAGGTGTACGAAAAACAATGCATCTGCATGTTTGTTCATTACAGATCTTTAGAGATTTGATTTTTTTAAATTTTTTATTTTTTATGTTCATGAAACATATGAAAACTACCGTAGGAGATGTTGGATTAGGGGAGTTTCCAACACTCTACCTGTCTGACTCCAATGAGCAAAACAAAAGCCAAATGTAGCTGTACATCAAAACAACCACTCCACCCCCCCGCCCCCTAGCTGTAAAATTCAGCCTGATCAGACCTGGCATCTTTACCTTCAGGAGCTCTGCAACGGCTTTCTTGATCTGTCTTTGTAGATATAACTCTCCATCGGCCGGAAAACACAAACTACAAGAAGAGCAAATATGAAAAATTTTAGCATGAGCTCCTCTTGAACCGGTTGGTCTCTTGAACCAATCATACCATAACTAAAATAAACTAAAATACGACCCAAGAAACATATTGGTTCAATCACTCTTATTATCCTAATTTTCTTGTCAGTAAAAAAGGACAACAAATCAAAGAATAAAAATCATCGGTCCTAACACATTGTCGTCAATATAGTCAGTAGGGCAGGTTCATACACCGCTTTGATTTTAAACTAATGTTTAGTCATGACTCCCTTTAGCTTTCAATAACTCACTTTAGCTTTTTGCTAGCAAAAGTAAATCATCCTTATTTCTCATTTGATTGTGCCATTGTGACATTGTGGACTGGTTCATGCATTAATGTAAAACATAAGTCACATATGTTTAACATCCAACTGTCTTTATGCTAATAACCTAGCTTAAAATCAGTTTGTGTCTGTAGCACTTTCTGTTGTTCCCCAGCACACCTGCAGGTCCCAAACACACACCAGAATGGGTTTTTTCGATTTAAGTTGAATGAGGTGTCTGAATCAAACATTCTGAAGACAAACTATTTTAAGAAATCTCTCCTTTGCTATACGGAGATCAAATTTACTTTTATTCTATTCATTTTCTCCTTTACTTTCTCCTTTCCTGTCTTTCACTGATAAGCTCCCCTCACCACAGAACACAATGACTCTATTGTACTAAACCGCAGAGCTGATAATGTTACGTGACATTAAGGGCATTGATGTTACTTCCTATTCAGACAGACATTTTGATTGGAATGGAGACTCAGAAAGAGTGCCGTAATATTCAATGCTTTTCCAAATTAAGGAACCCAATATTAAACCCAATCACCACTGATCTGCAGAGTGTGGACTCTCTTAGTATTTTATTAGCCTGTATGTCAGGAGATACTTGCTTTCCAGATAGGCCCATGTTAAAATGAACTAATATAGCAATAATATTAGGGAGATAGACTTTAATGATGATATGCATTTGCATTTGCACATATCATGTCGCAGCATGAGGTCTTTTGCTTGATACATTAATTTGAAAGCTACCCAGGCAATCTATTCACAGCAGCAGAAACATCAAGAATTCCCAATGTCATTCAGCTCCTCTGAAGTAAAAACTCAATTGTTTTTTCCTCGATTTATGTATAATAATATTCATATTCCTCTGAACGCTCACCCGAGGAAAAAAGGTGCCATTTCAGAGCTGTCAGTGCAACATCTTTATCATCACTCTCCAAATGTTGGGGTCAGTCAAGACTTGACGCTCAACAGACAATTCTCCCAAAGACCTAATGTGATTAATGGGTGTCACTTAAAAGGGGTGGTGTGGGGCTGAAAAAGAAAAGTCCTCCAAAGGAGATTGTTGCCGAAGAAAAGGTACATTGGCAGCACTTCACATCAGCTGCAGCAAGAATTTAGCCTCCCTGCCTGTAGCTGAAATGTAAAATGAAATGTTCAATGTCACTTTGAAAGTTTGAATACGGCTGGGGAGGTTGAAATTAGATGTGGGTCAGAGTTTGCAACTAGCAATTAGTTTGCTTTGTGTTTGTAACATTTGCAAGGTACATTAAGGCATAGTTTGTTCAAATAACTGACATTGCTCACCAAAAGAAAAATGCATTTGCTGGTGTAAATCCAACTTTGCAATATTACCTCTATTTGCTAGAGGTAAGGTATTTTAAAAAGCTGTGCAGTCAGTTTCCTGTCACAGATGTCCTTGCTTGTCCTCCGCCTTCATTCTGCCGGCCGTCTGTGCAAAAACAGCCTCTGGAAACTTAAAGTATAAAGGTTAGATACAAGGAGGAAGTCAGTCAGAAACTGGCTTTACACCTGCTGGTAAACATTTGTTTATTTTGTTTCTCGCTGCAGCCAGAATATATTTTCAGCTGGACCCAAGCTCCTATTCATTTATAAAAAAAACAGCTTTTTACAAATGTCACTTCGCCTCATTGTGTTGACACCACTTAAAACTTGTTATTTTCTGTTGTTCTCATCCCAGGACTATCTTAAAAATTTCAATTTTTGAAGTATGTTGCTTATTAAAATGTGTGCCACCTGTCTGATTGATCTGTTTCTTGGTGGAATCTGCAATCAGAAGCTTACATGTGGATTGTGGAGATAAAAATGTTGTTGCGTTCACATGTTTAATTAAATGCAGCTAAATCTTGAATGCAGGCCGGATTATTACCCCTTTATTTATTTATTTGTTTGTTTGTTATCACATGTTTCCCACACAGGTTCCATGTTAACATCAGGCAGAGATGTTTTCATGGGTAAACTAGGTGGGTGCTACCTACTGAAGGTATACTACTGTTGAAAAATATCTTTCCTGATAAATTTTTAATCAATATCTTTTGCCATAAGGAACATTTTTTAATGTCTTGTGTCACCCTGTGGTTTCATATATTTACCAGGTTACTTATTACCCTTTCAAGTATCATGATAAATGGATTATTGTGTGTGTTTGGGTGTTTCGGGTGTGTTCACATGGTTGTTAGTAACTTGAATAAAAGGTATAATCATTGAAGACGATGTAAGTCCTAAATTTAAAATAAAATTCATCTGTGTCCTGAGCTTAAATTTACAAAATCAATCTAGCAGTATTGATCGATATAACACATATTGGCTATCAATATGGATGTTTATCCTGTAATGACAGCTGTCAAAATCAACCCTCTGAGCTTTTTCAAAAAATGACCAGACATAAAAACAGTAGAAACATCAGTAGTTCAGCACTTCTGTTTTCCCAATCAGCTCCTTGCTGTGAATGATTACATGCTGTATTGACACACTCTCTCTTTAGACCACTGTTAGAACAGTTTCAGTCATTTCAAAAGAGGAATGAATGGAATATCACTCTTAAATTATTATTATTATTATTATTATTATTATTATTATTATTCAAGTATGAAGCCATGTTTCAAGTGGTGTTAAAGTATTTAAGTTAGTGGTGTTCACTCTAAGATATAACAGTAGAATACAAAAAATTATTAGGAAACCAGTCGGGTTATATTTCTTTAATGTGTGAATTTAAATGTATTACTCTTAGGACAGGCCATCAGTATGTAAGTGTGAAAAAATATTGCAAAACTCTTTAAACACCACAAAGATTCAGTGTTATACATGCCAACCAGGAAAACCTGTAGGGACGAAATAATTCAAAAATGATTTTTCTCTCTCATATTTTTCAGTGCTTTCCAGCTGTAAATAACACTCATTCCTAATAAAATACATAAAATACATTGTGTTTTAGATCAAATAAGCAAACAAAAATTGTTAATTAAATTAGGTTTATTTAAGTTTTGAGCGGTTGCGCATCATGAGCTGAGCTGCCTCACCTAGCAGTAGAGATGCAGCTGCAGCAGAGACAGCGGGTGCTACAGGCCTGATGCTGCTGTCTGAAACTTAAAAAAACAGGATCCAACAACCTCTTGAGGCTCCATCCGCTGTTGCAAGAGTCCTACATTTAGTTTGTGAGGTTGTGCATTGTGTTGTATTTTGTGGGAATTTAAAAGAGAATATTTTGGATAATTGGTCATTCTTGCTTCTTTTTTTTATGTTTAAGCTGTTTAAATATGATAGTTTTAGAAGCAAAGTGAGAAATATTGTAGGCAAAAACTCAGCAAAGCACGAAACAAATGTTTTAAACAGGGCTAATAAAATATAACAGGTGTCATGGACTAATTTTTTCAGGTCTTAGCTTGACTCCATTTGAGTTGTTGTTGCACTAGCTGCAGACTTTCTAAGAGGCAGGAGACAGCTCAAAGGATGTCTCAAGGCTAAAGCTCTGCTGAATGTTGATGTATGCTTTTTCTCAACTATAAGTGATATTCATCATTACAGTATTTTAGTTAGAAAGACATATAGGCAGATAAATTACCATAGAGAAAGTCCGTTTATTATTATACTTATGAAAACATCAAGAAAAGGACCATAGTTTGCAGATGAAAAGCTCAGTGAGAGGCATGACCAACAATTTGTTAATTTCTAGACAGCCATACTGCATCAAATGCAAAAAAAAAAAGAAAAGAAAAGAAAAAAAGGTGGAGAAAATGAATGTGTCTGAACAGCTTACTGATTGGCCTCCTTATCTTAGATTGCAGGTGTCTGATCTGATTATGGGAAAAAGCCAAGTTGTTGCCACGTGTTTGCTGTAATCTCAATTTGAATCAAACTCTTTAATCCATACATATGATATCAAACTAGTTCCAGGTGTTTTGCTAAATAAGCCGAGTAAGTAAACACAGAAAAAGAGAACATGACAAAAGTGGTGTGTTTATTTTATAATGACTGGCAAAAACAGATATTTTTAAAGTCTATTTGTAATCTTGACATTATATAACATATAGGCAGTATCTGTCCATATGTCTGGTTCATGAAATAAGACAAAAGGTCAGTGGCACCATTTGCCGATACAGGCAGTTTTGTGAGCAAACATTAAAAGTATAACAACAAAGTCATCACCAGTATTTGCATGTTAAACTGGAGGGTTTTACAAAATAAAAGCAAGGCGAATTCATCTTTATAGGTATAAGAACACAGACAAGAAAAATGAAAAAAATAATTTGATATAAATTAAGTTAACTGTGAGCATTGTTGCCAAGTATTGGGCAAAGACAATATAATAAGGATGAAAATGACAATTTAGCAAAAAGTGGGCATGATTCTGGATTGTTAAAATAATCTGCAATCACAAAAAACAGGACAATTTCACAAATAACTATACTCTTTTTAGTACACACTCTTTGAAAAATGTCATCTTTGGAACAGGCGTGTCATAACTACTATACTAGAAGTTAGAAGATCTGCTCTGCACAAGTAAGAGTGCTTTTGAAAAAGAAAACCTTAACAGTCTTAAAGAGGTACTGCTAGTTTTACATATGAACAAGTTCAACTCAACCTGAACCTAATTCCAAACTCTGACCCTGAAGATGCCATCTGTGTTATCTTGATTTGGATTGAGACTTCACATTTCAACTGACTTAGGAACTTGGTGCATGAGGGGAGGGTTTCCAATAAAAAATTATATTAAATTATAATTAGAAATTTTAGTTTTTGTAGACCTCCATATCCTATGCTTGAGTCGGAGTTTAACATTAAATTTTATTTACCATGAATCAAATGCTACAAAGGGTTAATTTGCAACTATGATGATAAGCACTTATGTCACTTCTTTTGTTAGAATTTTTGAAATGTTGGTCTGACAAAACCAATGACTTGAAGACATCGCCTTGGTAACCGTAATGAAAATTTTTCACTTATTTAGATATTAATATCTTTTGGATGCCACTGTAGACATGACGCCTAAAATTAGTCTCTTTTTTTCAAGTCTGTCTGACATATCTTATTTACTAACAATACACACTGCAGTTTGTGTTTATCTGCAACAAGCTTTTCAAAAATGCTAAAACTTGAGCTGAAGTAGAGCTGAAGTAGAAAACTACTATGAGTCTGTGTGGCAAAACGCATATTTATAGGTGAGAGTGATAGTTTGAGATGTGAACAAACAACCCATTTGTAAAAGTACACTGGAACAAACATGGAGACATATATTGGTAGTAATGGAAGAAACAATCTGTGTGTGTGCGTGTGTTTGTATCTGTCTATGTGCACCTGCATGTGTCTCTGACCTGTGCCCTAGCCCCATCCAGCCCTTTTGCTGTTATCTATGTACACCCCAGCCCCCCCCGCTAGCACACCTTCATTACTGCCCCAGATAGTGGCATTGGCAACTTGTCACTTGTATTGATTTCTCTTAAACTGCAATTTACATGGATATTTGTGGGCGTCCTGAGGGCAGGCTGCAGCCTGGCAGACAGCCCCTCACCCTCTCTCTTTCTGTCTCTCTCTCTCTCTCTCTCCCTCCTGTCTCTCCTCTGTCTGCCCCTCAGGCCAGGAGGAAATGTTTTCACCAAACAACAGAGCCTCAAAGTGACTTTTCAATCTGACATCTGTTTTTTTTTCCTGCAAATGTTTTTGTTTTCTTTTTAACATTAAAATGGATGAAAGCTGGTGAGGATAAAGTAGATGTTTTTAGAGGAAAATGACGGCATTTACAGCCAATATAAGACCAATTTTTTACAATTTGTATATATCATTCCCTCTATTGTTCAAAGCTCAACATGCAATTGCAAAAACTCAAAGCTGCAGAAAACAAACTAAAATTATGTTGTTATGAGGTCTTAACAAATTCAATTTTTTTTCTTTCTTTTATTTGCACTGGCCTTCAACGTATAGGCGCGTTCTTCCAACACACACCTGACCTTCCCCAGCAGGGGCTGGGGAATAAAACAATAACCTGGAGCTAGAAAAGCCACAAATGCTTTCTGAAAGCCTCAACACTGCACTTTCACACAAAAATGCCAAAATGTCACAATCTTCAAACTTTGTGACTGCACCAAACTGTCAGTAGAGTTTGTGCCTACTGAGCTGAAGGTCACCTGCAACCTCCAAACAGGATTTTCAAAATAAAAGAGAACACATTCTTTTAATTTAGGAAGCTTGTTTCATAATAAAGCTTGGAACAGAGTTTGTCACCAACTGAATATGAAGGATGTATTAAACAGGGTTGTTTCTGAATGTGTGCTTATCGAACATTTTGAGTCTTAGAGTAATCTTAGAGTAATCTCCCTTTGAGGACTTGTCAGTGACTTTAGAACAGAGAGTGGGAATGAGAGGGAATTTATTTAATATCCATAATCCTGCAAGGAAATCATAAATCCCAAATCTCAGTGGACAAACAAGGACAGAGGAGAAGGATTCATGTAGCAGAGGACTCTGTATGAGTGGAGATTTTGTGTTTTAATGTCCAGAACACCACTTAGCCTCAAGTTGGTGTTGACTTTGCATCATGTTGGCATATAGTATCTAAGTATAGAAACAAACCAGCAGCAAGGATAACCATATTCAAGTCAGTCATGCTGCTGAACATCCGACCTGCTAAAGTGCCCTTGGGCAAGAATCCCTACCGGGCTGACCTCTGACCCCGCACTATGGAGGGCGGGAGAGAACGGACTTCCCCTGCAGTGTGTAAAAAGTAAAGGAAAAAGTGTGAGAAACGAGTCCAAAACGTAACAAACATTTAAAAAAGCAGCGGGTGAATAAGGGGTGTGAGTTGGTGGGTGTCGCTGGTGATGTCACACCTCCCAGACAGCCACGATTGGACCCTAATTAGAAAGCTCGGCAGCAAATAGATTGGCGTCCTGCATGATTGAATTCAAAGTGGCTGATGCCAAATTTTCTGCAGAGGCGCGGAAAACTGTCGGAGAGGAGCGGAGGAGACAGGGCGCCCGTATCAGTGCTGCTGAGAGCTGCCACGCTGCGCTGCAAACAGTCTCTCCGTGAGCTGGAGGCGAGCCGGAGTTTTCAGAGGTGATACAGGAACAGCGAGACGCGCTCCCCCCTGGTTTGGAGGGGTAAAAAAAAGAGGGAGAGCCGAAAATATAGTCCGAGTCTACGTCAAACCCGAGGACGCTGCGTTGTCAGAGAGCAACGGAGGCTGAAGCGAGACAAGTACAAAGGAGAGTCGAGCCGCCGAGTCCAAGTTATTTCTGCGCTCCGCTCCAAAGGCTGCGCTGATGGCATCCGTACTTGGAAACAACAGCCGCGCGTCGGGGGCTCAGAGCGGCCAGGTCAAATGCAAGCTGAAAAGGAGAAGGAGGAGGCGATCGAAGAGAAAAGGTACAACTTTACAGCACTTCTTTCCCTTTTTTTGCGTCCTCTCTTTCCAGCGCGAGCAGAGGTCGTGCGCACCTTGCCGGGGCATGTGAGCGCGCGGCAGCCCGGTAGATCCCGCGCTGCAGCCCTCTCCGCCGCACGCTCCGCGGCGCCTTCACTTCGCACATCTCGAAATACTAAAACAACAAACCTGATGATTTTTGATTTTTTTTTTCCTGTGTAGATGCTCCGTCGGCTTTAACTGATGCATTGTGTTTGCTTTGGAAAGTTAAGTTGCTGCTGCGTCTCATGTCCTCAAAATGCCTCTATTGTCTTTAACACCAACGAGGACATGCAGGAAAATTCACGACTAATTTGTTTTCTTAGGCTACAAGTTTGAACGTAAGCTTGTGAGGCAAAGCGGCTTGTTTTGCCTGTTTAACACCCGATTATTGATGCATCCGAAAAGGACTCGACGTTGTCATCGAATCCCGTTTAACTTCTTTACAGAAAACAAACATAATTTCTTTCGTCATATTTATCAGGTTTCCAAGTCAGTTTCTGATGTCTTTAAATTTAAACTATCAGCTAAAAGCCAAAACCATGCGCCACATCATTGTAACAAAACTGGAAGATGTATTTTCCTAAAGAAAACACCTGAATGTCAGTGCTGTTTCCAGCAGGAAATCAACATCCTAAAATTCAGGAATATTGTCCCAAATAATTTCATGGAGATTTATGCTTTGTTTTTTTATCTCACATTAAACAGTTTTTGCCTCATTAGAGGCTTGAGCTTCAGTGCTCTGTTGTGCTTAAAAGTCCAAAGTTTGAGAAACAGTTTTGGGCCTCAAACAGAGAGAGAAAGAAAAAATGTCATCATTTGTTTAGACCTCTTGAGCAAAATTTAATTTCATGCTATTATTTTTAATTTGTGTATATTCTGAATTAAAATCTCTCAAACTGCTGCAGAGAACACATGGTCCTGATGAAGAAGTGTGTATCAAGTCGGTGAATCAAACCTCTAAGACAACACTGTACGACAATTAATTGTATCAGTAATTAAAACAGAAAGGCGTGCTGATTTTCTGTGACTAAAAGATAATAACAATCCAACATTTTCTCTTTAACCGGACTGAAATAGATGCTGATTAAATCCCCTGTGTGGTTTTCTGCTCTGCAACCTGCAGAGAGATGTACACTTTCTCTGCCAATGACAGCTAAATGTTCATGCCATTTATGCTCTTACTGAGATTTTTTTATTTTCAGCTATTTGACTGATCACAAATTTCCATCCCACCACCTCTCTCTTTGAGAATTTGTGTTTCTTTGTCTGTTTTAAAATGGCAACAATTTACTAGGCTTCAGTGTTCACTGTCAAATTAATCTGTGATTGGTGAGTAATTTTACACCAACTTATTTTATTTTGTGCCTCACAGTGAAAAAGTAGGAAAATGACATTTAAAAGGAGAAGAAAGGAGTTCTTTCTATATGTCAATGAAAGCTTCGATACTTCAAAGCTCAAATGCCTCTTAAGAGATTCTCCCTGATTTAGTTTTCTTGATTATTTCCTGGGGTTTTTTGGCTAATTAACAGTAAGTCACCCAAAGTGAAGCATCAAACACTTATTTGCTCTGGCACAGGCCACAAACACTCACAGAAATAGATTTGATATTTTCCACTCTCACATTTTCTGCCTCCAAAAGAAAACAGGGAAGATCTAAATAAAATAGCAAAGGCACATTTAATTTTATTTATTTATATTTATAACAGATGATAACACAACTGTTAGTGTTGTTTATGCTTGAAGATACTGACGTGCCACCCCATTGCATTGTGGAATATGGATGAACGCTCGGAGCGTGTTGACGTATCCGACTGCAATTGAATACATAACGAGCTTTCATAAACACTTTGCACTTGTCATCAAACTACAAACAGACAACTGCACCTCATTTCCATAACCTCTTGATTTTTAATAGCCCAAGTAATTGAGACAAGGGAGACAATACATAAAATATAGTGCTGAGGCAAATGTATTTACATAATGAAAACGACAGAATTGGTTCCACAACATTAAGCATTGCATATGAGTACCACACAAACGCGCGCACATTAGCTGACAGGCCTTCGCAGCATGTTTCCGAACGGCTAATTTATCAGCGCTGCTGATTCATTCTGATAACACGGGACATTAGGGGCCAGTTCAGGGACCGCTTGTAAATGAACTGTGTCTTTGGGAAGTGCTGATGGCCACTGACTTCTCCAAAGCTGCAGGAGGTTGGCACACTGTGCACCAGCAGCTCAAACATTCACTCAGATCTGTTACTTCCTGTTTGAATGTTTTTTTTTTTTCTCTTTGTGTTTTCCTTTTTCTCTTTCTGGGATGGTGAGGAAAGATTTCGAGGAGCTTTTAGAATCATAGAATCTGAAAAAGTTTCTTAAGCTTTCAAAATAAGAACACAGTTTGTGATTGAAGGATTTCTTTTTTTTGCTTGCTTTAAACATGACTGCAAATTACACAAAGCCGGATTGAGAGGTTTTTTTAAATCATTATTATCCTTCAACTCAAATGCCAACTGATCATCATCTTGAGATTCCACACAATTATTTTTATAGACCTTAAGGCAAAAAGTCATAGAGGGATTATTGCATGGCATTTGGGACTTAATCCCTCGAAAAGGCTAAAGATTATTTGTAGATGGACTCACTAAAACCTATGTGTGTATTCAAAAGGTTGTTAGCAGATCCGTCTTCCACAACTTATATTAAAATTTTTTCAACTAAACTCTTCTCTGCAATTGTTCCTCATGTGGCGGCTGCAGAGGGCCAAACAAATCACCAGAGAATAAAGATTAAAGATAAGAGATTTATTTTCTTACATTTCCTGTCGACTAAGCTGGTCTCTGCTCAGAATTCCTAGAAATCACACACTTTCCTAAATCCATCAGCTGTGTTTTTTTTTTTATAGTTCTCATTGCACTTGCTCTTTGCTAACCGCTGCCTCCTTGTATCGTTAAAGTTAAAGTGTTGCTGACAGCTCGGCGTTGTGCAGATGTGCACCTCGGTCTGCATTTGTTTGCCCTGCCTTTGGCACAGTGTTTGACCAGTGTCGTCGCTCCTAGACAGATTCATGGACATGCTGTGTGCCTGTCTCTTAATTAATCACAGCCTCTTGATTTGTGGTTTTGTCCCTCAGGGATGCCGGTGCCACAAATAAAATCCTTTTGAAGGTGTGTGACAGTCCAGAGACGCACAGAAACATCTGGGTAAAGAGACTCCACCATGTGTACAAGCAAACCTGTCAATCATCAGTATAGGGCAACCTTTTTCCCCCTCTCGCTTTTCTTAAACAGTGACATAAGCACAACATACTCCTTGTCTTTTATCCACAATGTGTTTTTTTTTTATGAATAAAAATAAGCACAGCAGAGATTTATAGACCAACGTTATTTTTTTTACAACCACACTTATCACCCTGTTCTCTCAGCATACAGTATATCGGCGTATCATCAAGAGCGCCGAGGGGGAAATGTGAAAAACACAGAGTGTAACATAATTTATGTAGCAATTACTGTTTACGCTCTCGTTCCTAGCGAGGTGGCGGTAGGCAGAAGGGTCGAGTGTTGACTGTCGGGATGGTGATGAAAGTTGAGGCGGAGGTAGAGGGAGGAGGGTGTGTGTGGATGTGTGTGTGTGAGTGTGTGTGTGTATGTGTGCGCGAGGCAGGGCAGAGGATGAGGTTCATCGCCTTCTCGCATCCAAGGGCTCCCGTTTCAGAGAGGCGAGGGGGCCAGCAGCAGAGACATTAGCGGGTTGGACGAGTCGATCTGCGTCTACCCCTCGATGCTCTCTGAGGTCTGCTCTGATTGTCTGACATGCAGCTGAACAGAGGAGGGAAGAGTGAGAGGAAATTCCGGCCGTGCAGTATCATCTGCTTCTATTTTAAGGTTGAGGACAGTGATACAAGCTTTAACGAAGGCAAAGGTCAAGGTGGAGAGCAGAGGCTGAAGAAGACAGAACCTCCATTAGGATTTGACTGTTTTTAGAAAATCCCAAAATCTTTTATGGTTCAGCCTGACAGGTATGTTTCTGCATCCAGTCATTTCTAATTACTGTTTGCTGCACTCGAAACAGAGCTGTCAGTGAATGTCACTGCTAAATAAAAAAACCCTGAATCTCCATAATGACTGTAATAAGCAGCAACACTAGTTTTGTATTAGTTTGATGACAAACAGTTATGATTCTGTCAGGGTGTTTTTTTCCCCCCACCTTTTTGGGAGCATTAAAATATACGAGATATATATACATTGAAGTAAGAGTCAGATTGATGTGCAAGAAAGGTTCCTAATGAAATGGAACTGATTATTAGATTATTACAAAGTGTCTGACATAGACTTCTTGACAAATAACCAAAGAAAGTGCTAACAGAGCAATAGTTTGTTTAGTTGCAAGTTTTTTTGTTGACTTGCACCTATTCAAAACCTCTTTATATCTAACAAATGTTGCTGAAAAAAAAATTAAGCTGTCAAAACAGATCTTTGCGGCAGAGATTTAGTTGTGAGTCACTTAAGGCTACTTTTTTCCCCTCTAATGCCATTTTGTCAACCTCCTGAAAAAAGTTTAAGCGAAATTGCAATTTCAAATTTTTTTTAACAAAAACAGAACTACAAAGAAAAAAATGGAACACAATTAGTGAAAATAGGTCTCCTTTTTCATGCAGCATATTTTCTACATTGTGTCTGAATTAGCCTGAATGATAGCAACTAAGAAAATCAGGCTGTAAGCACAAAGAATAAAAAAGAGTCAGGGATCTGCTCGTTGCCAAATAATATTACACTAGGATCTTGAAAAAAAAAAAGAGTTGAAATAATTACTCTGTAGCTGTGATGCCATACACAGTGCTGTAGTTCATTGTGGTTTTCTGAGCTCTGCAGTTCAGATTCAAATTACAGCTCAGAATGGAAGAGGCTGATCTGTCTTTCCCATATATCATTCATTCTCAAGATTATTTTTAATCTAACCAGTTCATTTACGTCATTTTTGTTGGATGGCTGGTACAAAACCCGTGTTGCAGTGCCATAAACTCTTATGCATTGTATTGGTACAGTATATTCTCTGCAGTGGCCTACATTCAAAATGTTCTTTTCCAAATAAAATCCCGGTGCAGCAGGACACAGACTGAAATAAATGCAGTCTGCATGGTCTTGCAAATTGTCCATGCTACCAGGTTCATAATGTAGCTTTATTCACCCCAGGAGGGTATGTATTAGGGGGGGCTCCGGTTGTGGAGCGCAGGAGTTACCAGTGTGTTTCCATGTTGGGACAGTCCAATGTCACACAACCTATGTGTTGTAGAAGGGAAGGAGATGTATTTCACAGATGTAAAGCTCCAGTTTTAGCCCTGAAACACTTCTGTCACATTTGTTTGTGTTTGTGCTGATAACCGCATTAAGAGCTGCGACAAAAACACCGCTGGCATTTATGAGGTTAATGAAGGTCAGTGCCGATGGAAATGGCGCGGAGCTCCACTGTGTGCGCATGCATGGCTTTGTGAATTTACAGGCACTTCCTGATTAAGGGTAGCGGCGGAGGAGTCGGGCGGTTTAGGACACAGCGTCCTCTAACTGACTGAGCGTTTAGCTGAGGGAAAAAAGGTTATTACTACTGACTGTGGTCTCTTGAGGATGGCTGATAAAATGACCAAGGAAAAGGAATAGCACAACTTAGCACATTAGCATAATTAGTAATTATCTCATAATAGTCCCTCTTGGCTTTTTGGAGCTCGGCAGTGAGAAATTGTACTTAAAGTTCAGGCGCAGAAAACAAATTCCATGCCAGTGTGTCTCTGCTGAGAGTAGCCTTAGTCAGGTTGTGGAGAAAATGAATCACAAGTATCAAAAGCACAGATGCAGATTTAAAATATTCAGAAGGTGACACTTAAGTTAATTAGTCTGTTGTTTGATGACTCCCACAGTTGGAGAGATAAGCGTATTACTCACATCACAAATAACTTGTTGCACTTGTTGCTATGACGACAAAACACAGACATTTAATTGAGTTAGTCACTGGTTACGCTTCCTCAGTCTGTCCACAGCAGCTTTCAAAACAATAACTACTTTTGGAGAGACATTTGAAAACTGTTCTACTGCAGTGTGGTTTACCAGCCCTATTGCATATATTGCTGCAATGGGAATGACTAGCTAGAGTGAATAAGACGATCTGTGTGTTAATTTTGTCTGAGTGCATGAGTGAGTGGTTTTTGGCATGGATTTGTCGGTGTGTGCGCGTATGTGTTTGCATGAGTTGGTGTGCTGCCGTTCGCAGCTTACTGTCAGTCCCAATAAACGGAGATGTAGCACAGCAAGTCAGCAGCATTATCGCTTCCTGTTAGTGTTTGTGGGTCTGCAGTCCACCAGACAAGGCTGCATGAGAGAGTTGATGGTGTAAAGGAGGGAGCGAAGCTGCCGGGTAGCAACTGTCAAGAGGTTTTGAGGTAGCGTCAGATGTGAGGAACAAAGTCAAGTCAAAGCGCAGCCCTTTAACCGCTATATAAGTCCAAGCTCTCATTATACAGTATATGTCATTGTATAGCAAATCTTATGTCAGATGTTCAGTGAATGCAACAACTGTTTTAACATATTAATCTCTAAAGGGTTTTGGAGTTGCACATTCAACCTCTAAATAACAACTGTTATCTAGCTGTTCAATCACATTTGACCCCATTTAAGTCAAACAATTTAACATATTTTTTGATATGGTTGCTTTCCAAATAATTGTTAATAACTGGCAAAATATAGGACGTGAGGGCGTGAATTTTTCTCTGCTTTTGAAGGGGTCGTGACAGAAAAAGCTTGAAAACCACTGAATCACACAATCACTCCCTCTTTAAAATGTCAGGAGGTAGTTCCATCTCATTTTCACAGAATTATCCGTTTGACTCTCTGTCACTCTCTGTAAATAAAGATATACTATGAATTATGATATAATTATTATTTATTTAAAAAAAAAACCCAGACACACAACAAAACATGCAGAGTTAGTGTTTGCTGTTGTCCTCCCAGACTGCAAAAGTTCCAGCATACCCTGCCAAGAATGCAAGACATCACGTGAATTTGGGTTTTGAGAAGTCGACATAAAACATGATCAACGAAAAATAAAAATAAACACAACTGTCAAATATCGGCTGTATCTGTATGGGTTAAAAAACTAAGTGTAGCTATTGACTAAAGGCAACTGACACCCCCACCCCCAGCCCCACAGTCCTTTTTTAAAAAAATAGATTTATTTTTAATATTTCTGCACTATTTTATCTTGCTGTCCGGACAAGCTCTCACATAATCTGAAGTACTGCCAATAGCGTGGAAGCGCCCCACACATCATGGTGGCAAAACATTTCTCCAGTTTATGATCCTAATTAGCTCTAACTGTGCCATCATCCCTGAGTCATCATGCCTGGAGAGAGGCCAGATCATTTGACGGTCCGCAGTTTCACACGTTCTTCTTCTCTCTCCTCGCTCTCTCCTTCTCTTTTCCTCTCACGTCTTTTTTGTTTTCCTGCCTATCTGTCTCTCCCTGCCTGCGTCTCATCTCAGCAGCGCACACTCTGTTGTTGTTGTCCTCCGGCTTGCTTGTGCGTATTCACAGCACAGTAGCTGTTACTGTGCAAAGAGGACATATTTCGTAAGCAGAAAATAGCTGAGGAAGGTGTAAGAACTTGAGCACCAAAAAGGCTTTTTGCTGTTTCACACACTCCATCCAAATTACTGAAAGTCAGCCATGAAATGTGTTTAGTTGAAAAATCTCAGACAAACAAATGCCCTTTGACAGCGTCTGATCAGCTGGCAGACTCTTCGCCGTTGACTCCTGGTGACTTAAACCTCTGCACTGATGTCATGCTTCAGCCACGGCAGCACAACTACCTCGTCCACTGTGCTGACATAGCAAAGTTAACACTGATACCCTGCCTCATGTGGAATAATGAAATTGGAGGAAGCAGCTTAACCGCGCGCCGTCCCTTCTCTCACCATCTGACTGGGTGCCTATTTGAGATAACGTTAATGAAGGGGACTTTAGCCAAGAATAGACACGTCTTATTGCTGGAGGGGGGGGCGGTGGACAGCGAGGGGTGGGGCGCTAACAGCATTTATTTCCATTAATAAGATGGAACGTTTTACAAGAGGGCCTCTCCTGAGGGCTCTCTCTGGAGGTCGGGAAGAATCCTACACCTCAACATCCTCCAAACGAGTCAATTTCACCAAGCGGGCGCACGGAGACACTCTGCAGCGTGTCTTTTCCCAGAGAAACTTGTGTTAACCTTGACTTGGCTCCACACAACTTGGACTGAAGTGGACACTCAATCACCATAATCACTGCTGTCCATCCTTGATAGATCTTTTTAGGTCATTAATATGAATCTGAGCAGCTTGAGAAACTGGTACCTTTGCGCTGTCAGCACTGTGGTATTTCTTTTTTTTTTTTTTTCTTGGAGGACCAGGTGGGCAGATAGCATGGCATTAGTATAATTAAGCATCAGGTCCTTCAGTGTAATTGACCAATTGCTTAGCCCCCTCAGCTGTTGTTGCTACACCTGCAAAGGCTTCTGCTTTTGCAAAGCACCTATGCAGGCTACAGTGACAGTGGAATTTACCCCTCAAGATTCTTAGTAATATGTTTCAATGACATGATGTCGTGCTGAGACAAACTAAGACTTAAGTACAGAATCCTCGATTGATCAGCCACGAGTCATGGTTGGCAGATCATCAGTAAAGTCATGATCAGGAAATCAGGCTTAATTCTTTCTATTAGCAAATTGTTGGGTAGTTGGGGGAGGTAAAAGGAGCATTGAACATACTCAAAAAGCTGTAGTAGCACTAAAGCTAATATCGCCTCCTTAAAATGGTCCACTGGGGGGAAAAAAAAAGTTAAAAATGATTTAATTTTGATTTTTGATTTCTTTTTTGTCTTTGTTGCTGTTTTTCTGTTTCAGCCTTCTGTCACTGTTTTGGTGTGAAGATGATACCCTCTGCTCAGATATAATAACACAGAGGAGCCTCTCTTAGAGAAATACAAATGTTGCCCAGTAAACATAGACATCCATGATATGCAGCTAGCTCGATCCTTTTTCTTACAATTTTGCTCGTTTGTTTTTTGACATATTATTTATGTACAGAGAATCACTCTCTGTTACAGCTTTTTGCTCAGTCGTTTGCCATGTGGGACGATCCAAAGCTCTACAGGCGAGGTTACAGCTGCTAAGCCATGATCTGCCAGTCACAGAGGAGGGGCTTAGCAAATGGACTCATATCTTTTTGATGGTATCCCCATGATGATTCAATACAAGGATTATAGAGTTATGATAAGTGGTAAGTATGATGGGAAACAATGCATTATCTCAGTGCAGTAGAAGATGTGTGTTTCATAAACTCAGTTAATATGCTTGTATACAGGATTAGATATTTTAACCTCCCTCTGTATGAGGGGTCAGGAGCTGTCTTTCACTTCTCTTTGGGTTTGTAAATACAGCTAATGGTGGTTGATTCGTTGTAAATGATAGATGTGTTTCATGCAGTGCACATTAGATCCATGCGGCTGATGGAGCTGCTTAATGGCAGATTAGTGCATTGATAATGATGAGTGCACACATGTGAGCTTCCTCATTGCTTCATTATTCCACTCACATGCGAGCCTTAAATAACAGTTTTTTCCCCTCTTCGCCCTACAGTAAATCCTCTCTCATCCATCGATTCTAGCATCCTTTAGGGACTGCTTCTAGGAGAGACCAACAGGCTTATCTTGCAAATCCTTTAAAAGGTATTTAAAAAAAATCTTGCCTGCATTAACTCTGTCTGATGTTGTGCGTATCACCACTGAGTCGGCCAGCGATGGGCAAGTTGGAGTTTTATATACCTCTGGGCTGATCCGCGTGATATGTGTCCTGTTTTCCAAGTTTCTTAATAGTCATACTGCGTGGTGTTTATTTTTCCTCCTTGCCGCCCTGATTTTGATTTGTACAGCTTGAAGTGGTGGAGCGTAATAGATGTGTTTGCATTTGCCGAAAAACTGAGAGTTCCGATCACTCATCCATTGCCTTTGATAGCTCAGGGTGTATTTGGCTTTGCCCAGATAAGGCCTGAGTATACATTGAGTCGGATTCAGTTGAATTGTTTGTACACACATGGTGCTTTGGCACCGGTCTGCTTGGATGGACTTAGGCATGATGGAGAATTCCATCTCCAAATCCCCCTCCCCCCTCCTCCAACCCACTGACAACGAGTGGTGCTTTGGGGCCAGAGCTGTCGGTGAAGGGTGAAGGGTGCGTAGGACCCGAGGCTACGAATGTTGCCTTGCGTAAAGGACAAAGAGAGAGGGTTAAGTCCCTGAAATACATGCACAGATGAACCCACACAACCATCATTCCAAAATTAGACACAACATGTAATGTGTAAGTCCCCATAAGAAGGATGCCTCCAGTAAAAACATCCCATTTCGGTGTTTAGTGTAAAAAAATCGTACTGTTCACCTGAAGAAACTCAGTCCTATTAGCTGCTGAAAAAGCTTTGCCTCAGTCCATTTCTCACCTGTCTTCCATTTTTCTGAATAATGATAGAAAATACATCACTACCAACAACAACACCATCAACTTCAAATGTTGTATATATTTTCTAGGGATGGAAATGAACATAATTACATTATTCAGACAATGGCGGATAATGTGAGCTGAAGTGTACAAACATCAAAAATTCTTGCAGTAATAAGCGTCTAAAGACACAGAGGTGTGGAAAGTAGGAAGTTTTCCATAGACACTAGATTTGGTATATCCTCTAACTTTTCATCCCTTTTCGCAAGATTTTTGTCTGTATTAATCCTTCATTCCCACTCATTACTTCCATTCAGTTAGATAGCCTTTACTGATACTTTGCCAAATTAAAATCAAATGATGATGTGCAAGTGATATTTCTCTGAATGAACATACAGAGAAATATCACTTGAATCTGTAGCATCCCTCAGTCTTAGGGACATTTATGTGGGTTTTAAGCTCATTGTTTAGCTCTCATCAATTGTTGCTGCAGTGATAACACATCTAAATATTCATCTCAAACTGACCTTAGCCCCGACCGTAACCCCTAACCCTGCTTAGCAACAAAGAACAGACCAGCAGGTAGCAGTACCTAGTAAAACTTAGTGGAGTATTAAGCAGCTAAAGAGCCAGATATTTCCCTCAGGAGTTGGTGGAGACCAAAACAGAGCTAAAACTGCATAAATATTGGACCTGTATTCGTGACGTGAATGTAAAAATTTAACTCTTTGCTAAAAGTTTGCTATAACAACTTAAAAGATGGTGATTTGCCAGTGTTCATATCTTGCCTCTACTTCCTCAAAGTGGACAAAAAAAAATCAGTTGTTGCAGTTTTAACAAATATACAACTATATCTAAACTGTATTTAAACAATCAAGATAATGTTGACAATCCTCCGGTGTTAGATCTGTCCCAAAAACAGATTCAGAAACAATCAGTTTATAGCATAAACAGATACATAAAGTAGTTTTAAATCATATTTCTAATAATATTGTACAGTACTCTTGACTCCTATTTAAACTGACTGACAGGACTGTAAATTCATGCTTTTTCCAGAAAGCTTGAAAGGTAAGAAAACTAAATCCTGTTTCTAGTAACTGTATCTTGCTACAGAGCCAGTCAATACTGCAATTTTTAAGTGCAGTTTAAGATTTAAAACACCAAAATATTAGATTTAAAACTTAATCACAGATGATGAGTATTAAATAAATTCTGACAAAGATATTTATGGGGTTTGGTCTTTTTGGCCGATTTCCTAAATATTTAGAAACAATTACTGAAATCAAATATTGTGTTGTACTTAAAGGTATTCTCCCTAGAAAAAATAGCTGAACTCAAACTTGTGCTGCAGTAAACTCAGTGTGGCCTGTTGGTTTGCAGCGGAAGCGGAGACTGGTGACTGGATTTAATGGTTATAGCCCTGACGATAGCAATGATAATCCTCCTGCTATTCCTGCTGACTGCAGAGAGCCCGTGCTTTGTTCTCCGCTCCTCCTATTAACGTGATGGAGGTTCATTTTAATTTGAAAGGACCATCAGTTGGATAAGGAGAGAAGTGCTCGCACGTGTACGTGTGCAGACTTGTGTGGAAAAGAAATCGAGCATGGAGAGAAATATGAAAGGGTGCTGGCACATGCATGTACACACACTCACAGACACACTGACACCCACACACGCCGTCTGGTCTGAGCTCTCAAACAAAGATGCAACAATAGAGAAGTGCCCACAGGTCAGTGTAGTGACCTCTTTGGTCTGCAGGTGCTATTATCTTCTTGGCACCTGTTCCAAGTGAGTTTCCTTTTAATTGTTAGCCACAGCTGAGGCTTAAAACACCAAGATGGCAAACAAAGAAGACTTTGAATAACAGGGGCAGCCACTGGACACAGTGACAGAGAGCTTTGTGTCTCTTAAGGTCCTATTTGTTTCAGGAAGAGGGGTAGGGAGTAACAGAAACCAGACACAATACATTTATTCTACCTTAACCTCAAGGGCAAGTGCCCATCTGTGTCATGGGGAGTCCTCCTGTTGAGCTGTGCACACAATTTCAAGGGGGTTGGAAGAGATACAGACCTTCTTCATTAAAATAAATAACAATTTTAGAAGTTACAACACAATTTACCCAAAAGACCTAAAGGTACTGAATGTACTGATGAATCAAAGCGTAGTAGAGTACATGATTCCTTGCCATTTAAAGTCTGTGTTTCCAATGAGATAATTTACAGTATTTGGGTTTGGATCAAACCTGATTATGATTGGCTCGATCTACATTCATGGACACAACTGCCGTGGGAATATTAAGTGTACTCTGTACACTGTATTGAATATGCACTGAGCTCCCTAGGTTAGTGTCCTCATTGGAACAGATATCTGTTCTTAGCTGACCCTGAATTTTTGTACTAGTTCCCTGTGGCACAGTTAGAGTTTGTACATTCCTAGACTGGTGTTGAATGGGCAGACAGTGCAAACAAGACTCAGCCCTGGCTCTCTCTGTGTGGGTAGTTTGTCAAAGCCGTGACTTCAGGGCTATCTAAATAGCAGCAAGCGAGTGTGTTCATCATCACATTCATCCTTACCAGGGTGAGAGATGGATGCCCTACAAGTCCACCAGGTCATGAGTTATCACCCTCTAGAGGCTGCTGGTTCATACAAAGGTCATAGGACTGTTTATCTTTGGGCAAGTATGCCTGTCTATTCAATCCCTCTGCTGCACACACACACACACACACACACACAGACACACACGCACACACACAGACACACACGCACACATGGACAATCTCCCACTTGTAGCTAGACCCACTTACCTGAGGACTCTAAATCCTGCATTTATTCATAGATAGTTGTATTTTTTTTAAATTTTGCCACATATTATGTTTTATGTCCTCTTGACATATAGGTGATAATTTTTCACATGTGCTGAACTTAATACAATCATCCTAATCCTAAACCTATGTATGAGAGGTGCAATTAAAATCTTTTATGTTATGCAGGTAGGGGGCACTACACAGTAATGTGCATGTAACAGGTGAAAGAGAAAACTTAAACTGATTAGGTGTTCAGAGTTACATCTTGTGATCATCAGCAGCACCTGAGTTGCATGCATTTTTGTGACAACTGGTACATGCACAGTCTCCTGAGCAGAAGCAGCAAGTGTAAGAGTCAGAAATGATTTCCGAGCTGGGATGATCAAACTTCTTCTTGGAGATCATGACCACTGAAAATAGTTTGCCATGTCAGAGTGCAACCAAGAATATGCTGGTGGTTTTCTTTGACATTTGTGGAGTTTTGCATGGTAAATTTGTCCGCTTGGGAAAGACTGTTAACACCAAGTGACTTTCTGAGGTATTTTGGGGAGAACAACCTGAACTGTGGTGCGATGGCAGCTGGTGCTCATCAACAATAACCTGTACTGGAAACACATACGTTTCTCGCCCTTAACAAAACACAGTTGACACCCTGCTGCCTCGCAGGATTTGGCTGCCTAATTCAGGATGCTCCTACTCCTTGCCAGGAAATAGCTTTGCACCTTATCTCCTATAAACCACAAACTGATGTTGTAAGACTTTTGTTTTTGTACAAATGTCGTAGAAAAGATAAAAAGAGTTAAATTGTGAGCTTCATAGTTGCTGGTAGGTGGATATAATTACTTTTTCGCAGTTGACCCCAATTGTAAGCTAAGCTAAGCTAGCCAAACGGCTGCAGCTGTGTATTTTCTGGAAAGATATGTGAGTGGTATTCATCTTTTCCTTGCAAGAAAACAAATACAATAACTTTACTGCCTTTAATTTTAAACTAATTCATTTTAGAAGATACACAAGCTGCCTAGTGTGCCTGTATTAAGTAAATTCATTCAATTATGGTTCCTTAGAGCTGCCTTATTTGTTATTGTACATTAGCAAAAAATTCTGCAGATGGTTTCACTGTGTCATCATTACTACAACAACATGCGTCAACATTTGAAAAAATATGTGTCCCTTCAATCATATAAGACTACTGTAATATTGAAACTATCACTAGCTAATTTGTCTGTATGGCACTTGAAACACAGTGTAGAGCTTCACTGTGTAATAAAAACAACAACAACAGCAACACAGAGTGCTTTATAATGATAAGCTGAATGCAGTAATGAAATATGAACTCCAACGAAAATAAGCAAAACATCAACACAGATTAGCTTTTTACAATCACCCACAGACCTCCTGGCTGTGAGTTGGAGCAGTTTTATGTAATGAGTCAGAAGGCATATGGCTGGCTCTTTGTTAAAAGCACAGAATGCATTATCATTAGTCTGGCTAAAGTAAAGAGCAAGCTTACTCTGAATGGTGAAGAGATTTATTGTCTTTCATTTCCACTTTGTAGATTCCTGTAATGAAGACCAGTTATGCCTAGCAAGAATTTACCTCCTCAACAGGCTCACTTTACTCTGCCACTAAAATAACCTGTTCAGATTAGATAAAATTACATGAAACTTTATCAATCCCTATGGGGAAATTGGAGCATTGCAGTTGCAGCTTGTAATAACAGATATATTGAAGAAAAATAGAATTATCATAAAAATAAAGCAGCATAGGGAGTATTAAACGAGCCGCGACCAACAATTCCAACATCAAACGTGTTAAATGGGCATAAATAAATTAAAGAAATCACTGTTAATTATTGTATTTTCATAGTAAGCAACACCTGGAGACCATAAAACACCAATTAAATGAAATATCCCGTGTCTATTATAATAATAATTGGCAAATATAATACAAACGGTGCAATAAAGACAGGATGACTTTGGTTGCAAAACAATTTGGTAATACTTCTATATCCTCCATCCACCATTTAGTGTTTAAAAGCTGTTCATGAAAGAATTCATAAATTGATTTAACACGCTAATATAGTCGGAAATAGATGTTCTATTTGTGCTTATATGTTTCTGTAACTTATGAGATCCTCTGTACAGGTTTAATGGATTGATTTTTGGATTCAAAAACAGCTTTAAGCGAGTAAGTTGACACAACGTGGAGTTTCTGACAAACATAAAATATTTTGGAGCACATGTGGTGTCTTGCATTTGTCAGGATTCATACTAAATAAGAAGTAGCGGCAGCAGGACTTAAAAGTTATTGTGTGTGAAAGCAGTGCCAGGAAATAAGCTGAAATAATCAGACTTTTGTGTTGTCATGTTCTCTCTCCGCCCTTCATCAAACAGTTCCAGCCTCCAGGCTGAAGTCCTTCACACACCTGCTTGTTGTCGCCCAGCTTTCTTGCCAAGATGGTAATCTGATCCTTATTGGCTGCACACTTGGCCAGACTGCAGCGATGCCCATTATCGTGCTCTAAGCAGGTGCTGAGACGTATCGCTTCTTGATCACAATGCAGATTTGCGCCGAGCGCACATCGAGCAATCCATTTTTCAATTTGGTCTCCTGCCTGAGATAAATTAACAGATGTCGATTGATTTTCCTTCCTGTGCAACTGTGAGCCTTGTTTACACCTGACAGCCAGGGCGTTATACCTGAGTGGCTGTTTGAGACGAACGCACATTATAATTAGCGTTTTTTTAATTAGACTGACAATTGGCAGGAGACTTAGTAGGCAGTTACTTTGACATGTTTTACTTTTCTTACCTCTTTGTTAAGCTAATCCACAGATTGCTTTGAGAAAGAGGAGGTGTTGCAGATGGGAGGCAGAACAATAAGGCCTGTGTCATAATCACACTTGAACACACTTGCAAACACACACATTTCTAAATGACGCCCCACTGCCTTATTGTATGCTATCCATTATAACCTCTGAATGAAACCATGACTTTTCTTTTACAGCACATACGCCTTAATCATATTTACAACAGCACAGCAAAGACTTCGTTGTCACTCATCACCCCCCTGGAGCCTTAGACCCAACTTGACGTGACCCCCCAGCGCTTTCGCAGCCATCTATGTTCACCAGCTGGTTATTATTGCTAAAAATACGCTTATAAAACTGGTGTAGCCTGGCACCATCACACCCTAATGACGGGAGTCAAGTGGTGCGCGGCAGATATGCCCTCACATGCGCGCTGTCACAAGCCATTTAATTGAACTTGAGAAAATGGGAGCCGGCGTTGTTTTGCTCTAAGCCCCCCTCCACCTCATCACACACACACACATATACACACTCACACTCCACTTCTCCCCCTGCAAGTCGTTATGCACTAATATGCGGTCTTTATTGCCATCATCTCAGTGATCATGATAGTTTTCACATAGTGATGATGTGATATTATCTCCACTATGTTCCCCGGCCTGGCTGGTTGAGCCACATTCACTGTTGTGTACAGAGGAAAAAAACACACCAATGTATTATGTAACTAAGCTTAATGAGGGTACTGTTTTGATGTTGATTGATGAACACTTGTCAAACAAACTTTGACCTAAAACCTGATATCTTAGGAATCCCTTCTTCATTAAGTATTCACTGCAAATGTCAAAATCAGAGTTCAGAAAAAACACCTTTTGTTTAACAGTCAAAACTCAGCTTAATTGCTAAATGCTACATTTTGACCGACACTGGCCTGGCGGCAAACAACACAAACATATATATCTCTCATTAGGTTTTGATTCAAATGACACTGATTTCTTTCTGTGATGAAATCCTGTGTGTTATGTTAATGCTGCTTTCCAAGTGTTAACCAAAGGAATGTATGCTTCATTATATCACCGCCAGAAGGGAAGTCGGAGGTCAGTGCCAGCTAAAGAACAACAGCTCCAGACCTGGTAGCCCTCAACGACTTGTTCAAGGACACCTGCCAACGTATAGGGGAGTTTGAGTTTTCTCTTCTCTCTGGTGGACCAGCCAGAAAGCCCACAAATGTCCCATAAAGTAAAGCCATTGTCTTGATAATCCCACTTGCCTTTCAGGTGGTTAACCATCCATGTCTTTTAAGCATGTACCCAGCACCAACTCTACCTGGGTGTGCTACCTCTGAGTTGAGGGCTCCTGCAAACAAACACAAAAAGAGTCCTGAGGGTCTACAGGGATACAGGAAGAAAGTGGATCAGAGTCGCACATGGGGATGTTGTAGTGGGGAGGGGAACTGGATGATAGATGGAGGCTGAGGGTGATGCAGGTGTATGTCGGTGTCCATGTGTACAAGGCAGTGAGACAGGGGAGAGGACATAGGCACATTGAGTTTTTATGTGTTTCTAGGTGTGTCTGATAGTTGGGACAGCTGCCATGGCTGCAGTCCCTTGACTCTGAGGTCAGCAGCGGGTACCGCACCCGAGCGACCAGAGGGTAAAAGCAGCGAACACATGCAGACATTCTAGGACAGGTGTGAGGGACAGAGGGTTGGAGGGTGGATGATTGAGCAGAGGAAGAGAAGAGGGGTTAAGCACCGGGGTGACAAGCTCTCCCAGTTTAGAGAGCGACAGTTTGATGGATGAAGACAAAGACTGGAGGAGAGGAACTGAGGGGAAGGAAGAGAATCAGGCAACAGTGCATTGATTGATCACACAGGAGTCTTAAAGGCCAACAGATTAGTTCTTTGCTTTGTTTTGTTTTTTAAGCCATCTTAGATGTAGCTCGCTGTTAATGAGTTCACCTATTTTAGTATAAACGGAGATAGCAGTTATAAGAGGAAGAGGTTTCTTAAGGTACATTAAGTTGCAGGGTACAGTTCTAGAGAACAACAGAGACAGCATGGTGCTAGCTGACTGTGCTAAACACTGCTCTGCTCTGACACAAGGGGAGGCAGAGTAGCTGAACTGGATCAGGACACAAAACCTCAACTAGCTCCTTTATTTTCTCCCCGTTGTCTCCTGTTGTCTCTTTCCTACGAGTCGGCCCAGAAATGAGGAGGATGGCGGAATTATGTTTGGCTAATTTGAAGCCAATTGCTGGTTTCGCCGAAGCGTTGGATGAGAGAGGAGGAGGGGATGTCAAAGAGATGTGAGTGTCAGTGTTTATTAGAGGGTTGGGGGGGCAATGGAGAGAGAAGACTAAAGCTTCTCCTTGCTGGGTCTCAGCTTGAACATGACAGACACAATCTACCCCACACACGTTCTGCCTGGCTGGTGGTTGGGCTGCAGAGTGGGAGTTTTGAGTCTTTGGCGATGCCTGTGGTCCCCTTGTGTAAGTCTGCTGTGGCTGCTGTTGTGACAGTGTGTCAAAATTAACACTCCACAATTGTAACAGCGATACATGTTGGAAACAATTAGCTCGGTGTACTTTGCTGGGGTCTTGCTGCTGTATTTAAGGATGAAACAACTTGTATAACTTGTGTCCAAGGTGTCTAGTTTTAACATTTATGGACTAATGAACAAAATAGGGGCAACACAGTGACACTCTAA
>JAQNCA010000015.1:15319277-15401455 GCA_029783725.1 Acanthurus tractus
GCATATTTTATCATACACAGCTAGTTAATTATTGTAAGCTTAGAATTTTTGCAAAAACTTTGTGATCTACTTGTTTTGAAATAAGAAGAGTCTTACATCAAGAGGACAGGAATTTGCTGCAGCCAGTGATTTCTCTCTTTGCAAACTACTCCCAACTGCTTCCAAACTGACTTCCAAATCTCATCCTTTTTTTAAAGATATATTTGTGAAAGGGAGGTTGCGTGTACTGCTTCTCAACCTTGTAAATTAGTTTCTCGTTGGTCACTTTGACAGTTGACCAGAGGAGATTTAAAAAACATCAAACAAGAGCATGTGTGTGATAAGTGCTCAAAGCGCACAAAAGGACGGAAACAAACTGTTAAATCCAATAATAACACTTTTGCTCATGACTTATTGGTTTGGTTGAACTCACAACAAAAAGACACTACCTTTCCAGCTCTTAGGATCCAGAGTATCAGTGTGATTAGAGCCCTCCACACACCACTTTGACATGAGGAAAAATCCAAAGCTTGACAGGCATGCTGTGCGTAGTTACGGTTGCTAAGCTATGATTGGATGTTCGCTGTTTAGGAGCTAACAGTCACTCACAGCAGCGACTTTATGACAAAGTCAGGTTTTAAACTCCCATCATGATAAATTCAGGACTTAAACAGGACTTTTTATCATTCACACTGTTTTTAAGGGCTCAGCTGTGAAAAAACCTTCACACTCCTGATTTTGTTGGAAAATGAGACAATAATTCCAGGAATAAAGAGATTTGTGACCAGATGAGGCAACCTTTTTATGTCACTTATCCAGGTTGTACTGGGACACAGGGCTCAGTGCACATTAGTTGACGGCTCCCCGAGGATTCACAGATCATTTCTCTTCCCTGACTTGGTACAAGCAGCACTGCCCTGGGGTGCCTGACAGAGCATGACATCGCCTCTGTTTGTGTGCGTGCATATGTGTGTTGCAAAGGGGCCCAAATCTCAACCCGTCAGCACCTCCTGCAGACGGCAAGCCCTCAGGGCCCCCCGCCATTCAAGTTAGCTGTCTCACTTTGTTAACATGCTGTTTGATACTGTAGATAAACGCTGACTACTTTCTCATAAGGTTACCATTGAGTCAAACGGCTGTGATTTGAGCTGATCTTATTATCCTGCAGCTGTGTCGTTTGTAGGTGTTACACAGCCTTCACTCGTTGTTTACTGTTAACTCAGTCAGTACATGTGTTTTTTGGTTTTTTTTGTTATTCTTGCTCTTGAGAGGTGTTATTTTCTTGAATCACAGCTCTTTCATCACATTGAAATTCAGTTCACATACCAAACATGATGTAGTAGTCATTTAAATTCATTTAAAAGTAGTCAATCTATTGACCACTTGCTGGAAATCAATTTTTGTTTTCACTGCAGTGCAATTCACTCTACTATTGCTGCTGCCTGCTGAAAATCTCTTTTTTCAAAATAGCCAACCTTACAGCTTTTTATGTGCTATAGGCGCCATAACAGCCATTTTCAGCAGCCTTAAAGTCGAACCTGATCTGTAATAAGTAGCTGCATTGCTCTCCTCCTTCTCTGATTCATAGAACACAGTATTAATACTGAAGAGCCTTCATATGTGATGTCCAAAACCATCCTGAGTCCACTTGCAGTTTTATGCGTTTAAACTATGAATAAAATATTCTGGTTCACAAGACATTATTTATTTTATTTTATTTCTAAAAGAGACAATGAGAACAGCAAGAAATGCAGTCTACATTACAGACTGGTAATTTTACTAGGGCCCCAGGGTCTTATGGGCCCAAAAAGTCCTCGGTACACTGCAAGTCGATTTATCTTTATTTAAATTTTATTTTATTTAACATAAGCTAATTTCCTGGCCAGAATAAACGTACCGGTTGTTTTGTTTTTAGTAGAGGCAAGGAGGGGACTGGGTGTATGGACACTGAGGGGTGGGTCACTGCTGATTTTTGCGAATGTGTCATCATCGGCTAAATACATCTGTTTCATTTTCATAGCATGCTGGTCCTTTGCTCGACCAGAGGAGTCAAGGCACTCCAGGGGTCAAGAGTCCTTCGAGTGTTAAAATTAACCATTCACTGATGTTCCTGGAGAGCACGAGGAAGAGAGAGATGGAGGGAGGAAAAGGGGTTAGCAGCCTTATCATGCCGCAGAAACCTGCAATCATCCGTGGAGGCAGATTAGTGAGCGGACCGGTGAGCCTGTGAATACCCTTCACTGCCTGAGCAGGTGGCCTCCCATACCAAGTACAGCACATTTATCCAGTCTGTTAACAAATAAGCAGCCCGGCTAATAGAGCACTGCCAGAGGCTTATGTTTCCACCATTATGGGGAGACTTGTTTAATTTGTCTCTACTTTGGATGGAGAGAGCGAGAGAGAGAGAGAGAAAGAGAGGATGGACGGAAGGAAGAGGGGGGAAGGAAGAGGGATAGAAAGTGGGATCAAATGAGGTAGGACGACAGGGATTGAGGGAGAAAGAGAAGAGGGAGGAAGGGGGGAGAGGAGGGGAGCGAAGGAGAGCTGAAAGGACAAAAGTAGCTGAAAAAGTGCCCAGCTTGGCGAGCAAGAGGACTTAAACGGCGGGTTTGTGTAGTCAGCAGTATCACACACAGCCTGCTGTTCCCTATGAATGTTTGCCTGGCTTGTTGTCAATCAAAAATGGTGTTAAGTGAACTGCACATAATGTGTTTGGAAAGAGCCCAAGAAACGTGTATTCCTAATATTATAAATGGTCCCGTGGTGTTTATATTTTGGAAGAAAGATGATACCGACACATTCATGCACACACACACACACACACACGATCAAACTATTCTAAGGTGTTAACTTCATACTCGTGAGTAAAATTAGAGACTGTGTGAAAAATGGGAAAGACAGTTTATATATAATTTATTTTAATAAAGCCCCTTCTTTGAAATAAATATGAACTTTTTATAACTTTAACTTAATTAATGTCCCCTTATAATAATAAAGAGATCTTTTAAAAAATAGCACCTATACACATTAGAAGTAGAATAATAGATTTGTCAAACATAAAGCAAACAAGCTCATTAATGTACTGACCCCGCTCTATTTTATACTAAAGGGATGCAAAATAATAGGCTAATTTTTAATCACAATACAAGTAGTAAAACTTCATAATATATATGCCAGCTTATTTAAACTTTATACAGTGATTAAAACTAATGTGTAGGAGGAAACCACTTAAGAGGTAACATTTGTTCACTTGCATTCAGAGGACCCACACATACTCTGTCTCTCACACCTGATATATCAGTTCTATGAGCTGTTAGACTGTAGTCGACTGTAATTAACACCAAGAAATGTGAACTTTTTGCATGTGGCAAAGTGTATCTAATGACCTACTGTGTACTGCTAAGTCATCATATGTGCCTACGTTTGGTTCTAAATGACAGCTATAACATTCATTTGTGAATAAAAATGATTATCAGACAGTGGACTGTACTGTATCTGATCAGTAAAGATGCTTGGTTAAAGGGAGCACTCAGTGATGTATTTCTGAATAAACAGCAAGGGTGAGAAAAATGTTTAAGCCCTCTGCTTCTCTTTAATTCAGTGGCAGCTATGTATCATAATAGGCCCGCCGGGGATTTCCCCTTAGTTTGTCCTAGTTATGGGCACCCATGAGGATAAATCGATGACCAGCTCACTGTTGCCACCCAGGTGACCATTTTCATCTCAAATTGTGTCTTTGGTTCGGATGTGCGCTTCCAACCTGCCGCTCAGGGCTACTTTTCCTCTCATCTGGCTTTTCTCTCCGGTTCCTGTCTTTCTCTCTCACAAAACATCTGAACAAACAGCAGTTTCCTTGATGTTGTTTTTTCAGGCATTGTATTTGAAGTATGTTTAGACACCAGTAACTGTCTGAATGAGCAGCTAAATGCTGGAATGAATAGAACCAAACGCACTGCAGCAAACGCTCATATTACCATTCATGCCAGGGGGGTGTTTCGGTTTATGAGGGTGCAATATTCCACTTTTAATCACTTTAGCTCAATAATAATATTGTTTTAATTCATTTTACAGTTTCTAAAGGCAGTTGAAACTAATTTGTGAAACAACTGCTGTATTCTGTTTCGGCAAACCTGTTTAGCAACGACTGCAACTGTATAATAATTAACAATAACTGCATTGTCTGACAGGAGTTGCTCAACATAAATATTTCATTATTACAAACTTTAAAAAAAAAATTAAAGCTGCAAGCAATGCTGCCATGCATTTAATACTAACTTGATTTTCTCATCTGAAGTCAGACCCGACGTTGGCATGTTCCCAGTCTACAATGTGTCAGATTTGCCCTCAGTTTTGAGTGAAAGAAGAAAGTGAAGGCAGTATTCCCATGATCTTTGCTGGAAATGTCTGTCCAAGCTATTTTAGCAATTAGCTGTGAGCTTGTCGTTGATTAGTAATTTCTTTCAGGGCCAAAGCAGGGCGTTCAGCCGGCTTCTTATTAATCCCTTCACCCTCATCAAGCCTTATTTCCTTGTAATGGGGTTTATAGATTACAACTCTACCTCACACGTTTCACAAAAGATTAAATTGGCAGAACTCTTCTGTGAATATGTTTTTATAATACACCCGTAATGAGTGAAAGTTAAGGAAATGTGAAGCGCTAAGCAGGAATAAGTCATTGGACATGCTGAACGAGGCCGGGAGGGACAGAGCGCTCAAAGAGGCGCGTAATGCTGTCGGATAGCTCCTAAATGAAAGTGACGTGACAGCGCTAATGAGACGTCTTCACATTACGTGTGACTCCTGCCTGAGGGACACATTATAGCTGACTTAATGAGAGGAGATATTGTACACAGGCACTTTTGTAGTTGAGCGATGAGACCATGGGCCCTGCTTGCAGAGGTACAAGCCACCACAGCAAGTAAGTGGTTTGTTAAAGTGGCTGACAGGTTGAGCAACAGGGTGTGCACAGGCTAAATGCTCGTTGCTGTGACCGAGTCTGGTTAAAGTCTGATTCACAAATAACCAGAGAGCACTGAAGAAACTTTGCTCAAAAATAAAAAACCCATGTGTTGGTGAGGAAGAGTCTTTAGGAAAGCAATTTATATGACATCAGTGTTTAAAAGACAACTGCTTTCTTTAGCCAATACAATAATTAATTTATGGTAAAAAAGGTCTTGTATTAGATTGTATGCACTGTTTAACCACTGGGTATTAATGATAGAACATGTACATAAAATCACACTTTCCACTGAGGCTGAATTAGTTCTGCATGTGTTCTGTAGTTGACTTAGACAGCAGACTTGAATGTACAAAGAGCAGCTATATTTCTACATTCATCTTACAGCAACACGGTACCCAATCTGAATGAGCAATAACCAATATGAGTTGCAAGAGAAAAAGCTTGAAACTTCACTTAACCCGGG
This sequence comes from Acanthurus tractus, assembly GCA_029783725.1. Lineage (NCBI taxonomy): Eukaryota > Metazoa > Chordata > Actinopteri > Acanthuriformes > Acanthuridae > Acanthurus > Acanthurus tractus. The sequence goes on from JAQNCA010000015.1 coordinate 15,324,680, forward strand.
ACACAGCTGACAGTAATGTACATGCTGCAAAACTATAGATTTATCCTGTAAGTTTAAGTTAATTTATGTTTTTAAGTATAGCTCATTCTAACTGGAAAAGTGTCAGTCCAAACTGCGATCTACATGCAAACTCTTTACAAACAAAGATATTTCAGTGGGCACTTCAACTAAAACTGCAACAACAAAAAAAACCCCACGAAGACTGCACGATATTTTTACATGCATTTTCTGGCTTAAGGGAGTTCTTTTTAAATTTCCTTTCAGTTCATTTAATTTGTCACTTGTCTGTACATTTTGTGTGGATGAGTTGTTATAAAAATGACAAATGGAAAAAAGTGCTGATTATTTAAGCATTTTTAATAGTAGCTTTCCATAACTGAAACAAATATACACACTGATAATCTGTGCTAATAACTTCTCACTGTGAAAGTTCTATGCAGCATTAACTTAAATATTGCTTTAATTTTTGCTGTAGCTTCCAATATACTTTGTCTTTTCAGACAGTATTGATACATTCAGGAAGAATACTGGGGGGAGAATGTTAGCTCTCGTTGAGGCAGCCATGTGCAATGTGTTGACACCCTGCTCGATGTGCTCCGGTCAGGCCTCAGTCGTTGTCTGGGTGACGGATGGATATCCAGCTTCTATTGACTGGAAAAGAAGATGGGAGAAGAGAAAAGAGAGGGTCACCGGGAGGTGTGTGTGCAGGGAGGGAGGGTATGATCGTCTGTCCAACTCTCCACAAGACACAAGTCACACCTCATTAGTAGGTAGTGAAAAAGAGAATGGCAGTTATGTCTGCCATCTCACACAAACACACACACACACGTACACACACACACACGAACACTTCTACCCCAATTACCCCTGTCCTGTCCCCTGAGCTGACTGGTTGAGTTATGCTGACAGGTACCCCTCTAGAAAGGGATGAGGGAGTCAAAAGAGAGGGAGGGAGGGAAGAAAGGAGAGGAGAAGGAGAAAAGTGATGGAAGGGTGAATGCTGGGGGAGTTGAGAGGGGGGAGGAGAACAGAGGAGGGAAAAATAGACGGAGAGGAGAAAGGGGAAACCACATCACGCGGCACGAGGCAGAATGAAACATGTCTCCTTGTCATCTGCCACACACTGTAAATGGATGGCCCCCACAATCTTGCCATCAGCAACTTATCTCTGAGGCCTGAAAGTGGAAAGAAGTACTAGCAAAACGAAGGTAAAGAAGTTCGAAAATGGTGGAGAAGAGTTTCCACACAAACTCGCTGTAATTTGTTACAATTTCTAAAGGCAAATATGACAGGGTTGAATTACTCTGCCACCACCGAGGCAGTCATTTGCAAATGCCATAAAGTAGAGGTATAAATCTCCTACCTGCATCCACTTAATCTAAGGCTTCAATGCTTGAGGAGCAGCCATCTTGTCAAGCATGTGTTCACAGTGAAAAGCCTGTTCGGCTCTTCAGAGAAAAAATAAATGTAAAAGAGGCTTTGTGCAGTAGTCATGGAAGTGGCTGGTACACAATGGTGATGACCCGTTCTGTTTATGCCAGAAAACAGTTGGAAAGCCTCGGAGGCCCCGAGATGATTTGATAGATGACTTGCAATCAAGGCAAGGACTGTTCATAGGATTTATAGAGAAGAGCAACTAAAACTTCAACTATTACTAAAAAATGTTCAACACATTTTATTTTAAAAAAATCTAAAAAGTATGTCATTAGTCAATAGTTATGGAGGTTATAGAGGCATCAGAGGTTATTATTCTGTGTAAATGACTTGGGCCAGATTTTCTGTAAGTCATGGAAAGTGGACTTTGACAGTTTTGATCTGAAACTTGAGGAACCCAAAATTTCCTATATCTAACATGCATCACAAAAATAAATTAAATACGGAAATTTGGAAGCAAATAGAAATTTCACTCAGTGAAATCCTGGAACCATAAAAAATAATGTTGTTCTTTGTTCTTTAACTAGTAAACTGCAACGGACAAAACAGAGTCACGGTAATGTTGAGCTGTCAGACAAACCACATGATCTTTGTTAGCAGATTGTTTGCTCCATGTCATGAACTTTTGAGTGTTGAAATGTCTTCTTTTTGAGCACATGGACTTCTTTTTCATCTATGTTGAAAACTTGTAAACCAGTTTGAAAAACAATCTCACCTCAGCATACGTGGCAGTTCTGCAGTTCTGAAGTTTACAAAGGTCAAGAGTAAAACTTTGGAACTCAAGCTTACGGCCAGTAAGGACAAGAAGGTGTTGAAATCAACAGATGAAATAGTGTTTCCTAAGATTGTTAAGGGTGTAGATACTTAAGTTTCTATGTGCTGATTAGGATCATGTGATCTGAACAATAAATCCATAACAGTCACTGAGGAATCTTGCTTTGCTTTGACAACTTCTGAGGCAGCTTTGAAAGAAAAAAACTATTTATTGGGCTTCTTCTCACACAGTTTGCTTGTCAAAACTTGGGACATGGGCTAACCTTGAAGTACCTGAGACTTGGCATTGACTTGTTTTAAATAGCTTGAGATTGAAATTTGGCATGCCAAAAAAAAGGCCTCACTCATTGTGTAGAGTAATCCTCATCTAAACACTGTCTACTTTCAAATTTCTAGTTCCTCAGTTCCCTTAAGAAAAACACCTGCACTCAGTTTTATTTGTCAGCGACCTTCCTTTTTCTTCTCCGCAGTCGAGCAATTAGCAAATTCCTGTAGAAAGTTACCCATCTGCAGACACGTCATAGTAAACATTTCACATGTGCTGCCACTAGACAATACAGGAGCTCGCATTCAAGGCATTAACAGCGGCGATGAAAGATGATCACATAGCACACAGTATTATCAGCGCATCAGACAGTGAGTGATGAGTACAGTCACTGCCTTAATTTATGCATTGCTACTCCGTCTTGTCACCGCTGTTCAGCTCCAAGGATTTTACTTCCACCATGAGGAAGGCAGGATGGAGAGAGTGAGGGGTGGGGGAGAAAAAAAATAACAGTGGCAAGCGTGGATTTTCTACTTCCTCTCTGACCAAATCCCACCATTTCAGGAGATTAACCTCGGCATGCGATAAATGTTCGACTTCTTCTTCCCTTCCAATTTCCTTGGAGCTAGAAACTCCAGAAGCCAGCGCGGCATGTAAGATAAAAAATGATCACCTAATTCACTCAAGCACAAAATACATTTCTGGAGAGAGGAGGAAAAGCTGGCAGAGGAGAGAGAGAAAGAGAAGGAGTGTGTCACCAGTGCACTACCTCACTCCATCCTTCAGAATTCTCCTCAATCAATTATTATTAAATGAAGCACTTATTCAAACGGACCTGTGTATTGCTAATAGGTCTTAGCACTGTGATTGTCTGTAGAATTTCTCCTTTTTCTCTTATCCTGTTGGATTAATCACATTGTTCAGCTTTCTCCGCTACCCATAGTGCACCTCACACGGCAGCTGTGCTCAAACGCTGTTGATTGCTGAAGGTGCCCTCTGCAGATTGCTGCTGCCACTAAGCCATTTAAATGGAGTTGTTAATAAAATGTAGCGATGATTGCCTTCCACTCCTCTCGTCTCTGGTTTGGCAGATGGTTGTCGCAGGACTAATGTTCACTTTGGGCTAACCATCAAACTGTGCTTAAATATTAACGTCAAACTGAAATTAAAATAACTTTTGCAAAGAAATTTAATGTACATATATGGATGTGGTTTGTTCTGACTTGTGTACTTATTGGATCTACCATTTTTTCTGCCATGGTTGACCCTCATGTGTTTCTTTTCTCCACAGAGCATCAACTTTTCAGTTCCTTTTAACAATGTTGGTAATGATAGTTTAAATGGTGCAATATATTTGTGGAAAAGCATAAATAGTTTACTAATGGGCCTGTTTTTTAACAGTGTGGCACCTGAACGCTCTCTTTTACTTGTACAATGTCACTTAAAACACTTAAACAACCAAAAATAAGATTTAAAAAAAACAACTACAAGACACAAAACAACTACAAAAAGAGGCAAAATTTACCACAAAAAAAGACACAAAACGTCTACAAAGAGTTGCAAAATGTTTATAAAATAGATTCAGAACATCTACAAAGAGACAATGACTAGAAAACACACATAACAACTACACAGAGATACAAAGTGACTTTTAAAAGGCATAAAATACAAATACAAAGGGATTCAAAAGTATAAAAAGAAAAAAACGACGAATAGGAAATGAGTACAAAACACAGAACTCGTGCTGCTGTAAATGTCTTTTATTTGAAATGTGAAGCTTCTTTGATTTAAGCTTTGAATGGCTCTCATGTTTTATTATACCGTCACTCTTTCAAAGGACAATAAACCACGCAATATGCTTTCAGATGTTGAAAAACAGTTTGAATGGCACCATTACAAATGAGGCTCAGAGGGCCCTACACAGTACAACCGCAGAGAGATGCAAACAATCTACCAAGGAATTACAAGCGTTGTGTGTACATCCTTCTTAGTCATTTTGTGTCTCTGTCAGTGTGGGTCTTACTGTATGTAGATGGCCTGAAAAGCCTTATGTCTGTGCCCAGAAGTCCCTTGTCTCATAATCTGTTCATGGGGCATTGAAAGTGGTTTGTAATATTACTTCAGTTCCAACAGATATACAAGCAGTTCACCAACATAATGGCAATGTAAAACGTATTGCCTTTGATATAAGCACTTTGTACATCATGTTACTTACATTGTGATTCCGTTAAGTGCTCTCAGTGTTCCTATCATCAGTTTTAGTCGACTGCAGATACTAATTTTAAAGTCTCTTAAAACACAGCTGATGATGGTCACTAATATTTACTTGGACTACATCCCTACCTCACTCACTGACTTGTTGAGTTAACATTTGAGTCATTGCCACATGCTAATTTGTGTACTTTGAACTGGTCTTTAAAAATATTCTTGTTTAGCTCAAATGTGCCAGCACTCTATCACTGCTGGCAGTCGGCCTTAGAGCATCATCTGAAACCTCACTGGGGCAGTTTATTACATCAAGATGTCATCCAAGACATTTTTATCAGCCAAAAATGCCTCTAATGAACCATTAAAACTTGGATGTGTTTCTTCCCTAACTCGCGCCTTTCTTTAAGTGTTGATTATCGTCTGAGTCACTAAAAAAGCAAGTATTATTTACCTGAATAATCCCACAACTAAAAGAAACCAAACTGTTGTAAATGCAGTAACTTTAGTCAGGAACTTGGTGTTTTTTACACAGAGGCAGCAAGCTTTAAGATTTGAATATGTAATACCATGATTAGCTACAAATCACTTCATATGGAGGCGAACATTGAAGCAATCACATTTTTCTCTCTGGCTTTCCTTTGCCAAAATACCTCCTACACAATTGAATAATGCATATGGACAAATGTTGGACTAATTAATGTCCACCATCCTACCTCCACTATAAAACAGGCTTCCCTTGACACAACGAGTTAATGAGCCTATTGGTGACGCAGCCACCAACGGCCTGTTATGAAGGAGGCGAGTGATAGTGAGTGGGTGGATTATGATGGTAATTAGAACCAGTGGGTCAGGAGGACCCATTGTATTGTCATCAATACGGGGAGATAGGATATCATGCTAAAGCAGTGCTGCGTGTACCTCCGGCACACGCACAGTGCCAGTGGGCAGAGGTATTTGAATATCAACTGAGAGGTGGGAAATACATAAACACTCAATCTTGTTGGCAGAGCCTGTTTGTCTATCCCTGCAGAGTGTTGAACGTATGCCATGGCTGTGTCGGCCTGCATCCTTGTGATAAAAGGAGGGAAAAATTACACAGGCTCTCTTTGGCCAGACACTAACATATTCATTAGTGAGAAATGACTGACTGGGCTGGTTGAAATGTCACTGGGCCAAACCGTCTCCCTGGGCTAATGACCTCCATGTCTGTTAGATGGAGCCGTAATATTCTAAAGATTTTGCCTCTTCATGACCAAATGACCTTTATTAGGCGTTGATCCCTGATTGGCCAAACAGCACCGACAATAATAACAAAAATATACATTTTAAAATGTGCATAAATTATCAAAAAACTTTATCAGACAATGTGAATCGATTTTGTGAATGTGTAACATTTATTTTCCACTCTAATACATCTGAAATGATTAGTAAATTGAAGGCAAAGACAATTTTGATGATTGATTAAAGAGCCAATGGATAGGATTCTGTGGCATTTAGCTATGAGGCTGCCAATTATAACCCACTGAACAACCCTGCACTTACCCTCCCTGGTATAGGTGTGTAGGAGAACCCATGGAAGCTGCTAATTTTGTAGGAAATTGAAAACGCCCCATCTAAAGCCAGTGTTTGTTCAGTCTATTCTTGGCTACCGTGAAAATATGGTATTATAATATGGCAGTCTCCACAGAGGACCCACTCCTTCTGTAGATATAAAAGACTCATTCCAAGTTAATGAAAACACAATCATTCTTGTTTTTAGCTTGTATATACAATAATGATAATAATAATTATGAATATTATAGCCAACGGAACGCCTTAAAGCCTACACACCAGACCTTTTAATTGTTGCTTGTCAAGCAACAAGATTTAGAGTTGACAGTCATGTTAACTGCCCTGTGAGGTTGTATTTAGCCATAGCAGTGCTTTGAGCTAAATGTTATTGTCAGCATGCTAACAAGCTCAAAACTGTGTAACACATATGCTGCCATTCGAAGGCATTAGGCATTTAAAAGGTTTCTTAAAGATATTTCATTGTTTTCTAAGATACTTTAGCATGAAAGTGTTGAAGAGACCGACACTGACATATCTGCACCCATGCCAATAATATGGATAATAATTCCAAACCATCAGTCGTACCAGCCCTTAAAATTAGCATGTACTGTATTAATGTAAACATGAAAATAACCACAGTTGTAGCCCATAACAACACTGGTGCATTTGCCTACTATTTAAGACAATTTAACACAGTGATATTGATCCCTGCAACTTGAAACATACACGTTACACATGTAATTACCATGTGAATGTTGATCTGAATAATTTCCTTGGTGGTCAATGTTATCAGTAGTCAATAACAACCATGTACAGCATGAATTACACTCCTTAAATTTATTTGTGTGTTGGATTTCTGTTCTGCAGGGTGTCGTCCAATGTAAAGAAATATAAATATGAAAAAAGTAGTTAATGCAGAGCTGCATTTTGAAACTGCAGTGTGAATTTATTTTTGTTTGGATTTGGATCTGCCATTTAAGGTCCTTCTAGGAGGAGTCTGGAGTCCGGAGCCTGTCTTAGCAATGGAAACAGCTTTTGCAAATAGTCTCAGTTATAAAATGTCAGGAGCTGTGATGAATATCTCTAATGATCAAGTGTGTGTTCTGGGTCACAGCAGTTAAAAACGGTCAGCGTGAAACAAAATGCAACATGGCAACAACTTGTCCTTGCCGACATCACTGCAGCGAGGTAAAAGCCACACAGGCCTTACGTGTTAATACACCTGACAAAACACTCCCTCGCTGATTGAACACTAAAAGCCCTTCTGTGCAAAGCCAGACGGGGCTTTTTCTCCTGTGCAGGTGACTGCCGGCTGCCGCTGTCAGCTCCAATCACGTTGCCTTCTGTACCACGCTGTTCCTCAAACGCTGAGACCGAGCAAGGCTTTTCTTTCGCCACCTCCCTCCTCCCCTGTTGTTTTATTCATAGGGCTCAGGGTTCATTTGCCAAGTCCTCTGTTGTAAATTTAAGAAGACAAACAGCGCTGCAAATCCACCAGAACAGTGTTAAACAAAATGACATTTTGCTCTGCCGCCTGGCTAATCGTAAAGAAAACACTGGCGGATCAGTGCTTAAACCTCGTGTCTTCAGGCAGATATCATGCTCAGTATCGCGGAGGGATCCTTTGAAGTGTTTGTTGTCTTCCAGAGGGCCCCCAGAGGAAATTCTTCTCTCTTTCACACACCCATGCAATCAGACACACACGTATGCATACTTTTACCAACGGCACTCACCCTAAGAGTTAATGGTAGGGAAAGCATTAAACAACACAGTCTTGTTTGTATCACTGGTCACATATTGGCAGCACTGATGGCGAGGATCCCTCTGCAGATTTAGCACTGCCATGCTCATGTCTAAGCAGCAGGATCACCTGAGAGAGCCAATAAAAACGTACCAGGCAAACGCTAACACACTGTTTTTCACATGCATAAACAGCACGAAGGGCAGCAGTAAAAGTATATTTGACAGGTTAATGCACATACATACACACAGTTAAATGCACGCTTTGTGTAGACTACTGGACACAACACAGACGCACACATATGTTGTGTAGCTTCAGGCAAGAGGCTATAAAAACATTAGAAAGAAAGAAGCCTGCCAGGAGGAAAGCTAACGAATAGGAGAGGAGAGAAAACTGTGGGATGGCCCGCTTATCTTTGGGTGAGACTCAACTCTGCAGATTTAGAACAAGGTATTGCTCCAAGAAGCAATATTAAAAAGTGTTTTTAGTCATGGTTGGCCAATTAGTTGTTATTTCTTGAGTCACATCTGAATGACTGCCATGCGCCTACTCGTGGTTGCATATTTAGCCTTGAAGACAGATCATGTGCAAAAAAAAGGAGCCTGAAAATATTCTGTGAAAGCCTACCTGTGCCAACATTGTGTGAGTGCTCGCAGGCACTGGCAGCCACACTTTATGCTGCCATGCTTTTAAATAAACTGATAATAAGCCCAACAGTATGTGCTAAATTAAATGGTTTTATTACTTTCTTAATAATGCATTAAAAGACTGGTGCATTTACAGTACAGCTATTAAAGTCTTAAGTTGTGTCACCCAAGTCGCACTACTTGGAAAAGAATTTTGTTGGGTTTCTTCACCAAACTGGCAACCGTCTCTTTTTAGGAGACAGCACATCCCCGCCTCATTCTGTCTCATTCTGTCAGCCTCTGACTCAATGACAGAAACAACTTTCTTTCTGCTGTTGTTTGTCTGTGGGCACTCCAAACTTAGCAGCATCAAGACGGTCACGCATGAAGTGTCCAATAAAGAGATACGACGCTGGGCAGGTTGGCACTCCTGTCAGTAGCCAGCTGTTTGTTACACTGACTGTGTCTACCCGTCTTTGTATTTTCATTCCTGTTCATCTCAGGTTTGTTTTGACAGTGACATCGAGCGCTTGCATGTGTTCTTACTGCTTATGTCTCCGTCCGTCTGTCAGAGCAGTCTTCTATATATCCATTCATCCGTCTATTCATCACTGTTATTTAATGAGATGGATTGCACATCAAGGTTCATTGGCTGTGCACTGGAGAAACCCAGATTTAATTAGGCCCCACCACTGAAAAGCTTGCCCTCACTGGCGAAGACACTGACTTCACAAAATAATGACACATTTACATTTAACCATGTAACCTATTTCTAATTAGTCAGTTGGGTATTGTTTTTATATGATGGCAGAAAGTTCAGCAAAATGACAAACAGATGTATTGCCAATTATCATGCATTCTGAACAGCTCATTATTCCTCCATTTGTTTTCACCATCATCTATCTGGTTTTTTGGCTCTCCAATTTGTACAAGTGAGCTTGTGTAACCGAGCTGAGTGTGTGAGCTGGCAGGACCTGAATGCTCCTCCTTGTGTCTTGACTGGCTTTGCAGTTGCACCTCCAGCCAGTTGAAATCAATGGGGGCAGTGGGCAACTGTGGCTCTGTGTGGAGCAGATGGCAGAAGAATGGCCCTTCCTCCTACTGTGACATGCTCAGCAACATACAAATGGGTCAACTCTCATCACTAGTCACATAACATCATGAGGCCAGGGATCTCTTCTGGGGTCTCTTCAAACATATTTTTCTTAGATCTTAAGTTGGATAATTAATCAGTTTATGAATACTTAAAGTACAAATACTGGTGGCAGTTAGTGTTTAGTCTGGTCTCACTGTATCAAGAAAGGTTTCAGTCAATAAGATCAACAAACTACTTAAAGAGTAGTACATGTATAATAATAGTGTCAGACTAACTGCAGCATAATATAAAGTCCACTGGCTTTAAGAATTCCTCTCTTTAAAGAAATAAAATTGAAATTTTGGCCATTTTGACATTTCTTACCAAAGGAAGGTGAGAGGTGTCATTTCATGTCTGTTTGTGTGGTTTAAAGCTGGAGCCAGGAGGCAGTTAGCTAAGCACAAAGATTGGTAAAGGAGAATCGGTTAGCTTAGCTCAGTCACAGTTATAATAAACCAATAACAGCACTGGTTTAGCTAAAAAAAATTATCATGTTGCATCTTTTGCCAGGCCAGGACTTTCCTGTTGCTCACAGTCTTTTAGCATAAGAGCTTTTTTCAGATGAACTCAGGTGATCATCACGGTTTTATGCGTATGTGTCGACAGATATGCAAATGCAAATTAGTCTTTGCCCTCCCTGGTGGTTGTTGAGCCCTGCTTGGTCTGATCAGCAGATCAGCTGATTGGCCACAGCAGCACTGCATTTGATTGTGTACCTCCAAAAATGGGAGGAACCCAAAAGAACTGCTCTGGTTTTACTCTCTGAAGCCCCATGCATTCTGCTCCCTCCATAGCCTAATTCAACAACTCACATTAAAAATGAATGGGAGAACTTGGGAGTGCTTTTGTGGCAATGCCTGTTTTTTCTGAATTGGCTCCTAGCTCTGGCATTATTCAAGGGAAAAGTCTGGCAAACAACATGCACTGTGTCAATTAATTGTGCCATGATTTGTTTTGAGCCATTCTGGCTATTTCCACCTGTCACAGTCTTTAAGTTAAGCTAAACTTTATCCAAGCTAAAGCTACATGTTTAGCACTCAAGTTTGAGCTATATTAAGCTTTTCACCCATCTCTTGTCAAGCCACTAAGTACATAAACAAATATCAAATGTCAAACAGTTTTTACATGCAGATTTTAAACTGGTATTAAACATAGTCACATTTTTTACAAGAACCTGAAGCTCATCATAGCACATATCCAGAGAAAAAAGTTGAATTAATAGCGAGCCACTGATATCAATCAGCCACAATTCATTTTGGCTAGTTTGTTTGGCAGTTAGAATTTTACTGTTAATTATTTTAAAGGTGCTGGTGGAAACAAACTGCCACAGTGGAGAGCAGGAAAAACATTATATTTTAATAGAGTATTCTTAGTTTAGGCATTCGGGGAGTTGTCATCTGTAATTTATTATTCCATATATATCTCACTGAGGTTTTTTTCTTTTCCCCATATAAATTCTAAATGTCTACTGTAAAACCACCTCTGACCTTTTTTCTGTGGACTGTATTGTAATCCACATCAATATTTACAAGTACATAATGAAGTCAAAGAGTGTTCTGTGCGCCTGCTGAGGATTTATGGCTTTTTCCTCCACAACTGGGTCTTAATTGCTTGACACGCGTGCTCATGTCAGCCTCACTGAGGTGGATGGATGGGTGCCAGCACGACTCTGTCATACAGTCACCCTCATGTGTTTTGCTCTGTTTAGATGTATATTACTTTTCTCTCCTTCTCCTCCTGCTCCTCCTCCTCCTCCTCCTCCTCTTCTTCCTCCTCCTCCTCCACTCTGACTTCCAGTTTCACTGTCCTTGTGTTTCCCTGCCTCTGTTTGGGTTTTCTTTGAGTTTCTCCCAGCACCTTTCCTTTCTCGGCGCATCTCTGCGTTTCGCTTACTTTCCTCTCGTTGCTTTTTTCCCATCGTCTGTGCAGTCGATTGTCTGCCAGAGCAACATGTGGCAGGTGGTGAAAGCAAAAAGCAAGAGTGAGGAGAGAAAAAAGGCACACTCACAAAAGCTCCTTCCCCCGAGCATGCTTGTAGCTGCAAAAAAATACATCAATTACCTCCATGATTGAATGATGTTAGCACAACTCTGAGGATGTTGCCTCTGTAGAGATGAATGGTGCAGCTCGGCTTGACGTAGGGTTCTGTGTTGACTTGTGTTTGTTTTGCGCATACAGCCTTACCATCAGTAATTATAGCACCATGTCGCTGTCTGGCTAGGCCTGCCAATCAAATCATAAGGGAGTTGTGCACTACACAACTGTAACATCTGTGTAGTTATGGTCTATGTATCCGATTCTAAGTACTGACTTTGGGAACTTCACCATAGAGATAAGCTGGCAACAAAGTCGGCCAAATGAGGACGACAGCATCAAATTGTGTTTCTCTATCACTTTTTTTTTGGTCAAAGGGACGACAAAACAGGTTATCAAAGAATAGTAAGGATATTTGGGAATGAAAAATGCCTAAATTTAATACAGCAAAAAATTGTGAGTGAGAGTAAAAATATCGGGTTTTAAACACAGAAATTGTCGTATTGTTGTATTTGTATTTTTGAGATTCTGGTTAAACAATAAAGAAAGGGTTTAAAGAAGAAGTACAACGAAAAAACTGTCCTGTGTTTAAATTTTTGGCCTGTGTTGGCAGCAGTCACCATCCCTAAACATAGAGCAACGAAAACCACATGTTAGTACAGATGTAATCCACATCTGGCCAGAACTAGATGATTCATGTGATGACAGAAGACTGCCAGTAATATTAGCCGGCTTCACAAAACAGTTTCTGTTACTCTGTGTGTGTCTCCTCAGCAAAGAAACCTGTTTCATTTCCCAGTGTCTTATGGCATGTTCTTTCCTGTGCTCACTTTGTCTCCACTTTTACTTCTCTTCTTCATTCCCGTATCCCTCTAATCTCTATTTGCATATCTGTAGGTACACATCCTTAGATCGTCTCTCAGTGTGGTTTCTTTTCATCCATTTGTCTGTGCTCATGTTGCTTGAATACCATGCTTGGTGAGGTTGAATGTTAAGTAGCCCTTTTCCGCAAGAGGCTGGAAGGCTTGGCAGAGGTGTCACCTGGAGATATTTTTGTTCAGGCTCAGCTAATATTGTGAAATGCAGTTTCTCCATAAAATGGCACCAAGCAAGATTTTCAGCCATATAAGTGGCTCTATAACAATTTCAATCTGTTGGCCAGTCCACCACTTTGGTCTAAAATAAGGTATCCTAACATTTACTTGATGGATAAGGATAAAACTTTACAGATTCACTTTTACAGATAAAACTAATAACTTTGGTGATCACCTAACTTTTCCCTGAACACAACTACAAATTTCATATGTTGGTTTAAGTGGATTTTTGACAACTATTATATAAAGGAGAATTTTGATTTTAATACCTGTGACATTTTTAATACAAGGAACAAAATTATTTAAGTTAAGAAGAGATTCATATGTCACTGTTTTAACCAAATACATGCTAAACTATTAACAACAGCCTCAGCTGCATTTTGTTTAGCTGTAATTAAATGTTGGGATGCTAATGAGTGAGCATTTCGCATTGTTTCTGTGAGTATGTTAGCATGCTGATGATAGCATTTGGCTGAAACCATTACAATGCCCAGCTATAGTCTCTAAGTGCTAAGCACAGCTGTTGACTCTCACAGTCTAATGGAAAACAGAGAATCTGTTAGTGTCTTGAAGTGTATCTGCTGCATGTGCAAAAGCACAAGGTGAAGTTGAACAGCAATTACGGTTTGAACAGATTGAGCAGATTAGCACAATGCAGCATGGTTAAGGTTTTGATTTAAACTACCTGACAAGAGTTCATACATTCATCACTTAAGTTCACCTAAACATAAGACATTATCTTAAAGGTACACATGGCATGACAATTAAAAAAACTGAGACAACTGTTTAATATTGTTTGAGAAAAATAGGCCTGATATATCTTTAAATAAAATATAAACATAATATTCCGTTTAAAATAAGAGGCTATGATACAGAGTCAAGCAGCTTTGGTTTACTAATTTCATTCATATGAATCTATTGTATTAATTTATTTATTCATTTGTTCATTCATTCATTCATTCATTTATTCATTCATTTATTCATTCATTTATTCATTCATTCATTCATTCATTTATTAAGATTGCTTATTTACACTGTAAACATTATTGCATTGGCTCTTCATGTATTGCAGGGCTTCAGTTTGCCATTTAGAAAGTCACCAAAATGCTGCTAAGTAACGCTGAGTCATAACCAGATGTGGTTGTGATGTGTATTGTCAGCACAAATTCTGAGAACCAATTTCAACCAAATTACCAGCAACTGGCTTCGCTCTGCCTGCTCAAATGATCCTTCCACATTTGCACAGTCTAAGTGACAGCTGGAAGAGGAACTGATTCAAAACAAATGTTTGATAGTTAGTCTAGACATTGATAGACACTGGGTCCATACATTATTTAAAATAAAAATTATCCCTGAGTGCCAGTTAGGAAAACCAAAGTGTGTAAAGCAAGCATAGATGTTGCAGGATTTTAAAGTGCTTTTACAAAAGATTGAGTGATCGTTGGACTATTTTTTTTACAAAATGCAATTAAGATGGACTAATAGATTAACTTGATGAAATGAAACACACCAGTTCTGGAGTTAATATTGACATTACTTCAATATTTAAAAAAATCGCAGCACACCATTCACCTTAACCTTGACCCTTGAAGACCATTGCCAACACAGAGTCTGTTTGAGTCTCCTGTACAAGAGCAAAGATTAATGTACAAAAACAAAAGGAAAGTTGACTCCCTCTACTCAGAGGTGGGCGACTGACCTCCGCCAGCCTTCACTCTTGAGTGAAAGTCAATGAAACTTCACTCATTTTCATATATAAGCTTTTTGAGACTCTTGTTTGCCAGAGTTAATGCACTTTTTCATTTTGCCAAGCCTCCTTAGTTTCAATGTTGGCAGAATAGTTTAAACTTGTCCTCCTGATATTTGTAGGAGCACCAACTGACTGCATCTTTCCCAAGATGATGATTCCAGGATAAAAACCAGGGCTACATTGTAGCACTGGTATTCCCACATCAACAGACATGCACGCACAAGCACACACACAGACATATGAACACATTCACACATGCAGTTGAGCCGCTCTGAGCCACTAGCTCAGCTACAACATAAGTATCACCCAGAAAGTTTAACAAAGGACCATTTTGTGTGCTTTTGTGACTTTCAAAGCTCAGGCAGAATCTCAATCTGTTTCCAGCTTGGACATGGAAAGTCTGACAGCAGTTGCCCATGGCTGGTTAGCTCCAGCTATCGGTGACTGTACCTGCTACACCGAACGTCACTCACTCAGTTCTTGTCAGTGTCAGGTCATCACCTCAGCTCCCAGGAGAGTGGGATCTAACAGGATTCGAGGATGAACATACACTTAAATATATTTAGTGATGTATGTTTTTTGTAGTGCGGTTCTTAAAAAGATACAGAACAGTTTAGAAAAAAAAACTAATTTTTTTTTTTTCGATCACATGCTGTTGCCAGGCTTTATATCACTGCTTTGCATTTTGCATTGCAAAAATATTGTGTAATGTCCTGGCAGTTGGTAGTCTAAGCTCTAGACATTTGGCAGTACGGCAATGGTTGCGAAAGGGAAATTGGTAAAATTACCTCAATCTTTACCTAAGTTGACACTCAAAATATGTCCCCACGAGATAAACCTGATTATTATTTAAAAAACAGCTGCATTGTTTGCCAGACACATATAGGCCTGACTTTAGCCAGAGAATGACATTTTACGGTTCTCTGGTGTTATCAATGTGCTAAACGTTGATAAGGAAAACATGCATTAGGATGCCGACACACAAGGTAATGATAACCTATGCCAATCCTAATAGACTGTCAGAAATCTTGATTGAAATCTCTCGGTTTTGCTCGCTCTAAAAAGCCAATCAGCATGCCTGCATTTTCCCTCCCTTCACCCCATCCTAATGTTTGCTTTTATGTATGTGTCAGGTTCGCAACCATGTGTTGTTTACCATAGCAGCTAAGAGGAGAGCTGGAGGTTGTGTCCTATGCAGCGAACAGGGATGTTGTGAAAGGATCCTGTCCTGTCAAGCCATTTTGAAACCTTTTTGTCTTAATAAAGGGCGCTTCCAAAGCACAAAAAACATTATTAGCTTGATATAAAATCCTTTTTGTCTGCAAGATGGCTATGAAGCAACACCCAGTTAGCTTTTCTGAGCAAAAAGACTTGATAATATGATTGTTTCCTGCTCCTTTTAGTCTTGATGCTACACTTAACTATTCTAATTGCCTACTAGCTCTTGCTCTAACAGATGTTAAAGTGTTGATAAAAATCTCATCTTATTCATTTCAAGAGAGCAAAATGTTAAACAATTATCTTAACAAAAAGTATAATAAGGAAAAAATAAACTGGATAAATAGGATTTACCTACAGCATGTTTATTCTTTGAATAAAGTTAAAAAGCTTGGAAAACAGGGATGGTTTGTAAATGTGCTCTTAATAATGACACAGCTGTGCTAACAATACCATGGACATAAGATAAAGGCTATATTCATCTCAACTGGGGTTTCATGTGTTTACACTAATTAAACCACATTAATTGAAAAGTGATTAATTAGACTTGAATATAACAATGTTAAAATGGCTACATGAGGTGTATGTGTTGGAGGTAATTTCCTGATGGTTATATTTAAACCTGTTTATCTATTCTTCTCCTGTTTTATAATCTGTTGCAATACTGCATATTTTTATGCTGCCTTTCACATCAACTTCTTTTGTTTCTCTCCTGTCTCCTCTCTTTTGCTGTTGCTGACGCGGTGAAGCAGGTAAGACGGTTATTAGCTCTCTCCTTTCAGCTTGTGTGCTTTTTCACAGTATACTTTCATGTGCCTGTGTGTGTGTGTGTGTGTGCGTGGGTGTGCGTGTGTGCGTGTGTGTGTCAGAGGTGGGTTTAGCCGAGATGAGTAAAGCTGGGTCACATGCTGTCTCTGGTGCTGCTGATATTGCTCCGGCTGTGGGGGGCTCACAGGGGGCACTGCTGAAAGTGAAAGAATTATGACACATACTCATTCACACATACATACACGCACACGCACACAAAAAGAAACACACACATCCAATAACAGACCCTGACTAGCACACCTTACACCCGCTATTGACAGGTTACAATTGGATGATAACTGAGTAACATACTGTAGATAGGTGCAACTATAGTGCCAGTTTGAGAGCTTCCTATTTGTCCCTGGACTACATACAGACATTTTGCAGGGCTGCTGCTTAAGCGAATAAATGATACCCTTTTAATGATTAATTATGCCGATGCAGTGCATACCATAGCAAGTATTTTATTCACTAACGTATTTATTCATTTTAAAACTTAAACGCTCAGGAGACACACTGAGGCTCACGTGATAAATACCCAACATATTCGATAAAAACTTCCACTCATAAAGAAACAGTCATCCCATGCTTTCGATATCATGCTGTCTCATGCTGCAAATGTTCTCTACCTGTGTAAGGAAAACCTCACTGTATGTCATTTTAATACATATTCAAAAAGTGAGAGTGAATTATGTGTCTTTTCTGTCAGCAAAAATCACCAGTGATAGGTCTGTTTGCCAGTAAATAATTTTAGACATTTTTACATTTTACAATTTTACATTTTCTCATATTAATTCTATTTAGTCTTGTTTTGTACAACTCATCAGGTATATAGATTTCACAGAAGAGAGCAGTCGCCCTGTTATAAAGTACTCAGAGGGGGTCAAACAGGCCCGTTAGTACTCAGTTACAACACAGACTTTATATAGTGGATACTTTATGTGTTGTGACATAATATTAATGACATGAGAAAAGAAGAAGGTGAAGAAATACATGATTTCAACTGTTTTTCACTGAAAGAAATAACTAACACGTAAAAAGCAGAGAAAGGAAAAAAGCCTGAGTGCTGCTGGGTGAATATGCCATATTGACTTTCCTTTTATTTTCCCATCCCTGTGTGGTAGAGCTGTCAAATTTCAATTTAAAAGCTGGTGCTGTGCATTGTAACATTATTTCCCACTGTAATAGAAAAGGCAACCTGAGGTTACAATCAAATTTCAAATGCAGGCAAAGGTTTGAAGAGTTTTCAAGGAGTGGCTGTTATTTCGTAAATGGTACTGAGAGGGAGAAAAAAAAATGTTTCTTTTCTGTTTTCTTTTTTCTTTTTTTTTCCCTTTTGTTCCAGCGTCGTCATCTGAAGGTCTCACATTGGGAAGGACCTTAATTAAGAATTTGGCGCCTGGGGCTCTGTTTGCAAGCTGTAGTTCATCAGAAATGAGTGAGAGCCAGATACAGATCATTGGCTACCCGGGTCAAGTCATGTGATTAGGAGAAAATATTAACATTTTCACTCTGGTGACCCTTCCATCTCAACAATTTAATATGTTATTTTGTTTGTTTTTGTTTTTGTTTTATATTTTTGTTGGGTTTTTTTTTTTTTTTTTTTTGGTTTTTAAAAGACAAATGGAGGTGGGTAAACTCATTTGCTACCTGCTGTGCCATCACAGTGTTTTAGGTGAAAGTGACCTTTAATTTGAGAAAATGTGAAGAGGTTGAGTTGTAGCTTTTTCAGTGATGTGAATGTGCTGGGGGGTTTTTTGTATAACAAGCACAAACTGTGAAAGCAGAGAGAGGGTGTCTGCTGCAGAAAAATAACAATGCTCAAAGATTTATTGATTAAAACAACTTCTTGGTAAATTTTTGGGGGGACTTTTGCAGTCATATGAAGTTGACCACAGCCACATAATACAGTACTTTTTGCTTCGCTTACTGGCAGCCTCATTTCCATTCTGTAAAGACAGACACACTTGTTGAGGAAGCTGCTGATGCATCCAGGACAGATAAATAGATAAAACATTCACACCCTCCAGGAGTAGGTTAATATAGCCTATGATTGACAGTTGGATCACAGTATTGATTGAATCTGGAGCCTCTTTGATTTTCAGTACTGGTGTCTCTCTCCCTCTCTCTCTCTCTCTCCCCTGCCTCCTCCTTCTCCCTCGCTTCCCTTCCTGTTTGTTTGGCTTAGTTTCGAAATTCAGGCTGGTTATTACATGGAGAGGAGAGTAGGTTATTGCCTGGTGCGAGGGGGCATTGACTTATAGTGGCCACCTTCGGAGCAGCTCATCTGTCTGTCTCAGCTTCTTGCATCCTCAGACATCTTTTTGCAGGGCTGGCCTCCCTGCACATGCATGGAGGTGGGCTTGTTTTGATGTGGATTCCAATGTGGAAAACGTCAGCTAATCATAATGAGAACAATAACATCTCATGCAGAGAGAAGCGAGCACATTTGTGTGTTTGCCTGCTGAAATGTAGCTCATGAATCTTTCAAAATGAGCAGCTTTTTTCATTATAATGCTTTTTTTGTCCTCTTTGACAAACAGTCAATCCAGTGAGAAATATCCATGTTAGATTTTAATAATGCCATTAGATTCAATAAGCAAGGGCCAAGTGGGGGAATTAGCCTATAATTCATCATCAGACTGCCTTCTTGGGTGTGAATGTAATTTACTCCAACATGATATTTTGCTATATTGTCTAAAGCTTCTGCAAATACAGGCATAATGGAATGAGGGGAGGAAAAAATAGAAAGCGAGTATATGGAGGGAGGGGGCTGGCACGAGCCTAGAAGAGACTGCTATTAGCTGTTAATTCTGAAACAAATTATGCAATTAGCTCTGGCATCAGGATGTAGGCCATGAGAGAGGACAGCGTAACCTTCATTTGATCTGTTCTGCGGCGAGCTGAGAGAGAGAGAGAGCGAAAGAGAGAAAGAGAGAGAGACCCATTTAATAGGCGAATGTCTTTTACCCAAGCAAAACGCTAACAGTATCCATAAGTGCCACTTTAACATCCCTTTGAGTGCTTTCGTTTTCCTATTTATGGAGGGATTTTCATAATGTGTGAGTGTGGGTTTTTTTTTTTTTTTTTTTTTTTCCTTTTTGAGAAATACTCATGTCCTTAAAACAAAGAAGTAATTTGTCTGTGCATATGAGATAATATTGTCTGGGGAGCCTCGCGATTTGCTGCCCCTGCTTGACTGTGAAACAGAGGGAAGGTGTTGATTTCAAGGTGTGTGTATGTGTGTGCTCACCTATTCGTGAGTGCTTTGGTGTGTGCGTGCGTGTTTTTTTGCGTGTGCTTGTGGTGCCATCAATAAAGGTCTCAAACAGCGGCGGAACCAATCGCGGCTCTACCTAAATGTTGGCCTGGTTCTCACTGAGGATTAGTCGTTAGCCTAACACAATCAAATTTGTCCAGAGTGAGGAAGTCATTAATTCTAAGTGGACCATTCATTTAATGTTGTTAGGAAGCAGAGAAGCCAGAGTCCCCTGGCATTAGCAGTGTGTGGAGTTTCACGACAAACAAGCACTAGATCACGATTCACTATAATGAGGTTACAAAGTGTAAAAACCATGTAGTTCTGCCAAAGAAAACTTGAGACAGTAACACTTTTTACAACAGCCAATGAAGTTTTTAAAATCTGCAGATAATATCTAAATCTTGAGATAATATTTGTAAACACACACACACACACACACAGAGTGACTCCTTTCACACCTCAGGTTTTGTTCACTTGGTCAAGACAAGAGGAACTTTTTTCTAGCTCCTGTTTACACTGACATATTACAAACAAACCAGGTAACAAATACACTGGACACTTTTGTTGATTTCATTCTACATAACCAGCAGTTAAATGACCCATAAGGAAAAAATCTCACTCCTTCGACATTGTTAACTAATGTTCTCAGCTTTTATAAAGAGCTAATAAAAGAAGTTACCGATTAGGAGCCTCATTAGCCAGACTGCAGCTTGACCCTGTGTATGATAAATGGGGAGAAACAGGAAATTCTTTGGTTAACTTGTGTGTTTTTGTGTCATTCCACAAAATAACATGGACCGTAAAAGTTTCCCACGATGAAAAACTGACTTGAAACATTTAAGCACTGAAGCAGCTTTTTTGAAAATAATTGCAAGATGTTTACAACATTTAATTTCGGAATAGTTCTGTTAATTATATGGTATAAATGCATACAATTTGGCACATGCAGAGGCTTAATTTTCCCTGATTATCAAATCAAAACCAACCTGCGTCTCTTGTGTTTCCAACCAGATGCGTAACAGTGATCGCCATCTCTTTGTTTCCTCTCTTAAATATGGGTGTAGTACCACCTTATTGTGGCTGGGCTCTAAAAGCTTAGTGTGACACAGGTTTTGGATAATGATTTGGGATGTTATCAGTGCAGAGCAGGAAAGTAAACAGCAGCGCTATCTCCAAAAGGTTAGCCATATGTTAAATCAGTGGCAGGGGACAGGAGGGAGAACAGCTGCTTCCCCCACTCCTATCTGACAACACACACACACACACACATGCACCAAAGATAGACACACATGCCTGCATGTGCAAAGTCAGTGTTCACCGCTGCTGAAATTGTATTGATAATTTTGTGTGTGTGTGTGTGTGCGTCTGTTGAAGAAAATTAAATATTTCCCGAAAAATTACATGTTCAGATGTACTTTTCAGAATCTCAGACAGACCGACAGGCACTCAGATTCATCACAGTGGTTTCAGCATTGAAAAATGGCAGACACACATGTGGGCAAGACATCTGGAAAGCTAAGCAGTCCAGTGATCAAAATCAAGCCAATGTGTAAACAAAACAAGGCGGCTATGCGGTACTCGCTGGCCAGCTGTCAGGATGAAACTTGTGTAAATTGGTCTCCTCTAACAGTTTCCATTTATTTCTTTATTTATTTGTAAGACAGGGAGAACAATAAAACACTACAGTAAACAGAAAGCAAATTTAATAGACATGTTTAAACTCTGTTTGTGTTGAGAAACAAAACATTTGTGAAGGCAGAAATTATTTTTATTTGCAGCGATAATATAATAACAACAACTGAATGACATGCATAATTACTGTGATGCTGCATTTGTGTATAATCATACTGTTATCATGGAATTGTCTTTCATGTCCAACGTTTCCACAGATGATTATCTAATTGGCATACAATTTCACACACTGGAAAGCTCAAAGATTCCTATTATGCCCCACTGCTTAATTAAAGTCGCTTTTCTCACTCATGAAATCCTGTCACAAAACCCTTTTCACAATTGCTACATGCAGTCCTCTCACGCATAATTGTATTATGGACTGCATTACACTGTCGCGCTTTAATTCACAGCCCACGGCTTACGCATTGGGAAACAAAGACTTGAGCGTATGTGGGATTGACAGCACACACTCAGCGCTCGGCAGGCTGAAACCCGTCCTATAACCTCATGTAGCAAAAGTCAGGAAACAAGACTAACCTTAAACTGTAAATCTGGAGATAATGTTTTTGTCTTCAGCATTTTCTCAGAACCAGTTTAGGCTGTACTTTAACATGGATGCACATATGGCACAAATTCCTATTAAGTTTGTGTCTAATGTTAAAATATGAACTTTTAGTGTGCTTAAAATATGAACAGATGAATGTTAAATCTTAAAATGGATTGATTTAAAGAACTGAGACAGGTTAAATTTCAAAATCTTCCTCAACATAGAAGTTCTCATGCTTATGTAGGATTTTTTTAAACCACAATGACAAAACCTTCCATGAACTTAAAAACAAACAAAGAAAAAAAAAAAAGTTTAAATGAAGAGGGTACTATAAGTTACTGTTTTTACATCAAATACTGAGCATAACAAATAGGTTTGATTCCATGTCCATCCTTTAGCCCTTTAATTGAACCGAAGATATGTAACTGAGCGAGATAAGATTGCTGTATCTAGTGCTATAAAGGATGAGAAGAGACAAAGAAAGTGGCATGGAATATTTATTCCACTGTTCACATTTTTCCGGAGTCACTTTGAGCCAGTTTGTGATTTTTTTGAAAAAAAGACAAAAGACAAAAGATGTGGTCCCTCTGGGAAACAGACTCCACCTCTTTGCCAATTATCAGATGCTGTCTACAGCAGTTCAGCGAGCAGCAGATAATGTAACAGCTCTGACTCGGTGTGCCTGTTCCATCAGCACAGCCGACAACATCCGCCGCAAAACACACATCTGGCAACTCCACGTTCACCACTTAGCTAAATTACATTACTTCTAGCCTAGCGCCTCCAACAAGGTGCTCTGTGTATTCTGTAGCAGGGAAAATAGGAAGTGAACATGGCATGAGACAAAGAAGTGGAGGAGCTAACATGGTGTTAACAATTGCTCAGTGAGTTCCTCTACCTCCCATTACACACACTTTGCACCTTTTAACCTTGTTAGCGGGCCACGGCAGCGCACGCCCCGGAATGCTTGTTCCGTAATTAAGGGTGGCTCAGGTGCTAGATTTATGGAGATTTCCAGGCCTGTGATTAAAATTGAAATTTAATTCTGGTAATCTGGTGGAGGTGAGGGAAGAGGAATATTGAATGTGAAAGGGGAGGAAAGGACGGTTTGGGTGGTTGGCTAGCCACATATCAGTGGGAGATACTTCACACAGGCTGTTCAAACATGGACTTAAAACAGGCTTATCTCCCAAAAGGTTAATGAGGAGCGGCTGTTACAAACGCACAACAGAGGTCTCATCTTCTACTGCACGGCGGCGTGTCAGTCACAGAAACACACACACACACACATTCACACAAACGCACACGCAGGCAGGATAAGCTGCAGGCATCACAAGCCCACAGCCTCACTGATAGAATTCTCGTTTCCAATAACATCCTCAGACGACTTAATTACTTTTTCTTTTGATGCGACTCACAAGAATAAGCGGACTCAAGATGGAATCTCTCTTTTCTCCGTCTGTCTCTCTCTCTCTGTTTCTCCTTCCTCAGTGATAGCTGATAATTTAGTTGTGGCATTTAAGATGGCTGGGCATTACTCTGAAGTCTATTTCCCTGAGTTGTCGTACAGCTTGCGGAGTGCACAGTTCACAGAGAAGGCTCCGTGGCGACGTGTGTGAATTTGCTGAGGCTGTGCAGAATATGGATAACATGTGGGCAGCTTTGTTGTCTGACGTGTGGTAGGGCCTGTAGTAAAACTGAGCAAAATGAGGTCAAAGGACTTTTTTTTGCTGTTTGACCTTTACTGGTAGAAACAAAACAAGATCAAAACAGCAATAAAGATTTTGTGTAGAAAGGCACATACACACACATGCACTTTTTGACATGGCTCAAGAACATGTGTCTTTTGGCTTTTTTTTCCCTCTTTCTTTTTTGTCTTTGTCTTACTCCTTACCAACATAAAAGTATGCCACGACAAGACAGAGAAATGTCCTACTTTACCTTGAGGTGACCTATTTACCATTTTGAACTAACCTTTTTATTCCCCCTGTGCATATGTATTTCATTCTCTTGTTGCCCCCAAAATGAATGGAGGCTCTGACATCCGTTCCACAGCTTTAAATCATGCGCATCTTGGATGAGAACATACAGCAGATTTATGCTGATGCCACGGAGGTGTATTGTAAATGCTGCCCACAGTATGAAGCCCAGTATGTGGATGTCCACCTTGTTTTCCACCTGCAGGGAAGCAAGTGGTTTCTCTGTCTTATCAGCACATAGCGGTGTGTAGGCCTGGCAGGGGTGGAAGGTGTTTGTTTATGAGTGTGTTTATGTGTCTGTTAGTGTGAGGTTCCCTGTATGGTTCCATACAAAGGTGGAGTTTTTTAGTATTATACTCAGGCCTTGGTCAGTCTTTTTATGTAAGGATGAGTGAATCTAAAATACATACACACTAATGCACAAACTTGTATTGAGAGCAATGTTATTTCTTCTAATGTTACATTTTGAAAAGCAGGTTGAATCACTGTTAAGTTAAAAAAGAAACTCACTAATTCACACATTATTTATATTTTTTTTCCTGAAAGTAAACCTTTTATGAAGGGGCTATGTGGTCAAGTTTGTCCGCATGAACTGTGAACTTCCTGGAATCACTGATTGTTGCCTGGCAACTGCTCACACACATAACCTCTTATAACCCCCTTATAAAAAGGTGAATTAGAGTTTTCAAGCTTCTGCATCAGTTTTAATCAGGATGTCAGGTATGTGTTATATAGCAAGCTAGTTTTCCCACTTATTTCCAGGCTTTGCACAAAGCTAAGCTAACCAACTGCTGGCTATAGCCTCATATTTAGTGGACAGATGTAAGGTGGATCAATCTTTTCAACTTAATCTCCACTAGGTAGTAGATAAACATGCTTTTAAAATTGTTAAACTATACCTTTAAGTATGAAAATATTAACAAAGAGACAGCTGCGCAAATGGAAGAGCTCAACCCATTTTCTGCACAGTAATGTCAACTCTCTGCGTCTGCACCCAAGAGACAATGTGAGTGTGTTTTCTTGCACTTAGCTTTGCAGCTGCATCTGCAGCAGTTGTTGCGCTGGCAGCATGGCGTCTCTCTGGCCAGGGTTGTGTCAGCTACAGAGATGAATAGCCCTCTGCTCTCAGCCCACTAAGTAATCCAGCCAATGATGAATCGCTGCTCTCACTGACACCCAAATTGGAATCATTGGGTCCAGGAGCCAAAACTGAAGAGAAAAAAAAATACAGAGGGCCTCTGGCGGTGGCATCAAGTCATCTGTTACTGTGTCGCCTTTCGAGGCCGCACAAGGTATTCCCCCCCTCTGTGTGCTCAAGGCCTCTGATAAATAGAAAAACAGAGGGCCTTTCAGAAAGGTGTCACATTGATATCCATCCCCATCAAAATGATGCTACGATGATAATCCCCATTTGAAGTTATAAGACTAATGGCTGCAGCCAAGGACTCTAAAAGGAAGAAAAAAGTGATGGTTCTTTATGTTTCTGTGATTCGGAATACCTTCCACACTGTATTTCATTCACTGAGCTAACAGCCTCAGTTAGCCTACATTCTGCTGCTAGTGGTGGCCTGAGTCTGCTGGCGGTGCATGTAAAACAAATCCCCCAACACAAGAAATGACTTAATGAACTTAATGAGGTTTTCTAATTACAGAGGGAAGTTAGCCCATGTCAAATGGGCCTTTTCTGCCTTCCTTGACATGGATTAACAACCAGACTATTAAATCCAGCCCTGCATTACAACAGAGGAGAGACTGAAACACCATCAGTCATATCTGCTGTTATCTGGCCTACATTCAGGCACACATCGCTTCATTTGAAGTGAACGAAGCTTGTATTTTTTTAGAGCAGACTGCATGAGCCTTAGGCATGATCTGAACCTCCACTTGAAACCTTCTCAGGGATGGTGAACAGGGAATAAAAACAGGAACAAGACTGTTTTAGTGTCTGAACCATGAAGGCCCTAACCCTCATATTAAAGTGTCTGATATGAAATAGGCAATACTTTATGAGTTTGTATTGTTACTTCCTGCCTTTTATACCCTCACATGTCTTCTTTTTTCCCTTTCCTTCTTACTCATTGATGCTCCTTGCTGTTTTTTCATTCCATTTCTGTCTCTTTCCCTGTCTCTCTAACTCCTCCATGGCAGGAAGGATGATTTACTTTGTCATCATTAACACATCAAAGGAGCCAAGTGTGTATTTCAAAGTCATCTGATAACTGATACTCTTTAATGGCGCACTGGAACAGTAATTAATTTCAAAAACATCCCATTTATTTGTTCTGGAAGTGAATGCTCCCGCCAAAGCGGCATAAATCCTGTCTGTTGCTGCAGCTCAAATTAATTTACGTGTTGCGTCTCCTCGCATCCTTTGAGAATTTAATTATCTCGGCAAACAGGCTCTGGGTGTGTTGAATATACATTCTATCAACAAAGTTGTACTGGAGCCAACACAGTACAGAGACATGTTGCTTCAGTCTGACTCTCGTCATAACAGGCAGTTTCTTTCTGCTTACATGAGGACAAAACTTTCAAAAGAAAACAGGAGATGAAGATGAGATAGTACAGTTGAGTGATAAAAGACACAGAGGCAGCCTCTGAATGCAGTCGATCTGTCTGTCTCTTAGGTAGAGTCTCCATCCTGTTTGCACATTTGATCCAATTCAATCCAGAAGTATTCTAGATTTCTTAGAATATATTTTGGCGATTGGTGGTACATGTGATTAAAGACAGACAGCTAAAGAACCCTCCATTGACCCATAGCAGTCTGTCACACTTACAAAGCACATCATTGTCATCTGACTGAAGTAAAGCTTTGAAATTGTTTAAATTTGTATAAATATTTAGCTGATCGGTTTAGAACATGATGAGGAATTATCTAAGACTCAAACTCAGGTCAGCTCTTATATGGCTGGCTAGAGATGACTGATGTCATTACTGAATTTTAACACAAGTGGAAGCAAAAAAAAAGCAAAGGACAAGGTGAGATACACAAATAGCACTTAAATTCCAGATAAGTTACTTACTGGAGGACAGTGATAATGCTATAACGCATGGACAGACCAACTTTTGTTCATTTTATCACTAACTGTCAAGTTTAGTCATCACAGTGTATGAACAAATTATTAAATTAGAGTTCAATTGACTCTAAAAAATATATTTTTAAAGTGCACATTTAGGACAATATCATTAGGGTTATAAATAGTCAAAGGAAATGACAGACTCATGAGTCATGACTCATTACACATTAGTCAAGGTTCCTTCCAAATGTAGCACCAATTTTTAGCTAATCATCCAGAAAATAGAGAAGGAAAATGCTAATTAATATGTGTTCCCATCCATGAGTGTAATACCATTATGAGGAGAAGGTGAACTGAGGAAACAGTTGGTGGCACTAAATGTCCAGTCAGGTGTCATCAAGCCACTGCAGGAGAAAAAAAAGGAACAATACATAATGTAAAAACCATGACTCAAACCTTTAATAAAGAACAATCCATCCAATAGAAGCTCAGCAAACAAACTGGAGACATCTAGCTACCAGATGAAGGGTTAGGGTTCGTGTTAGTGTTATCCTGTTAAATTATAATAAGATTGTTCTTAATTTAAGATCTATATTAATACTAGGTAGAAAGGAGCTATGGAATCCACTGTTAGGTTTTCAAACTCGGAAGAATTTTTGTTCTAATGTGTTTTATAAAATTTTTGTGTAAAATGTTATTTTTTGGTAGGCTTGATAGATGTGTAGCAAGTAAGTTAAATAATGAATAACTAAAAAATGGAAGATAAACACTCCCACACACTGAGAAATAGATTTCAGGCTGATTCTCACATAAATATTTAACTCCAAATCAAATGGTGCATTTAGGGGAAAGTCATGCACTTTTAAGTTCAGTGAGCAATATTCTGTGCAAGGCTTTTACTCATTAATCTGTTATTGCATATTGATAGTACCCGTGTGGTGGGTAAACCAGACTTGGACATGTTTCTTTAAATGAATACCTCGCCATTATGTTGTTTTGAAAGGGCAATTCAAATATTAAATCAGGTTTGACTGATGTACAAGAGTTGGAATATGGCAATAAAAGAGTTACAGCTCCCTGTCATCTTTGTTTTGACAGACGATCCTGGCACAGCACACTCACGCACATGCAAACAGTCAGACAAACAGAAACACACTCACGCACACAAAGTCAGCGTGATTCGTTGGGGATTTTCTCACAAATCGGCCCCCTAAAGGGAAAGGGGCCGGCATAAATCAGCTGGTGTCAGGGCTACAGACACCCACGGCTCCTTATCACCACACGCAGGCGGACACACTCACAGATTGATAGGTAGATAGTTGGTCTGACAGGCAGGGCGACAGGCAGCCAGGTAGAGAAGCTTACAGAGGCATGCACACAGGGTGGAGGCAGACGGAGGGAGGCACAGGCAAAGGGGGAGAGAAAGACGCAATAACACTGGGCAAAGGGAGCTGATTAAAGGGCATGTGGCGTAAATTTTACACTTTATTTTGACTTGATGATTATTAGAATAGAACAGATTAAAATAGAATGGAATAGAAAATACTTTATCTCTACCTTTGACATACAAGGACAGAAATTTGTCTTCGGTTGCATGTGCATAATCATATAAACTCACAAAAAAATTGAAAAACAACAACACTTCATGTCACATATATGGCACACATTACACTTGATATCAATATATAGTTTCTGTAGAGCTTGTTAATGAAATTGTAATTATCCTAAACCTAAACCTTTCCATGTATTTCTCAGTTTTAACACAATAGAAAACCGCCTACAAGAATTTTTACAAAATCTTTTACATTTGCTATTTAAAAAAACAATGTGCCAGGTTAACAAAGAGAGGTCTCTTTACACAGAGCCTAATATTTCTAATATAATGGTTTTCAGGGTCAAAATGATCTGTATAAAAACTTAAATCCGAGTAAACAGGTCCAAACCAATTGAAATATGCAACTGAAATTACAATTGTGTTCTGCCTTTATGAGATTCTGCATCATGCTTTCTTTGGCTACATCTACACTTACACATTTTTTTTTAATTGCATAATGTTTGCAGATTTTTTTCAATAAAACTGGCATCGCGCTACTTGAACTTTTTTAAACCCCCAAAACAGAGATAAGTGTTCTGTTTTGTACAGCCATGCTTAACGTAGCGCACATGGGCAACTTGTAAGGCAATTACGCCATGAGTTGCACATTTTTTCTTCAAACCAGTTATGGAAACACACCTAATTCACATTTAACTTGACAATTAAATGAAAACACAACTCTGTAACAATCCTAAAATCTACAGCTTAGGCTCTGATGTAATATTTGTTTGCATTGCGGGTGTGTAAAGAGAATGGTCAACCATGACGCAAAAAAACACAAGTCTTGGATCTAAACAGACAAAGGCTTGTATTACTGTCAGAGAACATTTAGGACACACTGTATCATCCACAGTTATGTTGGGTAGCAGTGCCAAACTCTATTTGTTTCCACCCATCAGAGTCTACTAGAGCAATACTAAGCTGGTGTTCCATTTCATGGGCTTGTCTGTGTTGGGTCATGCACCAGAAGCAAAACGCTTTGCCTACACAGACAGCGGATAACATCTGATCCCATTATTTACTCCGTCGAAGACTTAACATTCCCTGTGGTGTTTTTCTGTTTTTTGTGGAGGGAAGTTTGTTTTTCTGTTTTTTAAAAAATCTGCCTTCACCTGGTTACTCATGGGAGGATATCGAGATACTCTGTTATTGCAGTTCATAAACAAGGACAACCTTGAATTGACTAAATATCTGGTATTCACTTGAGATCAATGAAAGTGGAGCTGTTGGCTGGCTTCATATAGCAGGCAAAGCAGCGGATGTTAACAAGTACCAACACCCATCTTCTACTGTTGGCACTGTCTATTAGACATTTTTGGAACTTGTGGGAAGTGCAGCAACCTGTAAACACAACTCTGACATATCGTTATCACCTTTTAAGATGATATAAGTAAGTGTTGGCTGTTCCGTCTCTAATGAGCCCTCAGGGAAATATCTGTGTTTTTAGCTGCTAGATGCTCCACCAGCTAGCGGCTAACTTTGTCTCTCTGTCATTTGGGGCTGAGCGCGTGGCACACAGTTAGTTTGTAAGAAAGAGATTAAAAAATGAGGCACTAAATCTTAACAGTAAACTTGCAGGCCAGCAAACAAAACAAAGAGAAAAAGGAGGTGGGTAGATGCTGTGGCAGTCTGTATGGTTAAGGGCAACTGCAAATTCTAATGATAATTATTGTCCACACAGGAGACATATTCAATATTATTGCAAGAAGTCATTCAATCAAAAGAGACATCTAGTAGAAATATTGATCGGCACAGCTTTATGACAGCATAAACTAGTTAAGCAAAGCAGTGAATTGTTGGTGGATGCTGAACTATATCCAGCCTTTATTCAGGCTTTAATTATTAGCAGTAACTGACCAGGGCAATGAATAGCTAGCTTAGATGCAACTTTAGAAGAACAAATATTTAGAGGCAAAATAAAAAACGTAAAAAAATATGTCTATGCAAATGTTTATGTGCATTCAGACAGACATTGAACTCCAATGTGGACACATTCAGAGAAACCTTGTACCTTCAGACTTTTCCTTATGAGGATTTTGTACATTTTCATACGTATGTGAAACCTGTAGGCAGATAACATCTTGATAGATCTTGAATTGTTTTTGCTTAGTATTATTACTGAACAATGCTGTGGTTCTTTGTCCATTTTCCCAAAACACTAATATGCATAGACATATTTCTATCCCTCTTCCTTTTTTCTTTCACGCCTGCAATGAAAAACACTGTGTGCAACAAATCTCTCTACACACACATGCTCACACGCAAAAAAATGTTACATTTTAATGTTGCTTCTTACACTGCTTCCATCCAGCATTTAGGGAAGTATTGTAGAGGCCCCTCTCAAAATAGACCAGCCTGCTTTAGCTTGAAAAAGAGGTAGCGGAAATGAGCAGAAACACCAGTCTCCCCACTAAGAGTCAGGTGTGCTGCACACTTCAAAGTCAAAAGGAGTCGTGAATGCAGCACAAATGAAGGCTCCGGTGTGCCAATTCAAAATCCACGTCTCGATAATGACCTCACTCTCCCGCAGCATTACTCATCATTCATTCAGCCACTGCTGTGGTGGGAAGGTAGTGCTGGCTTGTGGATCTGGGGCTTGCAGTAGGTGATGGGGGGGCGGGAGGCTTGCGTGAATGAAAGCGATTTGCAGTAGTTTGGATAAGACTTTATGATGCCCCTTTAGAATAATAGTCAGTTTTACTTCCCTGTGACGTTTGCTATGGATGGCTTCATGAGCTCTTTATTCTCTTTACTTTAAATACGTTGTGATTGCCGCTCAAGACTCCTCTCATAACTCTTCTGTCGATGGCTTACTTCAGTTTGATGTTTCCTACTATAACACTGAGTTTCAATCCTAATGTGACTCCTTTATGCCAGCCTGAAAGGGGATATATATGTATTCATCCCAGACTCCTGGCTCATCACACAAATTTAAAACCAAGACCTTCTAATGACTGCTACCATGACCTTTGTTCCAGGTCAATAGGATATGATTGCTAATCAGTAGGAGAGAATTTAAGCTTTAAAGGCATAAAAAGCAGCGATTGTCCATCAAAATATTTAAACCTGCCCCCCACCTCACCCTGCCCCCCTGGGCTCAACAAACTGAGAGAGCAGCTGTGGTCTAGCAAGCTAAAGAGCGAATGAAGAGAGGGAGTGGAGTCGCCAAGAACAAACCAATGAGTCCGAAATATAATGTTATTTCTGATTCTTCTGATTCTTCGCCCACTCCTCTTGATAACTATGAAAGAAGGTGTTGTGGTGATGCATTTAGCGTGAATTTAGCTGAAGTTCACGCTTCATCTTCTCTCTATTTGCCCCTTTTTGCTGTTTATGTATGTATGTGTGTGTGCCTGGCAGACACACAGACTTGCAGCCCATAATACAAACAGAACAGAGGGGAGAGTTGATGTTACCTGAACACTGTTTGTTCAGAGTCCAGACTCTGCTGTTACTGGCCACAGCCCAAAGACCCAGGAACATCAGAAATAGCTAAATAAGAAGGTAATAAGAAGAAGACAGCAAAAGGCAGATTCGCTGAAGATAACTGAACAGCTAAACACTTCTACTTGGTCACTAGAAATACGAAAAATGTTTGTTCTAGTTTCTACTCATTGTTTTTTAGGAAAATCCTGCATCCTTTGCCTTTAAACACATGTGGGCTTTGGCACATTGGGACAAGCATTAAAGATTTTGGTTCATGATGACACAACACATACCTTCATCTCAGTGGCACCAAATCAAAGAAATACAGCAAAAGCCTTTTACTGTGTCCGTGGGCCCACATTTTCCCGCTTCATTATTCAGCACACTTCTGACAGTTTTAGAACTAAATATACCCTCAGTGTCTCTCGTTCCTTCTCTTCAATTCTGCTTCACTGTACATTTGTTTCATGTGAAGGCTTGGATTTTTTTTTTTTAGACCAGCTGTGCATTAAACCAGCTGTACATTGATGTGCACTGAATGCAACATGCAAGTGAAAATATGTGTGAAGAGAACGCAGGTTTCTCTCTTGCAGCTCAAAATGCACAATTATTCAGTGAGTCAAAAGAGAGACCGGTGTGTGTTTTTGTATGTAGATATGTGACGGATTTTTATTTTCCTGAATGTTTATTGTAGAACACTATGAATGTGAATAATCCAACAGGCATCGTCCCTGTTCAGAGAAAACAGTGTCTCTCTAATTCAAAAAAATCCTGGATTGCAAACTTCCCAAATTCAGTTCAGTGAATACCAGAAAATGACCATTTTCTGCTCTACCATTTTACCTTATTTCCCGATTTTTTTCATGATTTTGGGCAAATTAAAAATGTTTTTAAATTACTTAGGTATGGTAATCTAATTGCTGGAGCATTTCCCTTTTCAATTGAAAGCAAACACAAGACTAATATTTGTGAGATACTGAGAGCCATGGAACTTCTGAATTCCCTTTGCAGCCAGTATTACCACAGCTTCATCCTCCCCTGCAACATTAATGTCATTCTTAAGTAGCAGAGGAAAGTGCTTGTCGTCAGATGAGTGTTTTTTTCTCCCTGAAAAATAAATCACTTTGCAAGCACCAAACCATTTACATTTCACTGAAAAATCCCACTTTTCCAGTCCCCTTTCCTGTCTAATTTTTCCTCTTTTATTGTATTTTATTAAAAAAATAAATTATGTGTATGTGTGTATATATAAATATATGTACACAAAAGTGCACATCTGATCTGTTGTTTATCCAAAGGCGGGTTTACATTAATTTTAGACATTCCCAGAAAAGCTGTATGGCCTGGAGGAGACTGTTGCTGTAAAATTTGACAAGAAGTCCATAGCTGTCAGCTAACAAACTACCAGACTGGTGCTTAATTTCCAAGTCTGAATGTATCAACATCAAACAGTTCTTTAATTGACTTAGAATCACACTAAATGTGGAGCATAGAATGGGAAAGGGGATATTATGAGCTGTCAGGTTGCATTCATCAAGTTATTTATTTTTTTCCACCCTCAGATTGTATGGAAAATTGAGGCTTGAAAAAATAGGCTGAGAAACCTGTGAGGAATCTGAGGTGGGGACAAAATACTCCCACAACCATTTGTGTCAGTGTGTGGAACGTAATGGCACATGAAACCGACCATATGTAAACCCCTCCCTCCTGATCAGTGATTGTCCAACCGTAGATTAGCAGCTATAATGTGGCGTGGAAGGTTTTAAAGCCTTTGTAGAGCTTTTATTTTGAAATGTCAGATTGAGAATCAAAACAACAGCCACTGACATTTTCTCAACCAAGTCATGGAGCTAATTTAGCTTTACTAGTCCCCCAACTTTAGCTGATAAAGACTCCCAGCGACAGTTCTCATGTTCAGCTCCAAAGTCATAGCCTACTTTTGACCTCTGCCTGCTTAGGTCTCATTCCTATTGTACCAAAGAATTACAGATTTTTTTGATTATTTAACAGCAACCAAGATAGTAGAGAAAAGTCTAGTGATCACCAGCACCTGGCTAGTTAATAACATAAAGATGCTGATAAAGTTGTTGATGCCTCACTCAGGGTTTAAGTTTTGTTGTCCATGGAGGGGCTCCGAATTAGCTTGGCACCAAATGATTTGGCATAAATCTGATTTAAAAATCATGAATTGCAAAGAAGAAGGAGTAATTAAGTTCATACTCAGCTGAGTTTGGTACCCAGCCCTACTTATTTGAGTTTTGCCAAGAAATGGCAGTAAAAAGTGATTATCTCTGTGTCTCTCGTGGATATTGAGGATAAAAGAGGGAAATTTACGGACTCCCTCTACTCTTTGTATTTTACTGTTCTCCTATGCATCACGTTTCTCTCTTCCCTCCTCCCCATCATTCCCAGTCAGGTGGCTCTTGCGAGTGATTCCCAAGCGGCCAGACAGCCGGGCTGCCTGAAACTTTTGACTAGCCATGTTCTTCAAACATCATGCCGCAACCAAAGCATGGCAGGATGACAGATAGTCCCTTCAATGTATAGTGACAAACAAATTAGTGCAAAGATGCTTCTCGCTGCATACCAGATGTGTTGGGCTCTGTGGTATGGAACAGCCGATGAAAAACTGTCCACGTCCCATCTGTGCTTTGCTGCGACCATCGGTGCAGCAATTTGTGCTGAACAAAGTAGTGCAAACAGCCAGGCTGATTATATGTGTCATAATGTGAGGCATAAAACACTGCTGGGGAAGATCACACAGAAGCTGGCAGGTTTATTTGATGAGGGGAGAGGGAGGAATTGAGCAGAAAAGGACAGGATGTAGGTGAAATAATGAATGGATAGAGAAAGACTTGAGTTGGCTTGCATTAGTGAAAAACTTAAAAAAAATTGGGAAAATAAAAGTAGGGAATCCGAATTTCTTTCAGGCTTCCAAACACATATTGTATTCACATAAAGCTGCACCGAAAAAAATCACACTCCTTTCAGCTTTTTCTCTCTCACACCTCCTCTCTCCTCAGATTGTTGCCTTCTAGCTCGAGCCGCCGTCTAGGCTTGAGCTGGTGACTGCAGGACTGTGACACGAACAGGCCAATTTGTATCTAACCTCACACCTACCTATTGACTCCCACACACTCAGATATTGGAGACTACACATGGGGTCACATCACCAACTGAGTGCCATGTCAGCATGGTTGTGCACTCACTTCCACTTCCACAGACAAAGCAACACAATGTTTTCTCTCCTCTGAGTGCACCGCCGGGGCAGGATTTCAGCTCTAAGCGCACAAATGTGATGAAAGTTGAGAGAGCAGTAAAAAGGCTTCACAAGTCAAACTAGAGAATGGCAGCATTTGATATTCATGCTTTGCATCGACGCAGATGACAGCGCTGCGCGGCGTCAGGCTGCACGGGGAAGTATAGCTGTCTTACAGAGAGAGAGGGATAACCGCAGGAGGGAGATGAGCAACAACACACTGAGAGGCAGAGACATTCCTGACCTGCTTAGTGTCATTACACCGCAGACTTATCTCGCTCGCTCTGCCTTGTAAATACACTCGAGTGCTTGTTATCAAACGAGCGAGGCGACAAACCTCATCCAGGTTCTAGTCCTCAGCTTCCTCTGCATGCTTGTAAATGAGTCATTCTCATGGATGACAACCTGCATTAATATTCTGTTAAGAAGGGAAGCGAGTGCGCATTAAATCCGCCACTTATCAGGTAGTGATTGTGATCTGTGTCTAACTTTGGAAAAAAAAAAAAATCATGCCTGTTTGCTTTTAATTGCCAAAAGGTATTCAGAGTAAGGGTGGCAACAGCATATAGGATTTATTTGACTTATGTTTATTCTAACTCCATTTCCAGGCCGCATTGACGTTACAACTGAGGCTAAGTTCACTTTGCTTGACATGTTGCTTGTGTGTTTCTTCTTCACTTTTTTCATAAAGGCCTTTTTAGCACTCCAAGGGACATTGTTCAAATGATGCTACTTCAGCTTTGAAAGGTTTTGCGGTAACACGCAAAGCCCACCAAAAGCAACATACTTTTTATTAAAGGTGCATGATGGTAAAAAAAAAAAAAAAAATTTGCTGTGAAAAATTCATATTTTTTGTCTCATGGAAAAACACACTTTTGTACAGTTCAGGCTTGAGATGTGACATTAAAAAGCTTTTATCTTGACCGTATTCTCAAGTTTTATCCCTGCATTGAAAACAAGCGTTGCTCTCAAAGGTGAGTGCTTGAGTGGTGTTGGGTGGCGGTGTGGTCGACCAGGCGGAGCCTCGGCGTGATCATAAGCCCCGCTGTACCATCTCACCGTCTGTTGGGCCTCTGTGACAATCCACAGCCGTCACACACTCTGAACAGGTTCCTCAATCACACTCAACCATGGCAAGTCGCCTCTCACGAGCATAAGAGTGTACACTGCACCTTGCTGTCAAAATGGGGTATAAAAAAAGTTTGAGGTAAAATGGCATCAAATCTTCCCCTGTGCCATGTGATTAAGCAATGTCCACTGGAATTTTATTACTTACGTATTCACATTGGAATACATTGTTGTATTCGGTGGCCATCTCAGTTTCACTCTGAGTAAAAAAGCTCCCACTGCCAGCGCTGTCTATGAATTCAAAAAAGGCTCTACTAAATCTTATCTTTTATTGCATTATATAGTGTAGCACAGCAGGGCCCAGCTGCAGTATTTGTGGCAATAAATAGTAATAGAATACAGCGAGCAATACAGCAAAATGAAAACCGAATGAAGTAGAAAGAAGAAGCACAATGAAAAGAGAGAAACAGCAGTTTAAGTATGCTGAGAATAATCAAATCAATGAAACTGTTTTTAAATGGAGATGCTTTACATATGTTTTACAGTATTTTGGAATATAATATATGGTTTGAGTGTCTTTGAGTTCCAGGTGATAAACAGTCCAGTATCATAGATCATTTAGAGATAGTGTTACCTAAAAAAAATGACACAATTTTAATGTCTGCACACTTAGAAAACAGGATACACATAGCAGCTAGCTGCCATGATACAGCATAAAGACTGAAAACAAGAGAAAACAGCTAGCCTGGCTCTGTTCAACTACCAGCACCCCTAGAACATCACTTGACTGAGCTAGCCTTGTAGCCTATCTATTTATCTATCGATCTGGTCATTCATTCATACATGCATGCTTGCATGAATGGATGATGCTAAGCTAAGCTAAGCTCCTGACTGTAGACACAACTGATTATTAGCCAATCAAAGTAGCATCAGCTTTAGTGATGCAAAATATGTTTCAGTGTACTAGGTGGTAATTTGTTCAAATGTATAGTGATACCTGCATTCATACCTAGGTGAATGTTATGCACTACTGTGTTTCAAATACTTGGAAAGGGTCAGACATTGGCTGTTAATTATTTCTTTTTCTGTCTATTTATTTGTTGTTTTATTTGAGGTTTGTTCCATCATAATTCCTCTTTTATATGATCATCTGTTCTAATGACTTTTTTAGAAAGTTAAATAAGATATTACTTGCCAACAAATCTAATGAGAAAAAAACTGTGAGATTATAAAGCAAATGGATGTGTGAAATTCAGAGAACTTTAATGAGTCTCAGTCTCAAAGGATGTCACACATAGCTTTTAACATGATTAAATGAAAAGCAATATCTGCCAGCCTCAGTCTCTAGATGCAAGAGCAAGAAATTACAGCAAGTTAACAGAAAGTGAGACATTTGCCTAAAGGCTTCAACATTAATACCTCCACCACAACATACAAATGATGTGAAAGATGTGTTTTCACAAACTGCTGTTTACTGTGTTTTCGTGAGCATTTGCTATATTTATATGAAATGCTAAAGCTGACAAAGCATATTAGTCTGCGCACTACATAACATAGCAACACTCTGTCCTTGGCATTCATGGCCAGGGGAGCAAATGTAAAGCAGATGGCCTGGCTATTTTGTCCTCACTGCAGCTAATCAGGTGCTAAATATCCATCAGTCTGTGCTAATACATTCCACTATCTCTATTTTAGTCCCTCTGTCACCTATTAAAAGATAATTCTAGTTATCTGATAGAATGCATTGCCTCAGGAACAACATTTTCCGACAAAAACTTTAAGACAAACTGCAACAACAGAGGTGTTTAAAACAGGCTCTTCCAGCACAGAAACTCTAGTGGTCTCCCCAGCTTGCAGTTCGATGTAAACAGTTTATATGTATTAAGCCTGACATCAGAGAGCCTGAGAAATCACACATTTAACTGCATAACAACAATGTTAGAATGTGCAGAAATCATGTGAAAATGGGCCCCATGGCAGTGTTAGCGTTATTTATGGTTTTGTTGCTGGAGCTAATGCCGGCGTTTTGAGCTGAGTTATTCAGTTTAAGTTCTACAGGGATGTTGGAGGTGAAATTTAAAAGCTAAATACTCGTTACCTTCACAGTGCAGTCACAGTCCTGCACCACTGAGTGTCCTGAAATTAGGCGCAACTCAATTCCCTTAACGGCATCTGTGATTTTCTCACTTAGCTCTCTTCCTCACATCCTCATCCACATCAGTTTCTGCAGGTGTTGACAAGTGTTAACAGTATGGCTTTGGAGTTTGTATTTACACATGTATCTGCTGTCGCTGTGACACTGACACTACACAGTTACTGCTTTTTTATGTCCTTTCACATGCCTGCACAAGAACAAATCAGTCTTCTTTTTATCCTTAAAAATGAACTGTTCTACTGACTTCAACAAATTTTACACAGTCTGGAAAAAAAATCCTACCGCTGTTTATATATAGACTTTATTGCTCAGACTCTGAAAGCACATGAGCCATTTTTATTGGCAGCAGCGTATTTGTAAATAAAATGAAATCATTTCAAGGTTCATTTATTTATCATTCAACAATAATTATAATTTTTTATTATTATTTATGGATTATTTATGGTGGACTGCAGAGAATGAATTGAGGAGACTGGCAGCCTGAGGATAGAAGCAGCTCTGTAGTCTGCTGATACGGAAATGGATTCTTCTGTATTTGCTTGGCTGACGGCAGCAGGGTGAACAAGCTGTAGCTGGGGTGGGTATTGTCTTTTGGCTTTACATTAATGTACTTTCTATCTGCTATTTCAGTGTTTAGTAATCTAGATTATGATCAGAATGTTACATAATTAACACTAAATTTGGGGATGATGAAAATGTCTCATATCGATGATAGTTTCTATCATTTCTCATGGATAGGGATAATGCAACTTGATAGACATCAGCACAAAATGTATTTACTGCTGAAAACAGTAGACTCTCTTCTCCCTAACTGAAATACCATGCATCACATTGGCTGAAAGGGGAAATATCAGATCATAGAAACAAAATTGTTGAAGACAAATGGAAAGAATTGTTTTCTATGTTAATAAGGCTTAACAGCAACAAAGTTGGTAAACCAGAAATAAATCAAATCTAAACACTGGAAGACATAACACATTACACCCGAGTTTTGTCTGATATTTGTCCCACTATTACACTGTAATGCTGTGGTGATGTGAATTCAAAGCAGTCTGATCACATAATGTGTCAACTCACTCGTATTTCTCTTATTTCTATGCTTCCTGTCAACTAAAAGACTTGCACAAAAAACCACATGTAAAGATTTCAAACTTTTGATGGGCATTTATTCCGTACCTCGGTAATTGCCCCTCTCTTCATCATGACACTTAACATTTGCAGCAAAAAAAAAAGACATGTTTTTGCATTGTACTACAGCATCAGTTGTCAACAGGAGCATAAAATTATAGCATGCATGGACTTTTGATGTAAGCCCTAGAGTTAAGTATATTGTATACCAACAAAAGGTGGAGAGGACGCTTAACTCTGTGTCTGTTTTAACATTGCTCTTTCTTTAGAGACCAGATATGAGAAGTGACAGGAATCTGGTTTTAAGTGCTGTGGAGAAACAATGCAGCTTCTCATTTAGTGGCTCACTGGCTTTCAATCTGAGGTTTGCAGGAAGACATTGAGAGAAAGATAGAGACAGGAAAGAGAGAGAGGCAGGTGGTGAAAAGAGAGAGAGAGAGAGAAGGAGAGAGTCAATGATTTCCCCCAGCGCCTGTTTCAATAGTGTCTCCCGTCGCTCATCTGACCCATTCGTTATGCTGAGCCATGGGGAAATCTGATTGGGCTCATTACCCTCTCCTCAGAACTGATACGGGAAGTGCAGAGAGAGAGAAAGAGAGAGAGAGAGAGAGAGAGAGAGCTGGTTTTCTCCAGCTCATTGTGAATGGACATCATCACCAGTGTTGTCACTATCAGGAGTGTATGGCCATCTGCCAAGGCTCTCCCTATCTCACCTGGCTCTCCTCTGCCTCCCCTGCCTTTGTGCAGAGGAAACAAATGAGTGTCGTCTCCGCTCACCGTGTCCTGGTGCAGTGGGGGATGGACGGAGCGAGCTGAGACTATTGGCATGCATTGTCTCCTCCACTCGGCTGGCTGGTGAATGAGAAGGGATGGATGACAGATACCGTGAAGGGCATGTAAGGTAACAGTGTCCACATCAGCGGCAGTGATTGGTGGTACACTTGATGAACTTGGTGCCAGGCAGGATTTTTTCCCTCTCAGCTGTGAAGTGAGACTTTAACAGAGAAGATTACAGATTTGCCTGATTTGCCAAATGAAATGTTGATACCATGTAAGATCATTTGAAGGGAATTATGATATGAGGCAGATGACAATTATGGAAACACAAAGCTGTCGACAGCCTTACCTCTTAATCACCACTAAGTAATACACACAAAGAAGAGATGTATGTCTGAGGGATGTGCTTTTACTGCCACATGCTCTGTGTGTAAAGGAGTTTTCAGGTGGTCCAACAGTCTGGTGGCCATATGGACTTCCTGAACAGCATCACAGTGGCTCTGTGAACAGCTGATTATACCAGAGTAATGCAATTTGACAAATGTTCCCGATTACTCACATTTACTCTCCTCGACCAATTGATACTGAAACTGTTGGCACAAACATCCTGGCCTAATTTTTTATTTCCTGTGTGGAATTTGGCCTCATTATTTTCATACTATCCTACCTCCTAAAGGTTCAGATAACCAATTTAAGGAGCGGTATTTATCGCACGCACAACTTGTAATACATCAATACAGAGTTCCGAATTAGTTTAATTTATTATTTCCTTTAGCTATTGTTTTGGCAATCAATATTTATTTTGCAGGTCCATGTTTCATAAATACTTTCCCAATAATGTATTCCCAATAGTTTTCTCTAAAGAACTTTTGTACCAATTGAAGAGAAAATGGAGACAGTTTTTTTTAATTAATCCCAATCAACCGCTCATGCAGTCTGCAGAGACTTCTAGCCAATGCACAGTAGGTCAGCTGTACATGTTGAAATGTTAACAGTCAAGCATACAATTAAAGATATATGATAAACATAGTTTCCAATAATAAATAAATAAATATTTTCTTGGGTTCATGTGAAGCAATTTATTCAACGAATTTTGCCTGTAGTTTTTACCAATAAATTACAATTTCAGGAAAGTTTCTTATTATTTCTAGGAAACTCATTTAGCACTGCTTCTATACTCATTTTTTAGAAAAGTGCTGGTATTGAGACTAAGATTTTTATACCAGATCAATCTTTCCATGATGTTTTGCTCTAACAATACAACAAATCTGGTTCTGTTATTGTCTGACAGCATCAGACTGCATGGACTCTTTAAGGCTGAAAATATGCTGCATCTAAATCACACTACAGACTGTAAAACATGAGCAAAAACTGCTTTGGACGTTTTACACAGCTCGCTCATAAATCAAGGTGAAGTGTATTTTTGCCGGCACTTCATAAACCCATCAAAAAAACAATGAGAGGTGGCATTTCGAGGATGACCTCTAAACCGCACTGCTTACCACTGCGCAGTTGATTCAGCATTGGAGTTATTGAAAACATGATGATATTTTCCACTCAATAGCTACTTCCTGAGACATTTGAAATGAACTGTGCTCCATTGAAAGTGAGAAGAATTGTTTTCGAGGGTTACTTTGAAATTATACCGACCTGAAGAGCTCTTACAGAAAAGCTCTATTCTCACTGTGAACTTAGTCATCTAAATAAAAATCCTCTGAATAAAGAATGAAAGGGCCTATTCAGGCTTTTATGCAGCCTAACACAGCAGCAAGCATTGAGGATAGTGCATACAATTAGTTTCCTCTTTACAAGGACTGAAAGAATACTCCAACATGTTGCTTAGGTAAAGTACTGTTTAGGTCAGTTTTTATTTTTAAATGGTGGAAGGATGTGAATATGTAAACATGAATGATAATGATGCGTGATTAAAGAACTTGTGTAACCACAGTAGAATATTTTAAGAAGGATGCTCTCCCACCATGTTGCACAGTCATGTTTCTACAGCAGCCTCGAAAAGATAAACCAAACCAGTTTCTGGAATGGAATGGGGAGGTTTATTTAGATGGTTTGAGTTTGGGATCTTGCTGCTTGATGCCATTAAATTTGACATACCACAACATTAGCAGCATAATAAAGCACAATCAAGGCAATCAATAGACGATGAAAAAGGAAAAATCAACAGCAACTAAAGCCCACAATCACTTTTGAAACAAAAAGAGTCTGTATGGTTTTTGCACATCTATGAATTCACAAGCGCACCCACGCATGCATGCACGCACACACAATTGTTTGTTGCTATGGGAAATGCGGTGGTTGTTAACGTTTTCTTCCAAAGAGATTAACATTCATCAGTGACTTTATTCACCCAGTCTGACTCATTGAATGTAAGCATTGGGTATAAACCTGCCATTGGGTGTCTACACCGTCACCAGCAGCTTTTTCTCTGCTGCAGCTGCACATTTCAAAGTAAAATTAAAATACCTCTGCTGCTACATGTGGCTTCTGCTAGACATCCGAAAGCTAACAGGAGGAATTAAGTGGTTCAGGAGTTAAGTGACTTTTTAGGTTCATGGGCAGATACGCTTTCTTTAGAATATGGTGATGCTATATAGGTTGTATTTACCACCTTTTAATGTGCTCTGGCTGATTGTGTTTTTTAATGTGTTTTTTCTCATGGAGATAAAAATCACACATTTATGGCATAACACCCATTTGGACACATTCGTACACATCAGCACTAATTAAAGAGAGTTTGGTAGAAGCTTTCACTAGGAGGTTCAAAAGTTAAATGGCAGCATTAGGGTCAACTAAACATACTTCAAACTAATTAACAGAGCAGTTCTCATTATCGACAAAATGGTCCACAAACTATCACTGATCAGATCTGATATAAAACCTGCTATTTTCTGTGCTGTGACATGACTTCTGCTCTCACATGGATGAGCAGGATATCTGTTGCTTTTACACACTCTCCTCAGATCTTTATTCTCATAAGACAGCGGTAAAGCAGATCGATAGAATATGAAACTGCTCTCCTCTCCCTGTGTGCTCTAAACCTGTAGATTTCGGTGTTACCGGCTTCAGTTTATTCTCTAAGGAGAATGAATTTTATATGCCATATAAGCTGCTGATTATGAAGCTCATGGCCTGTTCTACATATGAGTTTGTTGCCCAGTGGGCCCTTTGCCTTGGCAGAGGCTGTTGAGTGGGTGGTTTAGACCCTTCAGGAAAACAAGATTAGCACATATACATTACAGGCATTTTAGGTCACAGAGTTAAAGCTAAGCATCCTGTGTGTTAATTGCCTGTAATTACATGCTTGATGTGAACATTTGTCTGTCACACTACAATGGACCTGGATACATTTGGTGTACAAGTGATGAATGAGTTAAGATAGGCAGTACTGACCAACTGCCCCTTTTAACACTTCTAATTTTGTCACCTTTGCCAAAACGCCAGACATTCAGGTTTTTTTTTTCACTTTAAATAGGGCTTTAGGGGCCTTAACAAACAATATGTACTGATTTGAAAATGGTCTGGATAATGACCTCGTTGGCTAGGGGAGTCATTTAGGGCCAAATTGCTGCCTGTGTTGGGTTTTAGTCAGTAATTAGGTCAGAATGCAAATGCTTGTATTGTGATGTTGGCCCACAAGGACTAGCACAGCTCCAGCCTCAGTGTTTAGAGTGTATCCATGTGTGTCAGAGTGACTCATGGAGCCCCTCTAGTGCTGTTGAGCTGCGATGGAGGGAGGGAGAGGGAGAGAGAGAGAGAGAGCACTGGGGGCTCAGCTCATTCACAACCTTGCGCTCTTATCAAAACATGTTTATTGCACTTTAATGTAGCGCCTCATTTATGCAGGATTTTGCTCTCTAAGATTGTTGCCGCTGCAGGCCTGAATGCTGCTCTGGGGCTGTGGCAGAGAGAGCCTGACCTCAGGCTCACCCTCTAACCTTCCGCAAACCTTCATAAAATCATTCTACCTCATTTTCTTGATTTTTCTTTTTTCCTAGTTCATCACAACCCCCCTACTGTCTGTCGTTCTGCTGCTCCTCCCTGTTGCTGCCTTTTCCTTACCTTTCTCTGTATCGATCATTAGCTGATGTTGGGAAGAGAGAGGGGATGTAATTAAGGAGCCAGACTGGTCTGTCAATTCTGCTCAGTGCTGCATGGAGTGCAACAGACCAAGCAATGGCCTTAATAGGGCTTCATACTGTAAACAACACGCACACCTGGACAGCAGCAGGCCCCAGAGACAAACAGGAGAAAGCCACTGTCGACAAGTTAGCACTGATA
Source organism: Acanthurus tractus (assembly GCA_029783725.1). Lineage (NCBI taxonomy): Eukaryota > Metazoa > Chordata > Actinopteri > Acanthuriformes > Acanthuridae > Acanthurus > Acanthurus tractus. The sequence goes on from JAQNCA010000015.1 coordinate 15,369,502, forward strand.
AAGAAAGGAAGTTTATCTCTAAGGATGCTGTGTGTGTGTGTGGGTGGGTGGGTGTGTGTGTGTGTGTGTGGGGGTGTGTGTGTGTGGGTGTGTGGGTTGAATATTTGAAATCCCTAAATCCAATCCAATCAAAAAGTACAATCATAAAACATGGTGTTAGATGTGCAGTAATTCCTTTTTGTGTAAGCATTTACTGTGTCATAAATAAATGATGGTTGAATGTAAATATATTTTGTTTATTTTCTAATCAAATTAATTGTTTCTGTTGTATAAATCAATTTTACTTGACAGAATGATAAGCAATCAGCTGTCCATTCACAGTTTAGGGTTGGACATATGGGCAGAGTTTAATGTTTCCAAAATGAGCCACCAGTTAAATAAAAGCAAAATAATTGTTCATTTTATTACTCATTGCACATCGAATGCTGATTAAAAATTTAAATACACAGCAATGGTTTAATGCAACATCTGCTTGTGCAAGATTCCATTTTCCATCTATAAATGATTTAGGAGAATTTGTAGAATTCATCAGTGTTGAATTTGTCCAGATCTGTCAGAGCAGCCATGCGCAGACATCTGCAGTTTTCCACAAGGAAAAAAATACTTAAATGATCATTTATCAAGTTTGCAACCACCATGAATTTAGGAGCTAAAGGTGCAGAGTTGATGTTTTCAAAATAAATACAATACACAGAGTTTAAGTACAATCAGATGTATAACTTTAAAAAAACTATTTAAAATCAATATTCTGATCATTGTTACATCATTATTAGGTCGCCAAGAGAAAACCGAGGAGGTGTCTGACATTTTAGGATTTTTCTGACTACAGGTCATTTAAGTAGTTACCAGAAAAACTTCTCAGTCTGCACTGAGCTCATGCAGGATCTTTTTGCTGGCTAAGTATCATCTTTTTTTGCATCCAACTGTGTGACATCACCTATGTCTCTTGCTGTCACATGACTGCATTGCTTTAGAGAGGTATCACCTATAATCTTAATATATTCATTTTAAATCATTCTCTCTTTATATGTGCTACTATATAGCTGTACTCTGATTGCACATCATTCACATCTTTTAAGCTCTAGGTAACAAATTTAAAACTTTCCAACAGACTAAGTCCTATATGACAGATTAATATGTGTTGATTATGCAAATGATCTCAAGCATGCACCTCCACATGAACAGGTGACATCTGTCATGATAAAAGGAGCCATTAACAAAGTTTGTGCAGTTAAGAGAGTTTGTCAAATCCAGCTTGGCTTGGTCTCACAAATCTGACAGAAAAAAGGAAGAGAGGATTAGGATAAGAACAGGTAGATGTCCTTGTATGAGGCCTAGTGAGTATTCTACCTAATTTCTTTTCATGTGTGTATATACATGTGTGTATATGTCTGAGTTTGCTCCTTTAAATATGTATGTATGCATTGTGGTCCATGCAGGCGTGACAGAGGACTTGTGTGCATACGCCTGCTCACATATGCTCCGTCTCTGTCCCTGCGTTTAGTTGGCGCTGATCCGCCACTTTAATCGATAAAACTATCAAAACATCTCTGCCGCTGCCCTCTTGTTGACTCTGCGTGTCTCTTGTCTCTCCTCCAGAGAAAGTCAGTATGCTGTCAGCATTGATCTCTCCTTTCAAGTACATAAGCCCTGGGACCAGCAGCACAGAGGACGAGGACAGTTTAAGTAAGCTGCTGCCTCTTTTCTTTCTCACTGTCAGCACGCTGAGCTAACTCTCTCTGTGGCAGGCCTAATATGGATATGATCTCTCTTTCACCCACATAATTAATTATTTGGGAAATGGGCTATTTGATTACGCACGGGTGTCAGCTTGGTGTTAAAGTCTGTATCATCTTATAAAAGCGAGCTATTGAATATTAAATTTGAGTGTTCTTAAAAAAAAAAATTAGTCATTAGATAATGTATGCAGGCGTGCATGTACCTATCATCCATAGGTATAATCTGCTTCAGCCCACCAGTGAATGTCAGCACTTGATCTCAGCCTCCCACTCCGCTATTAACATTCTTGTGGCAAGATCTGAACACCCTATTTTTGTTCATTTCCCATCAGAAATGCAATACGCCACTACTTCCCCGTAACTAGGTTTGAAGAGCGTATCACAGCTGTTCAGACTTTGCTCTCACAGAGGATAGAAGTGTGAAATAAAGCGGGCTACAGACATTTTATCCTTTCTTGGAATGTCTGCCTCTCGATATGATCCCCGCCCCCATTACAAATAGGATTGATGCTCTGCATTGGCCACAGGGACCGATGTTTCCCACTTACAACACAGATTCAGAGCCAATTTTGGAGGCAGATTACTGAATGATTTGGCAGATAACATCACCATTTTGGGGAGATTTGTGTTTGTATTTTAAAACACTTGAATATGATAAAGTCCTGTGGTATTAAACGGACCGGGCTCAGGGAGATGATTGTAGATTTGTTCGTTACCATTCCATTGTGTATCAAGTGGCTCAATCTGTCTTGAGAGATTTTCCATTTTGTTCAGCCTGGATAAATGTCAGTGTCACCCAGTAATGACTGTTTCTTTTTTCTTGGGCTGGAAGTGTTGGAACTCCATTGTGTCTGTTTTGCTCTTGCAGGTACCAGCAGTGCAGAGGTTAAGGAAAACCGAAATATTGGTAACTTAGAAGATCGCTCCATTGGATCTGCAGAGTGCCAGTCACTTTTCTGCTCCGATTCTGCAAAAAGTGGGAGCTCTGGTCTAAAACGGAAACGGCCACTGGAGGAAGACAACAATGGTCATTTGTGTCAACTCCGCCTGATCTATAAGAAACTGTCCTGGTCTGAGGCTCCTAAAAACGCTTTGGTACAGCTTAATGAGCTTCGGCCAGGCCTGCAGTACCGCATGGTGTCTCAGACAGGCCCAGTCCATGCTCCTGTCTTCTCCATTGCTGTGGAGGTAAATGGGCTGACATTTGAAGGCACAGGACCCACAAAGAAGAAAGCTAAGATGAGGGCTGCCGAACTGGCCCTTAAGTCCTTCATCCAGTTCCCCAATGCTCCTCAGGCTCACCTTGCCATGGGAAACATCTCAAACCCTTCGGCTGACTTCACCTCAGATCAAGCAGACTTCCCTGACACGCTCTTCAAGGAATTTGAGACTTCGTCGTGCTCCGGTGGCCTCTCACTCTGCGACTCAGCAGCAGAGAGCGAGCTGCTATCAAGTGAGCTACTAAGACATGGACGGTTGCTCCGCCATACCTTAGACCTGATGGTACAAGCTCAACAAAGGCTGGGTGGGATTGTTCCAGAGCCAGAGGGCCCCAAGAGCCCCGTGGCGTTGCTCAATGAGCTCCGACCGGGCCTGCGCTACGCCTGCCTTTCAGAGCGAGCTGAAGGCCGGCGGCTGCGTAGCTTTGTGATGGCGGTACGTGTGGATGGTCGGATATTTGAGGGCTGCGGTCGCAGCAAGAAACTGGCCAAGAACCAGGCAGCTCAGTGTGCTCTTCAGGCCCTCTTCAACATCAGGACAGCCCCTGAGGGGAGAACATGCCTCAAAGGCAGCAGGAAGAGCTGTCCTCATTTACCCCAGGTGAGTACAGACATATCCCCAGCGCCTGTCTGCTGCTAAGCTTCTCTGGCAGCTAGCCTACTCCACTTCCTACAGGGGCCTGTAATGACCAAAACAGCAGGCGTGAGGCGAAAAGCCAAACACCTTCTAACAAGTAATTAAAGAGGAAAGGAGATAGGAGCTAAAAAGAGCAGGAACGGAGGAAAAATGGTGACACTGCTGATAGAGATGTGTGAAAGCAGGGTGACATTTACCTTGTATCAAAAATGGTGCATATATAGTGCAAACACAGTTCACAAATTTGTGTCCATGTGTTTGAGGGTGCATTTGTGTGCACTCTGCAAAGCTTGTGTCCTGAGTAAACAATGTCTGTTTGTTAGTCTGTTTAAATAGAAAAGCATGTAAATGAAGCCAATTATTGTCCTTGTGCCTCTGACACAAGAGAAATCTGCATCACGGCCCAAATGAGTTTTTTTCAGAGTCTTATGTGTTTGTAGAGCTGTAATTGGGAGAGTTTTGTAATTTTGCAAGATCTCCTGTTTCCTCATGTGTGGCATCACAGTGTCTACAAACATTAATTCAATCTGCTGCCCAAAGGAGATAGGAAAGCAAAGAGCAAATCGACAAACAAACCACCGAGCCCAATCCTACGCTCATTTACCCAAATATGTAAATGGCAATCAGAGCGAGGAAACTAGTTTTTTAGAAACTTGAGGAAATTGGAGAGCCTAAAGTCATAGCCACTGGATTGGCTGGTACTTGTTGACAGCCATTTAAAACTTCATTTTCGCTGAAGAATTTCATCTAAAGTAAAACTGCCCTGAGTAGATAGTCACACTGATTTCATTTACTATTGTTGGCATGAAAAAAATCTTATATATAAACTGTCCAGGTCACTTACATATTTGGCAGTTGAAAGTCAAACTTAAATTTTTTCTCCTACTGTCCTAATACAACCCAAATTAATGTGCAAATCACCACACTTAAAGTCTTGAATAAAAAAAATTAAGCTGTACATATCCAAAACGTCCTTTCCCTAAAGTCTTTCCTTGAAGCCTTCTGTCATCACACACGCCACCATATTGTGCTTCTGCGCATCCAGCGGGGTATGTGTCGTATTAAAATTCTTTTCCAGCCTTGAAGAAATAAACTGGCAAGAGTGTCCTTCCCCAGAGCACGACATCAACCCAACAAACCTGCACATGTTTGCCTGGGAGAAACTTTTTCTTTTTCTCCCTGCTGCCACGGTGTCTAAAAGGATTTTAAGAGGATTTGCTGCACCCGTTTAGTTCCAGAAAGCACTCGCTTGTGGAATTTCTTGAAAGTCAGCCGTGCTGTCTGCCAGGCTCGAGAGGCATTTTATTTTTATTGGTAAAGGACAAAAGCTCACATACAATATGTATGCGTAAATGCACGAATCAACATGTGACCAGGCATGTGTTGGTGAGTGTGATGTGTTACATGTGTTACGTAATGTTCATGCGAAACCCTCCAGCTCATACACACTCTCTATGTCCACATGAGAGTCAATCTTCTTGCCAAGCAGTGATTGCATGGGCAGTGGTTGACTACACTGCACATGTGACGATTAATGTGGAGGTGGTTGCCAGCTGTAGCCTGGGGATAATACAAACATTAAGGTGGTATGCCAAGTTATGTGTGCCACCTCGGTCCTTTCTCTTTGCTCAGAATTCCCTCTAGCAGCACCTGTTGCAGGATAAAGTTTTATTGATAATATTATATTATAATGGTGCTAGACAGTAAAACATGAACCCCATCCCAGAGAATTAGGACTGTCCTTGTTCACAGGTCACTACTCTTTTAGAAGTATTAACATAATTTCTATGTTGTTTTGGTTTATTAAGTTAATCCATTAATGTCCTTTAAGTGTTTAAAGGTTCTCTTTAAATCATCATCCTTCAACCTTATTCTAAGATTTCTCCTAAAGAGACAATATCAACTTATCAAGTCTTATACCAAAGTCGGCTCTATACACTGTTACACAAAAAAAAATCTTCTGAGAAGTTAAAGTTAAATGTTTTTGAGTCCTTATAAATAACACTGTAAGAAACACTTATGGAGTTTAAAAATGCCTGTTTTTTTGCCTTGTGTGTCCTGATGAAAATTAGATTTTAAGGCAAGCTACAATTTGGAATGGCTTGCATTGACTTTTAAAGAGGCATACAACACTTGTTTACACAACACTTGCTTACTCTACTATGACTGCAATTGACTATTTTAGCAATTTTACCAAGTTTCTATAAATTATTTAACTTGGTTTGTTCTACATTGCTTTTATTGGTAATATGAATAATGGTAATGTGAATGTTTCTGAAACATAAGAAATAATACCCAAGTTAAAATGAACCAAATTATCCTTAAAAATCTGATAATGTGATGCGACCCATCATGACTGGTTGCATAAGAAGAGCCAAGTTCTCCCAAAGAGTCATTTTCCCTTTGTTAATTGGTTTAGATCATTGAAGACCTGTAAGCTATAGCACAAGCTAATGTCAGAATAGGGTCAGAATAAAAAGCATAGGGTGAGGTTAACACTGTGACTTCATTATTGTAACAAGAAATGAGGAAATAGAAAAGAAGAGGAAATGGATGCTGTACTTGAATATATTGATTAGGGACAATAAAAGTAATTGGGGGAGACAGGTAGGTAACATCAGGATATTGCATTTACTCCACAGAGTGGAACATTAACAGTAGTAGCAGCATTAGTCTCTCAAACTGGAAGGCAGGTCGCTGCAGAATCCTTCCTCCCATGAAATATTTAAACTCAACCGAACTGCGTTGTTCTGTATTCTTCTTCACATACATACTAACGAATAATACAGAACACGACAAGAATACTAGCCCATATCCACACATGCATTAGACTCTTTCGTGCATTAATACAGCCTATACTTTTCTTTATCCTTTCTACACTCATGGGAATTGACAAACAATCATGCTAGAAATGAGGCATTGGGACACAGACTGCTTGACATTAAAGATCTATTTGTCTTCCTGCAAGGACTTACGTTTTTTTATTCCTCCATTTAGCCTTTATTTATTTAGGGAAAACAAAAGAGACGCCATTATGCAGGGATATTTTGCCATTATATCTGCCATTATAACTGAGAGATGCCCAGTACAACCGCATTGATTTAGCATTTAGCAGCTCTCATAGTGCTATTAGAAGAATTTTCTCCTTTTTTTAATGAACCCTGTGCCTTTTTAAATTATGAAATATCAAAAAATTTCTATAACTTGTAGGAGTTCTGTACATGGGCAGTAGGACTTCAGTAAGACTTCCTAATGGAAACATTAGGTCTCTAAACACAAATAATATAAGTTAGATTTAATGACTATTAAACGAACAGAATTTTATTTAGCATTTAAATTAATGATTCTATTCCTTCCTAAACTTAACCAAAGTGAATCCCACACATTTAGAGCTGGGGTTATTTAAGATCTGAAAAGATGTTTCCTTTTGTTTACCAGGTGCCTCTGTTGTATAAACCTAACCAAAGCCTCTAACCCAGGATTCTCAATTACATCCCTGCTCTTTGTGTACTTACCCATCTAGTCACTGAATGTTTTATTTAACCTTACAAACATAGTGTAGGCATGAATGACAGTGGTGTGACAAAAACATTTAAAAAATTGTTTCTGTGTACACAATCTTATAATTATTCTGCAATTTATGAAAATGCTGTCTTTTGGCTTAGCAGTGTTTGGTAGGCATTATAAAGACGGCTGAGACAAGGTTTCACATCCTGAGTCAAGAGTAAATGCTTAGTAAGATATTTTGGCTACAAACAAATAAAATTCTAATACAGTTTCCTCCTTAATTCAATAGAAAACTGATTGAGACATCATTACATTTCTTCCAAAGCATATCCGTAATCCATTTAATAATTAAATAAATTGTTTTATTATATAACCTCAAACACGAGTTTAGTAGATCTATCCAAAATTACACATTTTTATTCCCAATATTCTCCCCTTTATTAACCACAGCTCCACTACACCCTTGTCCTTTTTGTACAGTCCCTAACCTGAAGCTTACGATTGCCTCTAATCACAACTTTGTCTTTATTATCAATTGGTGAGTAGGAGGTTGTTCTTTAATCCATCCCACGGCACTCTATTTACTGGAAAATGTCTTTGCACTATTAAAGCCTGCACAATGAAGTGAGAAAGTGCTGTAATCCTAAACGCCCATGTCACCAAGTGGAATGATTAGCCCACTGTTCAGGCCTTGATTGGCCACTTAATCTCCCCTCGCCGTCACAATGCACTGTAGTGTTGCCAAGTCGACTGAGCCTGAGACTTGTGTGCAGTCATGGGAAGGTACAGAGTCAGCAGGTCCACGTGGAAGGACAGTATGGAGGTCAGTGGTCAGGACGCTGCGCTCTGCCACCTTGGATTAAGGTTTATTTGAATAGGGAAATGTGCTTGGTGGCAGAGCAGAATTAGAATTGGGGTTAATAGGGGAGGGTGTGGAGGAAGGAAAGCGTGAAAAAGCTGCAGATAACAAAAGCGTGCATATTTGTCTTTCGGTTATTACAAACAGAATATTTTAATTTTTCATCATATCAGCTGAGATCAAATTGACTTTATATTGTCCTTTAGTTTATTGCGGTTCAAAGTGATTTGATTTAGTTATCTCAAAATGTGAACCATCGCAGATAGAGACGGATACAGACTGGTCAAGTGGAGTAATTTCCCTGCCTCCGCCACAGCAAATTGAATATGATTTCAGACATGTGAAGGTGACCCCTGTCAGCCGCTGAGCCTCTCGCAGATTGTTTTCTTTGTCTAATCTCTCCCACTTCTAATCTGTCTCAATATAAACAGCTGTGACAGGCTGATCATTAATTAATATTGCCACAACAAATTAGCGACAGCGATCGCCCAGCCAAGCACCCTGTCCAAGATAGAAATCCACCAAGTCGCAGAGAGAGAGAGAGTAGGTGTGAACAACACATTAGAGAGGAGTTGATTAACAGCTTGGGAGACCTTGCAGATAGTGTTACAGCCTCAGCATGTGGACACTGACGGCGACAGATACACACATAGTGACAGCTACAGCAGGAGACTGTACTCCCAGGATCAGCTGTGATTATCAGCAGACACGATGCAGTGCAAATAGACTGATAAAACATCTGCATTCATCACTGTCTACTGATTCACTCATGCAAAATGCCTCTTGAAGTCCAGTGTGTCTTCAATAGGCAGTTTGGGACAAAAGTAGAAAAAATGGTGATATTTTAAGTTTGTCATTGGATTATTAGACCTACAATCACCCAGAGTTAGTTGTAAAAAATAATATGTATTTTGACTCAAGGATAATTTGAGGACAATTACTGTCCTTTCTTTGTGGTTTTAGTCATTGTTTTTAACAATGGTAATAACACTCAATACACAAAATACAAAAAGTAAAAGAATCAACAAGTGAACCTTGAGGGTGTGATGACCACATTAGGGAAACAAAATAAACACTTAGACAACAAAAAAAAACAATCTACCACAGTTACTTTATTGCATAATCTGGTCAGACTGTAACTGTTCTGATAGTAACTATTAATGGGATTTCTCAAGAAACCTTTGCAAAAAAAAAAAGAAAACCTTGTTCCAGATTTTTCAATTTCTTTGTTTTATGAGAGAAAAAAAATATTACACATTGAAAGATATACTTATGAAAGGGTTTTGAACTCTTGAATCCTGGTTGCAAAGAATTAATCATAGATGCCTGTAGCCATAGTAAATGTTCCCATCTCGCTGATAGAAAAGTAGCATTTTTAGATACAAGGAGCCAATTTGTTACATGTGCAACAGGTTAAAATAATGTGACAAAGAAGGGAGCTTCTCGGTCCAACCCCCTTTGGAAGCTCAGCTTACAAACCATATTATTCTAGAGACATATTCGGCTAACAGACAAAGAGCAATGACCAATCAGGAGAAAGGAGGTGACACAGAGAAAATGTGCTTTTGTTGGAGGATAAAGAATGTCACAAAGATTAAAGATCTTTGGCTTTAGGACTGTTTATTAGACTCGACTAGCATTTTGAAGGTGCCACATTATGCTTAAGGGATTGGTTAGAGCATTTTTTTACTGTTTTCTGCTGTTTTATAGCATGGCGAATGATTCATTAAGTAATAAATATTGTGTTCTCAGAAATGAGAAATTCCTTATGTGAATACACTAATATCAAATCTGAAAAAAAGTCCAAATCTCTGCAAATGCGTCCCATTTTTAATAAACTGGAGTTATTGTGAGAACACCAGTAGATCTTACAGTGCTTTAAAACTAATCCTGATCTGTAAATGTGAGCAAGAAGGGATTTCCTTATGTGCATCCATAGAGTATCTCATTACAATTTGTCACTTAGGGTACAATAATAATCTGAACAAAAAGCCACTGTTTGCACCTGGGCTGACGGTCTGCCCTTTAAGCAGCCACTAAGCTCATCATATGGTATTTAAAGAAGAAGCAGCATGGGAGAGTGGAGATTTGTGTGTGAAATTACCGAACAATAATGTTACCCCATCTGAATGGGAGCACCCTGTACAAGGAAAGGTTAGAATCATCCTCAACTGTCTAATATGTATGCAAAATATGACCTATGAGGCTGCTGGCTGTTGAATCTAATGTACCGCGTCAGCATGCAGCTTTGAGGGAAAATCCCTCAGCGGGGAGGAATTGAAATGGGGTTGGTCGGGTCAAGTCACCTCGCATATACAGTGAAACGCCCCTGTAATCCATTCCAAAGAAGCATCGCGCTCCTGTCTGCACCTCTGTTCACCCTAAAGTATCCTGAGTCACTGCAAAGTCTTCATTGTTTGTGACATTCCTCCCTTTCCCGCTTTCTTGCTCGTCCTTCCCCCTCCACAGCCCCGAGCTGTGAGCCAGAGCATGGCTATAATCATTTCTGAAGAACCTCTCACACTTCATTAAAAGCATAATCAAGTTCATTACAATTTCATAGGCGTTCAGGTACCAAATGGCTTCCGATAAATCACAACGATTGGTCCTGTGTGGCTGGCATGTGTAGGTTTATCTCTGGCTCTCAGGCAAGAGAGCGGGGGAGAGGAGTGGAGGGGAGGAGGGGAGAGGTCTGGATGTCTGGCCTTTAAATGACCTTCCAGCCTGGAGCAATGGACCGTTCTGTCATGCACGCTCAATGGAGACATGCACACACCCAAATCAGTGCGCATCACAGCTGGGAGATCTGACTGTGACATACAGTAGGCACATCACCAGATCTGACACTTTGCTATTGTTTTAAACTTGACACACATGCCGCGAACAGCCCAACACTCTGTGTTTTTCTGCTTTATCTTGAGCCTTTTTAGCTGATTACTATCATTACTGTACTCCATTCTTTGTGGTATAAAGAAGCTGTCAAAGCAATATTTAGACCCTGGAACATTTAAACTGAAAAAAAAAATCTTGTGTCAATTCTGCACTAAATATGCAATTAAACTGCATGATGCTTTTTAATTATAACATTATTTGACTCTGTGGTTAATGTAACATTTGCCAGAGGACTCAAATTCTCTTATAGAACTAGCAACTAAACCTTATTCCTGTTAGAAAGTTGAAGCGTGGCTGGCAGAAACAGTCCATGCTTTGGGGCTTGTATTTTCTGATGATACAGGTACTATCAGGGTTATACATTGCTGACTGGTCGAACACACACTTCACTGCTGCTTCAATCTGAGTACCATCCTAAAGCAAAAATCAATAACCATCAAACACTCAGCAGATCATCTAGTTTAGAGATAGTTGGAATCTCTTTTTACCTCTGCATGTATTCTTTTTATTCATTAAAGGTTCATTGTGTAAAAATTCAGAGGATCTATCAGCACTGTATCACAGAAATTGGATATAATATGTTTTCATTAGTGTATAATCACGTGGAATAAGCCCTGTACGTATAGGGAGTGGGTCTTTTATGTCTGTGATGTTGCACTGCCATGGTTCTTCAGTAGCCCAGGGTAGAAAAACCAAAGCATTGGCCACCAAAGGCTACCCACTTTGAAGGGGAGGTTGAGCAGACGGATACTAAGTTAATTGCAATCTGCAATCTCACTGCAGGATGCTACGAAATCCCATTGACTGGACTGTTCACAAAAACACAAGATATCACAGTTAATCCAGAGAACAACACAACTTTGCATTAACCTGTGAGGAAAAAATAACATTTTTAACGTTACCCAGGTATTTTTCCATCATTATTGGTATATAGTGCTTTAAATACATGGTTCTGCAAATGCTGTTTTCTCTGGTTTTATAGTTCCTGAAACAATTTGGTTGAAAAGTGCCGTTTGTTAGTTACTTAGCATAATCTAAATGAGTATTACATGTTCAGCAGACTCCTTGAGAAAACAACTTTCATTTTTGTTGTTTATTTCCTCAAGACATTTTTATTCCTGTGTTGATTTGGTAATGATCTTATCTGCAGAACCTTTGGGTTTGTTTTTGTTTCTTTGGTGGGAAGCAAAGTGTTTACAGAAGAATTTTTCAAGCGTCCATTTTTGTAATTCCTCCAGTATGTTCTATCTGTGGATAGAGGCAGGACAGAAAAGTATTGACTGATACATGCCTCAGTACATGTTGGAGATATCACTGTTAACTTTTAATATTTTTTCCCTGTTTCCAAAATTGTGAAAATCACTGATTGGGTGAGACAAACAGAGGAAGCAGAGGGGGAACAAGAAAAAAAAACCTACATCTGCACAGAGGCAGTGAGATATAATTTATTTATACAGATATTAATCCATTATCATATTTGCAGTAACACATGCAATATGTTTTACAATTATAGCAGCTTGCCTTCTGATTACAGATTAGTTTATCTGGCTGTCGCTCACTGTGGTGTACCAATATAGCGTTTATGTTTCAAGGCTTCCTGAATTTATTACGGAATCTTAGCTGCTGATTGTTTTTGATTTGGGTTTACGCATAAAACAATCAGCCACGAAGACTGTGTTTTATCTTCAAAACAAAATGTCCAAGATATCAGTCGTGTTTCTGCTGTACAAACACACAGAAACAGACACAAACCCCTTGACAGTGATTGTCCCTCTCCACCTACTCACATGCCTGGCTGATCACTTGGACCCACTGGCCCTCCCAAACCTCTGTAGATGTTTTCCCCAGGGTCTCCTCCCCTCGCCTTCATAGCTGAGGCAACATGAACTGTGTCGTTGAAATGCTCTGCTTCATCTACGTGATGGAACATGAGCAGGGAAGTTTTTTTAACTGCTGTTTTATTCAAACACTCACCTTTGTATTAGACTGCTAATAACTCTATTGATTCATCCAGTCTGTCAAACTGGATTTTATCAACAATACAGCAGAGAATCACAATATGTATGACTTACTGAAAAAGAGAGTGGTCCTTTGGCAACCAACTTTGAAAATAATTTAAGTATATCTGAGTTTTTAATATCAAACTGCATCTTCAAGGAATTATTCTACATTTTGGGAAGAACAACTATTTGCTTTCTTGCACAGAACTAGATGAGGTGATTAATGCAACTCTCACGCCTGTACACTTAATCAGAAACTACAGCCCAAGGCAGTAAGTCTTGTGTAGCAGAAAGATTTGAAATGGGGAAAAAGCTAGCCTTGTTCTTTCTAAAGGTAGCAAAATATGCCTACCAGCACCTCTAAACCTCACTTATTCCAGTAAACTAACGTGTAATTAAAAGGGGACTCGCCGATCTCCCTCCAGACCAAGAGTCTACTCTTGCAGACATTTGCAATGTTACGAAAAGTCAAAAATTTCTTTGTTTCTGCACAGCAATTTAGATGTGCTCCAAAATGTAAGTTTTCTTTCTCGGCTATTGCTGCACCTTTCCATCGAATGTCATGACAATCGGGTCTGTAGTTTTCCTGAAATCCTGCTAAAAAACAAACAAAAAAAAAAAAAAAACAAAGCCTTCTTGATGTAAGTACAAAAAAATTGTCATTAAATTGTTATAGAATATTAAGTTCAAGACTGTTCCTGTTATAGTCTAGCCAATAACCCCATTCATATTCTATATATTTTTGCGTTTGTTTCAGTTAAACTAATCCAAGCAAACTGTCTCCCACTGTTTCCATTTTTATGCTTCTTTGTGCTTACCAGCTCCTGATTATGACTTGATATTGTACAAAGTACAGACGAGTATAATGAGAGTGGTATCATTCATCCCATTTAACTCTTTGCAATAAAGGACTTCAAGGTTTTTTCCCTAAAAAGTTAAAATAGTGCTTTAAAGACATGGAGACTGAATCATCAAGGTTGGGAAAGTACACATCTTTGCATTATTTCTGTGACTAATTGTCTCCATCGTGTTCATATTGCTACAAACCTGTATCCCAAAAGAAAAAAAAAAAACAAAAAAACAGGAAAACGTCTCGCGTGTGCATAATTAGTAGAATACTGGGAATAAATTTAACGACAGTCATACATTTTTCTGCCCAAACATGGGGGAAAAAAAGGAAAAGCAAAACATCTGTTACCTCTGTCCTGCTCTCTGGGACTGCACAGTGCCTCCCTTGGAATAAGGTGTATGTATGAGAGAATGTGCGTGTGTGTGCATGGGTGTATGGGTGTGTGTGTGTAGGTGTATGTGGGAGGAGGGTTAAAAACTAAGCTGGCAGGGGGAGGGATGAGAGGCAGGATGTGTGTGTGTGGGGGGAGGTGAGGGGGGTGAGGATGGATGGAGTGCAGTGGGGGGAAAGAGAGGAAAACCTCAGTGGAACAAAAGACCTTCAGGATTAATTAGGCGTCAGATTGGTTGCAGGGCACAGTGGGGAAGAGAGAGAGAGAGGGTGAGAGATATGAAGGGGGGGGGAGAGAGAGTTTAGCATTCTGGAAAGACCTCATGTCCTCAGCCCTCATATTTCAACCTGCCTGCCCATGAGTATACAACAGCCAGCTAGTTAAAGCCTGCGCTGTGCCTGGAACCACTGTCCATTGGGTTATGGATGGAGCCCCGTCTACATCTTCATGTATTTTTATGTTATCCCACTGGGCTATAAGAGAAAACACAGAGGTCATGTATGTGCCTCATAATGTTTACATGATGGTTTTCACACCCTGCATTAGGGTTCCTGCCACATGTTTTGTAAATCATGCGCGCATGCACATGTGTGTAAAATTGCAAGGAAATGGGAGCCATATTTCATTGTATCCACTCTGTGTAGCAGCATTCATACATGCTCAAGTTTTCCTGTACGATAACTAAGCCCTGCAAAATTAAAGGAGCATAAATGCAAAAAAATAAAAGCAGCTGAACTTTTACTGAACTTCTAACTTTCTCTGCTCTTTTTCAAGGATTCTTATTTTTTTCCATGTAACAATTGCCTTCAGAACAGCTGAATTGCTGATTCGGGTCAAAGGCGTCACCTCTAAATTTAAGAGGCGGACCCAAAGCTGCCTGTTAATACCGTCTCTGTTGTCATTGTCACAGAGGGATGTTTCTAGGGCGACCTTTGCTGGCACTTCTTCCCCTCCGATACAGGAAGTGCTGAACTCTGCATACAGATGACAGGCAGGGTTGCTAAGAGTCATAATATCTTCGCTCAACGCTGTCTTCTTGCAAAGCACTTAGCAGATCAAATAAGAGCTATTCCGGAGGCTAGGGCAAATCATGCCCTTAAAACATTTGTACCAATCATTCACACTATCACAGAGGTGGCACGAATGTACAGCTTCAAGATATCTTAGCAGCGTGAACTTTAGAACAAAGTCTTCTGGCTAGATGTGCTGATAAGCCATTTGATTGGCTTCACAGAGAACTGATAAAGCTTTGACAAAATGTGCAATGAAAAAAAATCCACGGCTCACAGCATGAATAGTTATCATATGCTTTAGTCAAAGGCTGAAAGGAAAAGTTTTCGGTCCCTGTGACTTCTAAGCTTTTAGTCTAAGAAAAGTTTGCTGCACTTATACATCACATTTGGTAAAAGGATGATGAATAACTAATAGCACTGGTAGAGCTGTCTTCACAAAAGTACATGCACAGAATGCACACGCTCTGACTTTTAATCCATTGCTACTGTTGCTTTAGCACCTGGTTGTATTTCAGCAGGTACATAGAAAATCCATTCCTGCTGCCCTGCTTTCAGTTTCTGCATCATGGTTGAATTTCAGGGCCTGTGTTGGACTCTCCTGTGCAGGATGATGAACGAGTACCGTTCCTGCTGATGGAGAAATTGAACGCCACAGTTGCAAACAGATGCATATAAGGTGACAAGGAGGGTTTTACGCACTAAAGGCATAAACAATAGTCGACATAGCTCAAATCATGCTGGTGGTGTGTGAAGTAACATCCTGCTGTGTGAAGATGGTTTTAGGTTTCAATGTCACTTTTCACCAACTTCTCACTTGAGGAGCTTTACACAACAAGGAATATCACAGTGACAGTAAAAGCCATAGCCAAAATAGCCCCCCAAAAATATGTATGTACACATGTTAATTTGTGTGTATATCTCTGTGTGTGTATATATATATATATATATGTATATATGTATATATATATACATACATATATATACATATATATATATATATGGAAAAGTAAAAGGCAATAACACTAGTAATTAGCCAGGTGTTTGCATTGAGAAGCTGATCTGTTAAAATCATTTTACTTTTTAACCAATTTTGAGTTTTTCAGCAAACCCAAAAGCAGGAAGCGTTTCTTTATTGGAATCCTTCTGTTTCTTGAAGTTATCATCCTTATCATTTCAAATCATGAAATAAATTAAATAGTCTATCTGTTTTTGAAACACACGTGGGTGCCATAGTAACACTTCCTGTGCATCTGCTTTGCCTGAAACACAACAGAAGACCGACTGGTGTAACTGTTGACAGTGCAGCCAAAAAGACCAAAAAAACAAATGTTGTTTTAATGTGTTCACACAAGGCAAGGCTGAAAACAGCTGTTTTGCTAACTGCAAGAAAAGTTGACATTTCAGAGATACAAGATCAATTTTTGATTTTCTTCTTCTCAGTACTTTAATAATTAAATTAGTACAGTTATTTGTAAGGATTTATTCTACCTGCTGTTTTGTTTTTTTCTTAATTGCTGCGTGAAATGTCAGCATTGAGCATTGTGACCCTGCATGCTTATTTTTTCTTCTCAATCTCCCACACTTTTGGTCATACAGGTGGCACTCATAGAGGTTTGCATGAGTACATGCACACCTACACTACACACAGACTGTGCTGTCATCCAGAAACATGTATGTGTCAGTTTCTCTAACTTTCTCTCTCTCTTTCTTTTTCCTTCCCACAATAACCTTAATGTCAAGGATCTCCACCTCTGAATCACATCATAAAAACACATTTACAGTTTTGGCTTGTTTAGATGTGGTAGCAACTTCACACAAGCAGCCAGGCGCTCCAGCATTGACATTCAGTTCTTACTCTCAGTGGTGTTATTAAAGCCTCACCTAACCAGCGGTTGAGGATGATTCAGCCGCAGATTGTGGAGGTGGAGAGATGATGATCTCCCTGTCTTAAGGTGAACCACTTATTTATCTCTGCGTCTTTTTCTGACCACTTTTCACCTCACTTTCCAACATAGCAACAGTATGCGTTATGAGCTTCATAGGAGGACAAAAAAAAACATGAAAAAGAAGAGGAAAGAAACAGCTTGTTAAGTCTCTTGTATAACGCTTAGTAGCTTGACATGCATTCATTAGAGAAACTGTCTTGACACATCAGACAGCACCGAGGAGTCATGAGTAATTTTTCAAGGGAGGCAAAGGCTTTAAAATGTAACATGCATGCACATACACACACAGTAGGAAAAGACCCTCCGTGATCTCTGCCTCTTTTTTAATCGGTTCAGAATTGACTCTCCTTTCAGTCTATTGTCATGCGTCTCCTGCTTTCTTTGCTGGCCTGCTGCAGCAGCTTATGAACTATGTGCATGCACTTGAAAGGTTTGGCAGAAAGGAAAGAAAAGTTAACAAAAGAGAGCAAGAGCATTTGTTACAGTGTATCTGCTGTCGTGCTTACTCTGCAAACGCCACAAGATGGATTTTTAGTAAATGTTAAAAGAGCAGGGGCCACAGACTGATTTTTTTTTTTTGGCGTGTTCAAAAGGCTTTCTCATTCGTTTATTTGCATTCATTTCATCTGCTGGCTGTGAAGTGCTTATTATATTATGTCGCACAAGCTGTGTGTGTGAGTGTGTGCACAGAGGAGGGATCATGCACTGTTTAAGCCTCTTCTGTCAAGGGATGTTTGTTAGACGCCACATTCATCAGTGCAGAAAAGAGCAGCACTGTTTTCTCCAAAGGGCAGGTGTGAACTTAAAGCGACAGAGTGCAGGACAACTGTTGTTGGGAGAAAACCTCACATCTCCGAACTGGCAACTCAAAGGATCAGTTAAGAGTTTGACATACTGTAGATGCTTTCAGTTTGTCAAGGGGGTTTTAAAGGCTGTCGCAAGACCTCAAAGGTTAACTTTGTCACCCCACAACATGTCACCTCGCTGTTGCAGCTGAAACATGACACTGAAGGAAATTTAAAGGTTTGAGCTGTGACACGGCATCGATCATTTAACCTCAAACCAGCTCACAGCAATGTAAAGGCCTGCATGAAGGATCAGGATCTAAAGAAATATAATAGCTTCTTCGTACATAATTAGGTAAAGGTAATGTACAATCAGTACTTTCAGTAGATTAATGGCTTTTCAAAATTTTACATTAGAATTTTGTTATAGAATAAAGCTTACCTGATGTTTGACAGCAGTTATCTTCACCTGGTGATCCAACCTTGAAGTGTAGACTTGCTGCTGGTTGTATTTTATTCAATTCCCAGTATGGAAAATCTGAATATCACAATATTGAGAAGATAGTTAGGACTTTGTCATAATCTTCTTGAGTGGTTATGATGGATATGTAAGGGAACAGAGGTAACACTTAAAGAGGAACATGAAAAATGGGGGGGGGGGAGGCCAGTCAGACAAGCTAACTGGGCCCATACATCTTATCCTCTTGCAACCTGAGGCTGAAATAGATATTTAAAAAAAAGTTAAATATACATTTTATTAATAAACTGAACTTGTGTAAAAAATCTGAGACACAGTTGCTTGACACCGGAATTGAAAAACAGAATAGAACTCTGAATAAGAATGGATGCAGTTTTTATTGAAATTCAATTCAGCCTCCAGCAACAGGAACATTAACCTGAGACAAAGTTCGCTACCTGTCTTGACCGCCTCTATTATCTGACCAGTCACCCACATGTCATGGAGGCACCCAGAACCAACACAGCACTGACATTTCCCCATGATCCCTTGTTGACTTTTAGGAATTCAAAAAGAGCACCCAGAGCTATAAATCAAATGTCATCCGCGGCGCTGTGGTGGAACCGTATCAATATCTGATGATGTATGGCTGGCTCTAGGGCCTTTTGGCCACAGCAGCACCCACAGACATGACACAGAGTCTGGTCCACACTTAGTCAGCAGCAGAGGGAAGGCCGCTGGAGAAATGACGCCTCCAAAAGCAAATGGACTCACAACACTGCAACAAAGCAAGCTGAACAGATCACAAAGCAGAGTGCTTAGTCATAAAACTATTATTTTTATTAAAGCACATAAAGTCTGCCAGGACTTTGAAGATACTGTAGTTTAGTACAGTTCAGTTCTTTTTGAACCACCACAAGGTAAACTTTTCTTTAAAGTGGATATAATTGTTTGTGTATTCCTTGCCCTCAAATAGTGCTGTATGTTAAGACTGGCATCACTTGAGCTAGGTGTGCCGTATTTTTGAACAAGAGGGACAATTTGATGTATATCCACATTGTTATTAGCAGCACACTGTACCCTTGACAGTAAATTATGTTACAGGAATTGCTTGACAAGGAGACAGGGAAGCATCTGAAAGCAGCAGTGTTTCCCCTCGTCTGCGTCTCTAATCTTCACGCCAAGGGGAAAGCGGTGCTTGGCAACAGCCGTCCATGGGCACCGTTCAAAGGGTGGCGCCGGGGTTTGAAGTCTCACTGATTGCCAGGGTCGAGCAGCCAAAAGAGCCACAGTGGTATCTTCAAGAGCAGCAGAGATGGAGGCGCGGCCGTTGTGTCTGGGCGGAGGCCGACACCATCCATCCATCCAATCCAACCATCGCAGCGTTTCAGAGAAGCCATTTGAATGGCTCAGCTCTCTACAGACATAAAAAGCGATGCTAGATGCTTTCAAATGTTTGAAAGCTGTCGCTACAGCCTCTCTGCACAGCGAAACAGCAAACACTATTTCATTGTTGTTAATATTTGTGTGACTCTGCTCTGACCGATGTAAGATTTTTCAGATACCAAACAGAATCTCTGTTTGGAGATTTGAAAACAAAGTCAGACTGATAAATCATGAGCACAGACATCAAACCAGTATGTGACTTTTGTTAAAAACCCAAAGTCCCTCACCTGAAGAAGTGTGTCTCCGACCACAGCTAGTGAATATTATTCTTATTATCTTTTATATCACATGTATGACCTGAAAAACCCATCTGGAGTGGTGTAGGGTTTAACTGACAGTGAACCCTGGAGTGAAACCTGCAACACTCTGCCTTGAGGAGCAGCTAAAGCAACCCATTATACAGCTTTGGGACATGTTCAGTCTGGCCTGCAAGGAAAGCATATTAAAATTAAAATACCGTTGCTGGCAACCTTTGATATTTCAAAATATCTTAAAATTTTGTAAACCAAGTTCTCCCTGAAAATAATCACATGTTTTGAGTACATGCTTGAGTAGCATCTGCTCACATTCTCCCATCACACAGCTAAAAGCTACTTCAAAATCATTATTTGCCAAATCATCATTATTTGAAAACCTTCAAATGAGCCAAAGTAAGGAAAATATCTTTTATTGTTAAGAGAATATATATCCTCAAATGAGCGAGTTGAAAAAAATTTACTTGGGAAGAAACCTGTATTTTGTGTGTAAATGCTGTTTTGTACATTTGTTAAAAGCCGGAAAAAAATGGCTCAGTTCTAATCTTTGCTTGCCCATCAACTTAAGTTTAGATTTTTGTTTTTCGTTATATTTTTGTGAGTAAGTTGTCAAAAGTGGTTTATTTTACAAAGAGTCTGATCACATAATGTGCCTCTCATATATTCAAACATGATTCAAACTGAACCCTTTAACATGTTATCACATTGTACACATGCAAATCAAAGATCTTGTAAATCCCCGAATATGAACTAGTAGTAGCTGGAACCACCAAAAATAAGTATTTTTAAAAAATTATCCCAGTGACATTAAACAGGTGTAACTACTGTATATTTACTGGGTTTCAGTATTTAATCTTAGAAAAAAAATCAACTCCGGAGTCACGTAGACATAAAACTCTCCAGTACTCATGGCTGTCATATTTAAATGACCACTGGTTGAAGTTGAAAAGCACTTAATGGAGAGCTTGTCCCTTTAAAGTGCCTAATAAATCCCTTCGGCAGCTGCTCAATATGAAGACGTTATTACTGATGTGCAAAAATCTCATACTACACTACAGTATGTGTGGTTTGTGGTTATCTAAAGTCTCTTTCCTAAATGATCCAGCGGTTCGAGTTGGTCTCTCTACACACCCTCCTTCCCTCTCTCTCTCTCTCTGCTGAATCATGTGCAGATTACTGCGAGTTGTGTGAACAGCCCTCAGGGACCTTTGGAGTGGCCTCCTCCTCCTCCTCCTCCTCCATCCTCCCTTAGTCAACTACACACTGTAGATGATAGACTCTTGTTAAATCCTCATTGCTGACCCTCTCATTTCCTCCTCTGTCTCCATCCAGCCTCTGTTCCTCACTAAGTGCCTGCCTGCCTGTTCGTCTTCTCTCTCTGTCTCTCTCCTCCCTTCCCTCCATCTCTCTCTCAGGGGTAGATCATGTTATCTTTTCGCAGGAGTCCCTCTGCTGGCCTTTGGTGCATAATGTATAAAGCCGCTGGTGTGTGTTTTACACTGTGCCTGACATTATTAAGTCGTTCCAGGCATATCGCTGCTTTTATCTCCACCGTGGAGGTTAATCAGAGGGGATTTATACCAAAATGACTTAGACGCGCTTCAACCGTTGACACCCTGAACCTTTTTTTTCCCCTCCTCTCGTTCTCTGTCATCTTTCCTTCCCTGTGCATATTTTAAAGACAGATTCAGGAACAGGATGTCTATCCAGCTACTTTACAATGTAAACTTGCTGGTAGAGCAGAAATGAATAAAACAATTCCTTGAGAGGTCAAGGAGCAGCCATGTGCAGCATTAGAAAAATTTGCTTTTAAAAATGGTGGCATTACCTTATTTAACCCAGGAGAAAATGCAACATTGCTGTATTTGTAATTTTTCAGCGATGTTAATCACAGAGATTATTACTAACCCTGAGGAGGTTATATTTTCAGTTCAGTTTGTTTGTTTGTTTGCAGAAAATGGTTTTCAAGAAAATTGTTTGTAGCATGCAAGATGGGCCAAAGGGTGAACACATTAAATTTTAACATGGATCTGAATCACCAGGCAGACAATTGCAAGGGGTTGAATAGATCACAGGAAAATGAGGGAGCTCTGTAACTGTCTAGGTACCTAATGTAATTTGATTTAAAAATCAAAGGTATGTTTGGATGTAAAACTTGTTGAAACATCAGACCAAGTCCTATCACTAATTTCAAGAAATTATTTCGAAGTTATTATTAGTTATTAGTTATTATTATTCAGTAGTGTAGCTATTTTTATGTATGACTTAATGTACTAAGCACAAAATCCACATTCAGGCTTTTTAAAGATTGAAAGAACGGAATGTAACACACCTGACATTTATCCTTTTTTTTCCCTTATACAGTATTCCAGGCTTTCGGGTCCTGTAAATATACTTGCTCAATCGGCTTTTTACATTGAGTTATGGTATCTAACATGAACACACTTTTGTCTGTCAAATTTAAAAATTTTAGGTTATTTTACCTGAGAGTTTTCTCTTTTCTTTCTCTAGACTGTTGTCACTGGTTCTAAACCGTGGGAATCCAGTAGATTGGGGTAGCTTAAGTAGCAGTATTTGAGTCTGGATCCATTCAAAACAATGATTGAAATAACCAGATCTTGATTGGGCACCAAAACATGCTCTTCAAAAATAAATGGATCCTGCTGTTCTTTATTATGACAAAACGCTGTTTCTCCCAACACATTTAAAGTTATAACTACAACCCAAGCCCTTTAATAAACATTTAATTTTAAAAGTGTTTTCTAAATTAGCCTTTTAAGTCAAAGTAACTTTATTCTTAAACTGCGAGGCATTGTAGGTAGTTGATGAACAACAGAGCCATCAGCATTACCTGGGAAATTGTCTCATGTTTGACAAGTTGATATTTTCCCCTCTGGCAAATACCTGTTTTAAAACCTGCAGCAGTATCAGTGATAGTTCAGTAGAATCAACACTGCAAACATGCTGCCGCCTGTGTGAGGCAGAGATCCTGCGTGTACCACAAAGAAACCATGCAGAGGGGGCTGCTGAAGGTTATTTGGGAACCTGGCAAGCACAGTTTCCAGGTTACAGCCACACCAAACATGGCGGCACACATTGGCTAGGCCCTGATAGCATCTATGTTGTCCTAACTGGCTGTCCTTGTTTGATCAGATGAAGAGAATTTAGATTGTTAATGAGTTTTAGAGTCAGTCACGCTTAACATCTGCGGTTGGTGGTTATGATTCAGTGGCTTCAGTTCATTTTGGCTTGAGCGTTAGGGTTTCGTTTCCCAAATTACTGTTTGGATTTAGGCTTAAGAGCATTAGTGAATTTGAGCAGATGTAACCAATCATGGGACATATGATGTTAGCTGCACCCAAAGTTTGGGGTTACACAAATTCATTTTACTTTCGTGTAATCTAAGGACTATCTTACGTTGGCAAAAACATATTTTCTTTCTTTCTTCACAGATGTCAGTGTTTTTTTCTGTTTTGTGGCAGCTTCATTCACTATCAGAAATTGTCTTGTGATGGTTTCCTCTGATATTGTTCAGATACAGAGTGACAAGCTGACTAAGTCTTTCAACATGCTTTTAAGATAAGAGTCTAAAATGTGGACATTTAATATCACATTGTGGTACACATGGCATGCTTGCAATTGTCTGTGTGCCATGCATAGAAGCCGAGTTCATACCACAGTTCCCGCTCCCTTTGCTGCCTGTTCTCCCCCACCTTTTTTTCGCCATCTAAATAAAGCATAAATGCCTAAAAACTAGTCTTAGAAAAAGGAATTGTGCATTATGCATCTTCTGTGACTGCATTTACAGTGTTTACTCTCACTCCTGTGATTTTTGAGTCTTCGTGCTTATTTATAACAAGCTTAGCAATCATGTCTTCCATCAAACTGATCACTCTGAGCAGATGATTATTTTACCCATTATTTTTGTTGTTTTTCTTTATTTAAATGCAAATAAGCGTCTAATTAGCATCAGTATATTTCTTTCATGAATATAAAGTAATGAAACAGCTTCACAGCTTTTGTGATTGATTGATTGTTTTAATCCATCAAGTAGATGTTGAGATATTTTTTTTATGTGAAGTGAACATTTTAACCAGCTCAGGGTGGAAATGCCAGGAGATCACCAAAGTCGGTAAGATTCACCCTCTTGGGATCATAAATGTCTCTACAGAGTTTCATGGCAATACATCAAATTGTTGTCGAGCTTTTTCAGTAGAAACCAAAGTGAGTGACCAGATGACTTTGCCATCTCTGGATCCACACTGCTAGCATGACTAAAATCACTTTTTTACTGTACAGTATATCCTGAGCTGTCTGTGGCATTTGTTGTGTATTCTGCTTTTACAGTAAGGAAGCTTCCTTACAAAAGAACTAGGCCAGAAGGATTGATTGAAACCTCAAGTGGTGAATAGGAGAGAAATAATGATCCACTTCTATGTTTAGCATCACCACTAGGAAGTATCGTCCTTGGTTTTTTTGGGTGAGGCTATCATTCTTGTAGTAGCTCATCCCTGACTCTGATCCTTGCCACATGCTCATCGTCTTGGTTTCCACCTTTTCAGGCCTAATGAGGAGTCTCTGCTTGAGCTCTGCTTTGCTGTGGGAAACCTGTGGTGCAGCATCCCACCTCCCCCTCCTCACACACACCAGGGAAAGAAGGTTGGGCGAGTTGTGGCGAAGACAGATCAATTGCACAATGTCTGTCACTTTACTCTCTTTCTCTTGTGCTCCTTCATCCTCCTTTGTTCTGACTCGCTAACATCAAGCTAGAGGTTTCAAAAAGGGAAAAAACCTCTTCTCAGGATGACGACGGCTGCATGTTGCAGCCCGTCTGTCTGATCGGACTGACAAGGCCCCGCTGTTCAGGCTAAAAGTCTGACACGCAGGCACACACACACGTACACACATGCACACACACACACACACACACACACTGTGAGGAATCTGTTCTACAAGCTGTAAGGCCATCTGACCATCACACAAGAAAAGGTTGGATGTAGTTAGAGGCGAAGAGCCACAGTGTTTCACAGTGCTCACTAAATTTGTACACAGTTCAACTCTGGGCTGCTCTTTGTTGTCATCACATGACACAGCGGCACCTTTTCTCTGTCAATAATAGACAAAACAACAGAGGAACCACTGAAAAATCTGAACACCAGCACTTACATATTTAGTTGTTGTTGTTTTTTTCCCCTTGTGATACAGATCTGGAGGACAGAGAGAGGGAGCAAAAGATTAAATAGTGAAAGGGAATCTGTGTGTCATATGGAGAACAAACAAGGGGGAAATCTTTCCCTCTAAAAGGAGTCTAGCTTTTGAAAATCTAAAATGCCCCCAAAGGCAACGTTTCCACCAAATGAATAGATATCCATTTTCAAAAAGCCTCATGCTTGGCGGCAGGCAAGGGGACGGGGAGAGGGAAGGGTGGGCTGGTGGTGGTGCAGGGGGGGAGATATCTGGGCAGAGGGCAGACACTATTAAAACTCGGGAGAATGAATTGTTAAATACCTCTATAAAGAAATATAAGACATGGCCCCGTTTTTATGCTGCCTGGGCTGCTCTGCAGGCGGGTGATAAGGTAGCGAGGGTGGTGGGTTGAAGTGTGCGTGTGTGTGTGTATGTGTGTTTTCCTGAGGGTGGAGTAAAATCAAGCCCACATCCATCCCCCTTGCTACCATGAACACGGTGACACACATGAACACGCACAATCAACATGGCTGCCTCAGCTTTACACTCACCATATTAAGGTAGAGAGTGTGGAAGCATATGGAGAGCACTGAGGAAGGTCTTCAGTTGTACTCACTGATGAATCTGCAGTCTTCATTGCCTTTAGGGCCTTTCTGTTAAACAAAAAAATTATACAGTTGAGCATTTTTCCCTCCACAAAACACACACACACACATACACACATCCTTATCGTCACCTCTGCCAGCGTGCACAGACTTCTGGTCCGGCTGCAGCGGAGAAAATTTTTCGCATTGACATTTTGTGTTTCTGGCACAATATTGACTTCAGAGGGAAGGCAGCAGGAGGATTGTTGGTGACATTCCACATTACCTTGGAGATAGAAGCCGAACTGTCTACGTGCACAAAAAGCTGGGGAGGAGGAGGAGAGGGGGACATGCGTTGATAAATGGATGGACGAGTAGATGGTTAGATGGATAGACCAATAGATGGATAAATGGATATAAAAATTATTCATTCATTTAGTTTAGTCTTTTCCTGTCTTATTTTGTAAGTTTTTTCGTGTTCCATTTCCTGTCTTTGATTTCTAGCCATCTTCGATTGATGGTTAGTTTTATCTGACCCTTTTTATCTTGTGTGTTTAGTTTGTCGTGTCTGTTCCTGCTTTGACTCATCACTTCATCTGAGTCGGTTCTGTCCTGTGCCTGCTCCTTGTGTTTCACCAGTGTGTTCCTTGTGCTTTCCTGCTTTTTGCTTTTTTTCAGTTTTTGTTCCTCCCGTTTGTTTTCCGCTTCTTTTTTTATTTTCGTATAGCTTTAGAATTTGAATGCTGTTCATTTCAATGTAAAAGTGCCAATATAAAAATATTTGGTCCCTAAAATCAATAAACAATCACGATAAATAATTGTGATCTCCCTATTGATTAAAATGATCATTAGTGCCATTATGTCCACAATCACGTGGCCCAAAAAATAACCACTGCTGCTTGTATTCCTCGCCCTCAGAAGACCCCAGGGATTTTTACTAATGCAGGAAAGATACCAGATGGTTTGGTAATACAACAACCACCGAGCAGTTTTTACCTGGGATTTATTTCAAGTTGAGTCTATATCAGATTAAAAGCCTAAACATATTTTTATAAAAACAAAAATGAATTCCGGACTGTAGCTATATGGAGCAGTATTAATCTTGATGCTCACCCAGGAGGAAGCCAGCCAGACACACACCGGCTCTCCTCTTGCTGTGTGGCAGGTTGCACTGATGCTCTGTCTGACTGAGGAGCGAGATCCTTGGCCCCGTTTTTCTGCCACATTAGGCCCACGCTGAAGGTGGCACTCCGCTTTCCCTGCTAAAGAAAGGGAGAGTGTGTGACTGCATGCATACGATGAAAAATTATTGGTGAACTTGTCAGAAATGCGAGTACAATCAGATGTATGGATTTAAATGTTAGCAGGGAGGGTTTGTTTTCTACCACAGGAACCACAGCTGTAAATCACACCCTGTTTTCCTTTACTGTCAGATGATGTAGATTATGTTGTTTTACCACTCTAGTTTACAGGATGAGGAAATTATAGGCTCTGACTCACTGTTGGCTCTTAGTCCTGGCACATCACTGCCCTCTATCACACAGCAGCATACAAGAGAGAGAGAAACCTGACAATGCAAGAGGAGGAGGAGGAGGCAGGTTGGTTAAAGGGGGAAGAGAAGAGAGCAGAGAAAGAGAGGAATGAAAGACGAGACCAGAATCTAAAGAATTAGACTTAAAAAGATGGGTAGAGAAGAAGAGGAAACATGAATTGACAGAGAGAGGTGAAGGGAAGCGAGGAGAGAGAACAAAAGGAGAGGAGGAGGAGGAAGCATGAGGGAGGGACAAAAAGCTGGGCCGTGTGCCAGGGTCTATTCCACCTTTGCTCTCCAGGCCTTTCTGAGCTGCCACCTTCTCTCACCTCTGTAATGTCATCAATGAAAAGGCCTTTAGGAGGGATGGAAGACTTGACTCAGGGTTCAGACTGTGACCGACACCAGCTGACGCTGCCAAGCCAAGCAGGATTCTGCTAGAATTAATTGGATGTCACTTTCAGGTACAAGGAACATGGCAGTGTTTTTTTTTTCCATAATTTTGTTACTTGTGCTTCTACAAAATCTGAAGTTACCACAACACCTGAGCTGATGAAATGCTCGGTGTGATCTGAAAACAAAGCTTTTCTCAGTAAGGGGTTTTTCTCCTGACTGGAAAGTCAACAATCAAGAGTTACAGGATTTTCACCTCATTTATTTATTTTAGTCAGTCTTAATCAGACATAATCCATTTACTTTGACAACAATTTTGGTAGTGGTTGTCTGCACTCTAAAATCCAAAGATGCCTATCACAATTTCTGATAAACCAGTAAAACAGTGAAGAAGGATTAAACAGAGAAAAGCAATACCTTCACCTCAGAAATGTCCCTTACTTGATGACTCACTGGAAGAGCACTGGATTCGTTTCAGAGGTGTGTGTGGGTGTTTGTAGAGCTAGAAATAACAGGCATTAAGCTTGGGTTGGATGTAGGGTTACCAAACTTTTTAATGTCAAAATAACAAAAAACAAAAGTTTTTCTAAACAACTGCGGTCACTCAGCAGCCTCAGCAATGCCCCTGGTTGGTTACTTCAGTCTAACAAGACCAAGCCCTTATCTCAATGCATATGGAAAGAGTTTAGCTTCACTTTTATTGGTAAACCGGATTTAAAAACGGCATGTATAGAGTCACTAGTAAAATCTGGTTTAGTAAACACTTTAAAAGTTTGGTTCTGTTCCCCAAAAATAAGATGTAAAATGTCTTTCTTTTTACAAGTTTCACTTCTATTATGCATGTGAAAGGTTTAATGACACCAGCATCTTAACAGCTCTATCTGGTGTTCCAATATGATTTGCAAGATTTATTCCCTGTTCAGTGTTTATAAAGCAAACAACTGGCTGTTTTGGAGAAACTTGAAGTAATTGGTCTCCTCTCTTAGAGCGCCTCTGCTAAAAAAAAAGTAAAGAGGGAATCCAAAGTGGGTCAAAGGCTAAAAGTTTCTCTATTATTAAAATACTTGTTATTTGTCTGTGATGTCTAGAACAAAATCAACATGGAAGCATTTTGGAGTAGGTATTTATACTTCGGCACTTCACATGGTAAATAACATTTTTTTTGCGAGCAGTCATTTTGTTAAAAGTCACTGCAATGAGTGAATTTCTATGTCAAATAAATTATTTTCTGGGTCTTCTTTGTTACCCGTCCACTTGCTTTTTCTGTTCATTTCATCCACCTGCTACACAAGCTGCTCTGAGTTAGAGCTCAACAAACATGCTCTTTGATGGAATAGTTATTCAGGCATAAAGTAAACAAGACAATTGAAAAGTACAGAGAAATATTTTTTTTTATCTTCTTTTTATGTCTTTCTCGCCAGTTGTTAAAGGGAAGTACATTTCTCTCTAAAGTGATCTGTCATGTAACTATTATAGTTTGATAAGGCATCATGTCAACTTTTGAAACAAAGTGCCAAAAGTTATTCGAGTTGACTTGGCACAGCATCTCACGATTCCTTCCCTGTTTCAGGCTGACACCAGTGTAAAAGCTACAATATGTGCATGTGCATACACACACACATTCAGACACACACACCACCCACCGCACCATAAGCTATGAGCACCTCGACCACCAGTTCCAACTGTGAGAATATTTCACAGCCCTGACGAGAGCTATAATGTGCAATATGCTCACTAATTCAGGCACTTTCTCCCTCTCACTGTTTTTTTTCATCCTTAATCTCTCTCTCCTCCTCTCTCTCTCTATGTGTCCATCAGCATGGCATCTGTTGATGTCCTTTTAGCTACTGGGGGCTCAATCTGTCCAAAAGGCCCACTCTGCTGCCACTCCGTTGCCATCTCCCGGTGATCCATTTATGCTCTACAGCCGGCGTGAAGGCCGCTCAGAGACTAAGCCCTTAATTACCACTAAAGTAATGAGCATTAAAGGTTCGTAGAGGCACGGATATTATCCACGTCTTTGCAACATCTGTGGATTTAGTGGATTTCTGGTGAGAAGTGTTTGGTAAATGAGATAGATGAACAGAAGGATAGAGTCCTTCTTGTATTAAGGGTTTTATCTCTTAAAAAAAACCCTAAACAGTCTGCATTATATATTGTGAAAATCCTGGTCATATTGGTATTAAATCATCTGAATACTTTATGGGACATGTTGTGTCTGTCTACTCTGCACTTAAAGTATGACCTTCTTTATCTGAGGGATCTTTCCTCCATTATTCTTTTCTAGGTTTTGTTCATTTCTCTTTTTGTTTTTTCATAGGAAAGAGTAAGAGAAAACCAGATTCAAATGCAGATAATCACTGTCATCTCAGGTTGAAAAGTTTTTTTTTCAGCTGATCACAAGACAAAACCATTTTTTGACTTCCTGTTTTGTTTTATCTTTTCAAATAGGTACTCCAGACATTTGTAGTTTAACAGCACTGAAGGGCTCACAAAAGAGAGAAAATAGAATGAATGGTCAAAACATAGCATCAGTAGTGGAGTTATCAGAGTTATCCTGACATTTCAGACCATCCACGGCTCCTGAAGGTACACATCTTTCAGTCTTGCCACCTCATACAAAATACATTGTACATTTAAATGCACAGAAAATGCAGTTTATATGCTTTTGTTACCTTAACCTTTAAGCAATGACAGTGTGAACACTAAATCCACTGTATCCGTCTCCATAGACCCTTTAGTATACACTATGTTGAGTAATACTGGCAGTTTGGTGCTGGGTGACCACCGCGGGTATACTTGCTCTGTGCATATGTAAGTAAAAAGTGTTTCCCAGAGGCAGACTCTGTGCAGTCTGAAATCACTCCACAATAGATGAGACTGTTCATTTCTTTCAGCAGAAAGTTCCAGGAGAAACCTTGGTTGTACAAGATGTAAGTTTTTAATTTATTTTGTCTGTTTTGACTGATATATAACATATAACAAAACAGGTTGAGCTTTTGGTCAGTCTCCCATTATACTCACTGTATTACCTGAGCAGATCAAAAAAGGGGAATCTTTCCTCTTATGCAAAACGAAACCTGTGAAGTCAGTCTCTGTATATTGTGTCCAGCAGAAATTAATGGAGCAATTGTGTTTTTCAGGATTTTGCCGATTCAATATTCCACTTGGTGAGAGAGAAGTACCGGTCGCTGGTGGGCGGCTGCAGTCCTGCACACGCTCGACACAAATCCCTGGCAGGCATCGTAATGACCCGAGGTATGGAAAATGTCATTGACTTTTATATATCACTTTGAATTATTGAAGTAGTGCAATATAGAGAGAGTAAGTGAGGGAGGTAAAGAAAGAGATGGGAAGGGGAAGGAATTCTTGATTGAGAGAGAAATGATAAACTGGGGATGGAAAGAGAGAGAGAGTTTCCACTCCGTGCTGTACCTTGCATTTGTGCAGAAGAATATACTTTCTTGATGAATTATTGACAATACAGAGTCTCTGAGGAGAATGAGACATGGTGGTGAGTGTCAGTCATCCCCACTGCGTACTGGACTTGCTGTGTTCGAGCAGCTATGACAGGAGTTCCAGATGCCACCATGAAAATCCTAACTGGATCAGCATAAAACTTGATCTGAAACCCAAATGAGTGACACAGTGAAGGAACAGGGAAGTGAAAGATGCGTTACATTGCTGTTCTCCTGCAAAATGAAACAATTGGTTGTTACCACACAGGTTACAAATTATATCCGCGCCTTCCACACACATACAAGTTCATGCAAACCTAAGTCAAGGTCATAATATTGTAACCCTAGTCCTACAAGCACAGACAGAGTCCTACTATTGACTATGGAGGTACTCCTCCAATAGCATGCACGCATTGGCCCACTAAATTTTTTTTATGGATTGCTAGCCATTCAGGGCCTACCTGTAAAATAACTGTCTGCACAGTATAACAGGAGGGAAACCTTCTGCTATCCTAAAACTACCTACAGTGAGCATTGTCGAAGCGGTAGGATCCATTAGTAGAGGGCTTCATCTGTGCTTTTTAGAGTTTGGTTAAAACATGGGTTAGAATATCGTAACCTTTGTTCTATTTCACAAAGGCTTTGCCCTCTGAAGTGGGCAGACTAGGCAGAGCAGTAGTTGGTTGTAACGAAGCTGACACTCTAAATGCTATTTTGACCAATCCTGAGTTGTTCTAGCCGGCACAGACCTGGAAAATGATCCCAAAATCTCCAAGAGAGGGAACCTTATGGAAAGACAGGGCTT
>JAQNCA010000015.1:15417559-15502824 GCA_029783725.1 Acanthurus tractus
TTATTAACACACTGATTGTGTTGATTTTATTATAAAGGTCAACACAACGCCAACCTAAACTCCTAAAACACATGTGATCCGCACATCCTTTGATTCCGCAGGTCTTTGGCCCACACAGAAAATGAAAGGTAAAAGGATTGTTTAAAGGTTTTCGCTTTATTAAGAGATAAGCTTTCTTATGAGAAAGATTGATCTCTGTTTATAATGTACTTTATGAGCTGGATAGGAGTTTGTCTGATATTTACCTCAGGGCAAATGTGTGTGTAGGTCCATGTTTGTGTGTACATGAGCTGTATTTAAAATCTTTAACAGCACAGGTTGTTATTATTTTCCTCACATATGTGACTTGAATGGCTAATCCTGTCATAATGAATTATTGTATTAAATACATCATTGTTTTAATCTCTAGGTCTTAAGGGCTGACTCTCTTCTGGCTAGCAAGCATATTAGTCATACAGCCAGTTCTCACTGTGAGCTATTTATTTATGTTAAACCAGGTCCATGCCAAACTGTAAAGAACGTGCCAATTTAATGGTAACACTCATAGTGTACACAGAGAACAGAAGACAATAGAGCCTGTGAATGTTCATAAATTGTTAATGCGTGTTGGCAAGCCTGTGTAGGACAGACGGCAATGCTAAATCAGGACAGCTTTACTCTTCCACCTCCATTTTCACAATGTGCTCATGTGTGAGGAGTGAAGGCATTGGTGTGTACACACTAGAGCATCTTTACAGGCACACACTTTCACACACACTTTCACACACACACACATACAAATTAACATAATGATATTCACTTCACAGGATGCACAGTAAGTAAATTTGTTAATGTATTTGCTGGTACTGATTTTTTTTTATTACTTGCTTTAATGGCTGATACCAATAGTATACCGTCACAATAATAATAAGGACTAATAATTTATAATACATATTTGTATAAAAGACATTCATGACCTGTGGTTTATTCACACCTGGGTTTAAACAAGGCTAGGATGTAGTGAGCACAGACATCACTACTTTTCCCTTTTTTTCCATGTAGTGCAAAGTACAGTCGAATTGTCTTATTTTAAACTGTGAAATCCTCATCATCATCCTCTAGGCTGCACTGCGTGGCTCCAACCAGGTGTAGCAGTTTGACACCATGTGCATCAATAAATTAAATAGTGAGGCTCTTAATTAGTGGTGATAGCCAGTTGTTATGTATCTATATATATGTATCTCAAAATGCTTTTTTTTCCCATCAGTCTAGATGCTAGACAAACACACGTACAAATCCTGTTCCCCAGGAGTGCAAGAAGGTGTGGTTAACTTTTTGGGTAATTTGGTGAACCAGTCATAAAGACATCTGTGACACAGCATGGGACAACATTAAAGTTGGAAGGAAGTGTTCCAGCCAACTACAGTCATGACCAATCAAATCAGCTCCTCTCCCCTCCTTTATAACCGTTGTAGCACAGCTTGTCGTCAGTTTCATAATGGATGGAGAAAGAGCAAACTGGGACTACAAGCCAAACTTTACACAGGAGGGCACTGACACATTTGTCTGGGGGGTCCAGGCAACCATGGTGGTGGGAATATGTCAGGAGGGACAAACAGACCAACCATCAGACCAAAATAACCATCCCTAGTAGTATGTAACTAAAACAAAGTGTAAAATGAAGGTACTCAATGCTCAGTTTTCTTACTCCCACCCTTTACGTTGGATTTTCTAACATATCTGAAATCAATTTTAATATGGTCTCAGGTTTTCTGGTTGTACCGGGTCTCAACAGGAACTGAACCCATGAATTTAGCTTAGTAAGCACCGCACTGTGCCAACTGAGCCATACAGGACTACAGCTGAGCCACTGTTGTGTGTGTGTGTGAAAGGATTGGCAAAGACCCACACATAGAGAAAGAGAGGAAGCCAGGGACAGCCAGAGAGACAGAGAAAGAGGTGAACCCTTCTCCTGTGGAGTCGCTGTTAATTTGACCAATTTGATTCAGTTGGCCAGGGCTGGAGATGGTGTGATTAAATCTACCCAGGTCACCAACGGGGGTGAAAGCAATTACTTTACAAAAAAATAGAGTGACGGGGGGGGAGGGAGAAGGGACACCCTGCTTTTCTTCCCTCCTGCTATCCCCTCCCCTCCATCGCGTCAGTCCAGACGGCAGACGCACTGTCTTTGCTCCACAGCCTCCCCTCTCCGTTTTTTTTTTTTTTTTTTTTTCTATTGCTGTAAATGATGGGTGGCTGTCGTTAAAGTGAGTGGGTCACTAAGGGCCAGTTTATCAAGGTCAGGGTGGAGGGTGGAACTGAGAGGAGCTTAGGACGGCACTCACACACACCTACACACACACACTCGCGCTGCTGCAGTCTTAAAGTGATCCCTGGATACTCTTCTTGTCCTCTGTCACACTCATTTTGCAACCTCCCATTACTTTTTTATTTCCACACTTCCTTCAGTACCTGCACTTTATTATAGTTAGTTCAGCTTTGACCATCAGGGATTTTAGGATCTTTGTTCTTATCATAAACATTTTTGATAATGGGCGAAGTCTCACCCCATCATTGCTTCATCTTATTATCATCATTTTGTTTTCTTAAGCCAGGCTCAATGAGGCTCCTTTGCTAATATTTGATTTGAAGCCGACAGCTGGATTTAATTGAGGGGCCTAAATGGCTTTCATATAACGATGATGTTCTCAATTCCACTGCAGTTTTATGCAGATGAACACATTACTTTAATGGTCGGCGTTTACCAGGGGAGGGAGGAAGGATAGATGCAGTGAGAAAGAGAGAGATAGAGAGAGAGAAGAGGTCTCTCCCCTCTCCTCTCTTTAAATTCGCACACCCGAGCCAGATGGCTGTCTTTTCTTGCATGAGATTAGAAGATGTTTCTGATTCACGGTGTCGCTTTCTGGGTAAATTAATATTTCAGGCTAAACTATTTCTATTTTGGTGGAACGTTGAGGTTGTGGCTGAGTGTGTGTGCCTTTTTTTCAAACAAAGCTCCTCCTCTCTGTTTGAGAAGGAAAAGATAGATCTCGCTGACAGATTGCAGGTAAAGCATAGGCGGGCGGCCCCTGCTTCTTGAGCGCATTTAGTGTTTCCCAGAAAGCCGTTGATGTTAATTGACTGCTTGAGAAATGATAGATCCATAATGAATGATGTGTAAAATGGGAAAAAAAACAAAACAAAACAAGCAGCTGCTGTAATTGCAGCCATGATAAAGACATTGATTAACAAAAAGAACAATGATTAGCAGCATAATGTCAAGGTTTAGATTGTGCCTCACATAAATTTCATTTGTCCGGCACACCTGAGAGTATGCAGCTCACATTATGTTCTCTCTCTCAATGAAAAGCAGGAATTATCATAAACATGCTAATTATTATTTTCCATCCATAAATTAGCATCTGCTGGTTAAATAGAGGGAATTTGGACAGTGGGTGGCACATGACCAGCTGGCTTCAGTTTGAGGTATCAGTGAGGCTGGTGGGATTAGCCCCACAGTGATTCTCTGTCACTCGTAGATCCCCCCCCTAAGCAAATCCTGAGGTGATCGGCTCTCGTGTTGAGCAATCGACGAAAGCTTTCCTGCAGCCCTGCGCAGTGCATTAACCTCAATGGCACTGATGAATGCACACGTGGTAATGTGTTGTTCCATGTAATGAATGCTGATGTACTGACCTTTGGCAGTGTTGTTGTTGGTTGTGCTGATGGTTTGTGTCTCTGAACCAAGGAAAGTGGGAAAAGAGGAGGTGTGTGTATCTGTTTGTGTGTGTTGTCCGTCCGGTAGCTGTTATTCATCACGTCCCACATTAAGATAATGATCAAATTGTCTCTACCTGTCATTGAAGTGCTCACATCTGACCCTCTCTCTCTCTGTCTTCCTTCTTCTCTCAATCCCTCTCCCCTTTCTCCCTAAACTGTTGCCTTTGTCCTTTTTTCCTTATTTTTACATCCAAACCGCTCATCCTCCTATCTTCTCTTCATTCACTATTTCATAAACACTCCTTCCCTTCTTCCTATCCTTATCTACTCTCCAAATCATCACTTCTCCTCTCTCTCCTGTACCCTCCCTCCTCTCAGATGGAACATCTTGGGCCTGCAAGGGGCATTGCTGAGCCACTTTTTGGAGCCGGTGTACCTGCACAGCCTGACCGTCGGCAGTCTTCGTCACACGGGCCATCTGGGCAGAGTTCTGAACCAACGGCTGGAGCGCCTGGGCCCACTGCCTGCCGCACACAGACGTAACCAGCCCCTGCTCAGCGGTACGACTCATAACACAGCCAGACAAACACGTCTGAGTGTGTTAATTATGATTACAACTACCTCGACTTCTAGATGTTTTTTTCAACAAGAAAGAACTACTATGAAATTCACTCACTAGTCCCTTCAAACCGGTGCCGGAAGCTTAAGGGTGGTACATAAGGGAAATGAGATTTTTTATACATTTTGAATTGGTCTCCAGATCTCTCGTTTCCTAAAAGGTCAGAGCTGTCAAGATGGTGAAATGTGCAAATTTACTTTCCAGTGAAATGAAATGAACTGATTTTTGTCTGAAATTCTGCTGCTGATAAGATATCAGAGTGTGGACTCACAGATTATCCATGTCACCCTGATAGTAGATCATCACCCCCTAAAATGTATTTATAATTTAACTATTTTGAGTGCTTGTAGCTTGTAGGTATTTCTTATGTTAATATTGTCCTTTAATTAAGTTAAATCATGTTTTGACATCAGTAATCACTTTGATTTTTTTTTTGTAATACAGTATTAAAGATATAACCACACAAATAGTATCTGGTGTCAAATAACATGTTGTTTTGAACCACAAATATCTATTTTTTCATCTTCAGTGGCTGAAATACTCTGCATGAGATTACTCAACTAAAGTAAATCAACCTAATTACATCACCTCTGTTTAACAGTTCAGGTCTTTTTGTTTTTGTGACTAGCTATTGCCACAATCAAATCTATATAATGGAAAGCACTAAAAGTTTTTAAACCAATAATAATTTTTAAATAAATAAATTAATATTAATAATAATTTTTCAAATAAGAAATGAAACTGAGAGCGGTAAGTGTGAACAAAAAGCAGTGGTTTCCAAAAAACCCTTTAGAAATTAGTTTAAACATCCAATGAAGCTTTAAATAACTGGCCTTCTCAATATAATATAAGGTAGTTCTGTACTTTTCTACAGAATATCATAGTGAAAAATATGTTAATATTTAATAACTTCTGTGTCTGTATTTCTGTCTGTGTTTGCAAAAAGAGATTTGAAGAAGAATTAATGTTTAAATAACTCTTTTAAATCATGGTGAATCCTCATTGTAAATAGTCTGTAGCTTATCTAGTTTATAAGAAACAGAATTTAAACCAATTTAACCAGGAATTCACAGGTTGGTTGGGTTCCAACTGGTCCATGAAAGTTTTTTTGTCAGTATTTTATTTTTCCCTGCTGAGTGACACACTGTGCTTTCTATTCTTTGAACAGTTAGGAGCCTTTGTGTGCTAAATAAAAGTGTCTGTGTTCTCAGATGGGGCCATCCCATACAGAGATCCTGGGCCATATGTATACAGTATCTATTTTCAGAGATTCCTTTTAATAAATATGTCATCTCCAGACCAAATGAATCACAACAGATCACACGTGTAACTCCCACGCACACACCGGCACCAGCTTGACAAACTTGTGTACCCCTGCGTCTCTTCAGTTACATTGTGCCAGCCAGACAAGCAACAGCTAAGAAGTTGTCTGGCACGTCTGCCTCCAGGGCTCCTCTGAGACCTGAGGCTTTCGTTTGTAGCGAAGATGAATGCTGGAAGAGGATCTGAATGACATCCAACTTGTAGAAACTGCATCAGCCATCACTTCAGATCTAGGCCAGTCGGAGTGGCTGATCGACAGAGACGCGCAGCGATGTAGGGCACATTTTGTTTTAAACATCAGCGATGAGAACAAAGACGATGACAATCACACACTATACACTCTACATTCTCCTTATCTACTTCACTTTAACGGGTTTCAAGAGTACTTCTTGAAGGGCACAGGAGCTCTTTGCGTTGCGGGCCTCTGCTCAGGGTAATTGGGTGCCATGAGGATGAATATTTTGTGGGGCCTATCCTCATCAAAATTGATAATTGTGCTAAATTGTCCTCTAGTGGTAATGGCTGGAATGAATTCATCATTGAATCCTTCGACCACGGCTGTCAGCAGGCATTTCTCATGATTTGTTCAATGGCTTTTTGAATGGAGTCGTTGTACTTGTCAGGAATGGAGTTTTTGGTTTCAGATATCATGCTGCACTTAACATTTTGAGAACTGCGGGTCAGGTAGGATCGATTAACTCATCAGTCATACTTTCTTGGGATATTAAGTTATTCACTCAAACTTTAATAAATCTCACATTAAGTACATAGTTTGTTTAATGATGCTAAAGAACATCCTTTACACTATTTCTCAGTCTTGTGGGTTCCTTGTATTGAGGAATGATACAGACATGACATCCTCTTTACTTTAAAACATAGGTGGCCTCCTCCGTTTCCCGCAAATGCAGTGCCCTCCCCTCTGACACATGATGTGTGTTTTCTACGTGTGTCCACAAATCGCAGACTGTCAGATCTTTGCACCTGCAGAGCCTCTAGTAGCTACAGTCTGTTGAAGGGTAAAGGAAAGGACCGGAGAGGGAGGAAGATGGACAGACAGTGGAGATGGCCATACACCAAATCAATGTAATCACAGCCCTTATCTGACAGTCATTCAGTTTGAAGGGAGCTTGGACAGAGGGAGAGACAGGCTGAGGGGAGGAGAGGGAGACAGCAAGGCAGGAAGGGTGGAATAAAAAAAAGATAGCTTCCATTGCATTTAGATATCAGTGTGCATACCTTCCTCCTCCCCCTATAATCTCTTCTTCCATCCTTTCATTGGCTCTGATGAGTTCCCGGGCTATTGTGTGTCCAGGGTTATTTAAAAGCAACACCCCTAGAGGAAATTCCTGGGGATCGCAGGGCTCTCTCTTATCACACACAGCCAAAGCAGCTCCACCTGAACCCTGAGGGCCAAACACATCGATGGACTGACTTGTCCTTCACTCTCGTCCTGCTGTTCACTTCCACTGCAGCACGAACTGAAACTGTGGCTAAGTCACTTTCAGATAAGAAGAACCAGAACGGTAAATAAAGGAAATAGTTACAGAAGAAACATAGTAATGGTTGTTAACCACAATTTTGTGGTTGATTGAGTACACAAGCTTGTTTTAGACAGTCACCCTGTTTTGTTCAGTTTTCACATATTCACAGTTTAAATGTTCCCATTAGCTGTAATGTTCCAAGGGATAAAATGTGTCTGTATGAAACATAAAGTTGAAGCTTAACAGCGGGAGACTTTATTTGATTTAAAGGGTACATTTCCATTACTTCTATCTTTACAAAGGTGCCTTTACACAATAACAAATCCACTGCATCTATGTTTTTTTTGTACATGAAGAGTTTAATAAAGCGCCCTGCCAATGGTAGAGAGCTATTTACTAACCATTTGCAGCTGGTTTATAGGTAGCTCCAGAGACTGCATGAGGCTCTCCAGTCCTGTCCTCAGTCTGGTCCTCACGGTGAAGCCTCTAGGTTTACAAGTTTTCCAAATCCAAAACGGTCATGTGGGTTTACTGTTTGGTAGTGTTAGCAAGCCAGCTGAGATCAGATGTCATTGTTTTGCTTTTCACTTTTAGATCGTGAAAATGATTTATTTCCTCTTTTGTTGACCCGCTGGAAACTCCTTAAATGTGCCCTGGTGGTTTCCAAACCCCAAAACTGCACCAATGTTTTAAGAATCCTGCACAGAACCAGTTGAAGTGCCAGAGATCGTTGGGTGAAGAAATGCAACTTAAGAAACAATGCTGTAAGGACTCCAGTGAACAGTGTACTCTGTTTAAGTGTTTAAGTGTGTAAAAGTGTGTAACTGACGTGTTTTGATTTTTTTTTTGAGGACATTTAACTTATTTTGTTATTGAATCTATATATATTATATATTTAAATCATTTCTAGCATGTGTGTTAGGGTTTTGAACTTTTCAGTCATATCCTGGCCTTTTTCATAAATTAATTGCTGCTCCATATTTTCACATACCTGTTGTTTCATTTACTCCTCTGCTTCTCCACCCCCTTTAGGAAATGTTTGAAACCTCTGCTGTACTGCAGTAATGTAGGATAGATGTAACATGTACACATAAATACACAGGCTATCCTTTATTATGGCTCTACGGCAGCCTTAGATATTAAGCTGGCGGTATGTGTACTGTACAGTTATAAATCCCTTAACTAAAGGCTCTAATTCTGCCTCTTTCATGTCTGCCAAACACTTCCGAGAAGAGAAATTGATCAAGTCTTCAATGAGGGAAAAATCAAATTGCCTATTACAGAAACAGAGGAGTCAAGTCCATTGAAGGGATGAAATGAGCCATGAATGGAGCGAGTGAAAGGAAAAAGGCAGGATGGATAGGAGGGTCTTTTGTTCAAAGAGGTGCGTCTCCACAAGAGAGAAGAGATGGGTAATAAGAGACTTGGAGAATTGTTACTGTGGCAGGCAATTCATTCCAGCTCCAAGGAGCTACAGAAAAGAAGAGCTGAGATTGGTGAATGGAAGAGTGAAGACAGGAAAATGAGCGTGGCAAGGAGAGAGATGATCTGCAGGCATGTATTGTGGTATTGTACATCAGGTATTGTACAATAACAAGCTGTCTGTCAGACGGTGAGATCAGAGGCAACTGTTGTTCACCCGTCGCACAGAATCGGTCTGTTGATTCTCTATGAAAAACCTTGAACAATGTGTGATATAATAAATAACTGGGTTTGAAGTCAAGGTGAAATCCAAGACAGCGATTCCTTTCTGAAGATAGTTTTACAGATTTGGAGTGGATATAAAGTTCAGACAGCACTTAACTGTCAGATTCAGTTAACCTAGATGGTATGTGTTAAGTATGTCTCCGGCACAATGACGCCTATCGCATCTGACTTTTCCTCTGATGTAGAATTGTCAGCAAAAAGTTTAGAAGCAGAGAAAAAGAAAATGTAACATATTACTCTGTAAATCATAATAAACACCGTGCAGACAGTTTCGGTGTTGATCATGTTGAGAGCAAAACACAGAGAATATTTTGGCCCTTAATTCCTCATCCTACTCTCGGCTCTGTTTCCATCCCATGCGCCTCAGTTCATGCCCAGGTTCTTTACATGGAACCCAGTGTCACCTGCTCTTTTCTTCCATTTTGCCATTTCCTTTTGCTTACTGATCGCTCTGTATGCTTTGCTGGTAAGGCTAATTATTTCATAGGAAGAAGGTAGAGAGGGCAAGACTCACAGACAAACAGTTTAGGAGAGGTTTCATCTTTGCAGAGATAATATTTACAGCGGACATCATAGCTACACTCAAACACTGTTAACTGCAAGAACTTAAGAGCGGACAAGCACTCACACAAAAGCAGGAACACGCTGCTTATATGCTCAATAGCCCTCCTGTTCTCACCCCCCTGCCTCTCTCTCTGAGGGTATATCAAAGCTGCAGTTTCAGGTCCAGGTTGACTTGCCTTTTTGCAGCGCTGCAAAACTTTATGTCTGCCATTAGCCTCAGGGAGAGAGTGAGGGAAGGGTGAAGGAAGGTTAAATGGAACAACAAAGTGGTGGTTTGAAAGGAAAATTCAAATTTTCACTTCTTGTCTGGGTTTAACTCCCAAGTGCATTCCATTTTGTAACATTTACAAAATGTTTGGTTTCACACAATAAAGATCATTTGGATCCCCAATGGGGTGATACCAAATTTAATAGAGATTAAACTTTCCCTCAAGTAATGCTCTCTTCTCCGTCTTGTCTTCTCTGCAGGGCTGAGCAATGCAGAGTATCAGCAGTCTGGGAAGGCCTCGTGTGTCAGTGTCAACTGGACGCAAGGTGATGCACAGTTAGAGGTGGTCAACACAGCAACTGGACAGAGATGGGAATCAGGGACACCCTCCCGTCTCTGCAAGCGTGCCCTGTTTACCCGCTGGAACAGGCTTTACCGCAAGGTAAGGGGGCAAACACCCAGTGGGGAGTGAAAAACAGGGCAAAGAAGCCTAATGAAATGTTAAGCAATCTGAAATAGTCCACTTTCAGATTCAGGGTCATTGTTGGATGAATGTGGCAACTAAGTTGCAGTGTTTGGTTTCCAGTTTATACAAAGCAGTATTCTGAATTAGCTGCAGCTTAGATTCTTACATTCGGCTGCTTTTTCTCCATAGTAACTGCACCACGAGTTTTATTTAAAGCTATGTGCTTTACCAAAGTTCCAAGAAACAATAGGCAATATGCATTTATCAGACAGGTGAAAATACTTGAGAAGGGAGTGATTAAACAAAGGTTCCAGACTGGTTTGGAACCAGGGATTTTACATTTTATGTTCGTACATCCAAACTACAGAGGCAGTCCAGAGCCAAAATGTAGCAGTTTAAGTCAGTAACACACTGGCCTTTTTTGTAATTCTTATACTGTCCAAATGACAAATAAGCCTCTATACTGAGGAACATAGGATATCATTAAAAGAAATAGAAATCTACGGAGGCAAACAGGAGATTCTGACTTTGCGCTTTATTGGAAAGAGTCTAGGTGTAACATTATTGTTACACCTATACATATATCCTAAATGTAAGAATACCAGCGTATACAATACATGGACCCTGGTACAGCTATTATTGATATCACTAATTACACTGTGCTTCATTTGTTATGACATATCGCAATATCTGCCATGAAAAGTCCTACTAATTTAAATGTTAATTAAAAGCCACCCTCCACAGTGTATCTTTTACTTGCCGGAAAAATATTATGATGTACTATTTAATTAATAAGAACCCCAACATTAGTCCCATTTTACATGAATAAATGGCTGTTTCACCAGTCTGCTCTATTTGCGCTCCCTGTAAACGCTCCACTGCTGGAAAGCAAGAGGCATCGCTCAGATGTTGTCAAAAACAATACGCAATCCTTTGCCACCAGCAATTACATGCAAGCACACACGCACTCGGTAATACAGAAACATTAACTACAGAGATGCATGCAAACATGCGCACAGTCAAAAAGCACAGACATGTGTATTAAAATCAGAGTGACAAAGCACTCAGGCTACAGGTGAACGCTCTGCAGAGGATATGTGGAATTTCCTTTTTGCTGTAGATAAATTTGTTGGCCTGGCAACATCTGCCGTCTGCGCCGCTTATCAAAACGTGGCGGCTCCGATCTTTAACGTCAGCACACGGAGCCGCTGCACTTTCATTTCCATTCTGAAACTTTATGTAACAGACAGTGCCTGCATCGCCAAATGGCAGCCGTTAAAGCATAATGACTATGAAACCATAATTATTTGGAGGAGTACTCGAGGAGGCCCCCAGCCTAAGTGCTCCCTGCGCGCTTTATATAAGGGCCACGCAAGAGCAGTCGCACTCATCTACAAAAGAAACTTTTACTCTCTCCCACTCTCCCTCTCTCTCTCTCCCCACTTGTCTCTCCGCCGATCTTCATTGTTTCCCCCCGCGACAATAGGAATGCGCAAAAGCACAGAGAATGTTCAATTGCTTGTGAAATTTAAATGGGGAGATTACACAGCTGTTGAAGCCCCCACCACCACCACCACCACCTCCCAACCCCACCCAAATGCATTTGTGCCGGCTCATTCGTTTTGTTTGGGCGCTCTTCCCTCCCCCGACCCCCTCCCCTTTACCAAACCTTTAGCCTTTCTGCCCCAGCTTTATTCCTCTCTCTTTGTTTTTCCTTCCTATCTTCATGTCTTAAGCCGTGTCGCTTTTATATGACTTCCAGTTATTCTCTCTCTCTCTCTTTCTCTGTCTCTTTCTTTTCTTGTCTTTTCTCCTGCTCTCTCGCCCTCTTCAGTTAGGGATCCACGTGCCTGGCTCAGCAGACCGCCCCCCAATGTACTGCGAGGCCAAGATGGCGGCACGTCCTTACCAGACAGTGAAGCAGCAGTGGTTCAGATCTCTGCAGGAAACAGGCCTCGGTACCTGGGTCAAGAAACCGCCCGAGCAGGAACAGTTCCTGCTGTCAGCCTGAGGCGGAGTGTGTTTGCGTGTGTGTGTGTGTGTGTGTGTGTGTGTGTGTGAGGGAGAGAGAGAGAGAGAGTGATACAGAGAGTGTGTGTTTGTTTAACCTTTATTTTTTTAGGTTAAGATGACTCCATGCTCTTTTCTATCATCCTGCTTCACCTTTCATACCTGGACGTTTCCCACGGTAACCTCTAAACTTAAAGCTGTCACCTTTAAGATGTGTGATTGTATGTGTGTGTCATTATGGGTGTGCTGCCCCTCCACCCCATAGAAAAACGACAAGACTAAGGTCAACTTGACGGCCTGAATAGAAAACGGACATAAAGATGGACCCTTTCTTTGACTTGCCCTTCCTTAAAACGCACAAACACACATGTTTAAGCAAACACACACCTAAATATCCCTCTCTTCGGCTGTCAAGGAAGGGTGGGGTAACCTTGAGCAGAATGAAAGGCAGCCGCTATCTTGTCATCAGCTATTTCCGGGCCCCAAGGCTCCCGCTGAGAAGCAGAGCCACGGGGGAGAGAGAGCGAGAGAGAGACAGAGAGAGAGAAAGAGAAAAACAGAAAGAGAGAGAGAGGTCCACGTCCAATTACCAGCCCTGTCAGGGTGACGGGTGAT
This sequence comes from Acanthurus tractus, assembly GCA_029783725.1. Classification (NCBI taxonomy): domain Eukaryota; kingdom Metazoa; phylum Chordata; class Actinopteri; order Acanthuriformes; family Acanthuridae; genus Acanthurus; species Acanthurus tractus. The sequence goes on from JAQNCA010000015.1 coordinate 15,430,252, forward strand.
AGAGGAAGAGGAAGAGAAGCGAAGGGAAGAGAGAGTGAGAAAAAGGAGAAGGACAGAGCATAGCTTTAGACCAGCCCACCTCAGCTCCCCTCCGTCTTTTCTGCCTTTGTCCTCCTTCTTTGACTCACCCTTTGACTCCTGACTTCCTCCCCCTTTTGTCTCCACCTCTTCTTCCTGGCCCTCTCTCCATTTTCTGCCCTCCTCTACCTCTTTGCCTAGCTTTGTCTTTGTCACTCTTTGCTCGATTCAAACCCCCCCCTCCCTTCCCAGTGGGGGTTAACATGACACAACGACAGGTTAATACACCTTTTTTCCTCTCTCTTATCCACACCCCACTGGGTATAGAGAAGGAGAAAAAAAAGACAAGGTACATAAAATTCATCTTGGAGGTAGAGGTGGAGGTGATGATGGAGAAAGGGAGTAGTTTCCTGTTTTTCCCTCTCATTCATACCTAATTTATGTTCTTTCTTTTCCGTCATTTGACCTGGATGACCTCAGTTTTCAGCCCGTCATGCCCACTTTCCGCACACCCAAATCCAAGTTTGTTGCCGCCAATGAGAGCGCGTGTTGGTCGTGACTCATAAGCGAGGCCTTGTTGACCTGATCGACTTCAGCTTTCTTTCTATGGTCACGATCACCCTGAACACATAATAGTCAAGGTGGAGAAAGGTTTTGTAAGCCCTCACCCTCTCACCGTCAGCGCTGTGGTCGATGTGAGGGTTTTTTTTTAAATGGCAATCTTTACACACTCAAACACACACAACCTCCACTTACGAATTAAAGATTGAATCTCAGCGAGATAAAAAAGGACGCCCCCGATTTCCACCATGTACAATAGTACCTCACACTATGTTTATGTCTCTGTGTAGTTTAATGTAAACATACATTGTGTGTGATTTTTTTACTAAGTACAGATATTCATGATGATCATGACCGTGTTGTTCTGTCGTTGCTGTAATCTTTTCAAGGATTTTAGTCGAGGCATCCAAACCGCCGCCAGCGTCGCTCAGTCAGCAGTAAAATTGAAGTAGTGAGAGTGACATCTAGTGGTCTTTTTCTGTCCTGCTCCTGCTGAGCCCTCCTTTCTTTCTGGCAACAACAGGAGCCCCAGTGAGAGCAGAAACAAGTCAAACTGTTGTTATTTGTCTGGCAGATTGAAGTGTAGAAGAAAAGTTAAAGTTGAGATCAATGAGATCAATGTGTGAGGAAGATGTTCTGACACACAGGCAGATTTACATGAGACAGAACTTGACTCAAATATGAAAGGCATCTGGTTTCCTATTGAGTTGAGCCATTTTTACCCATTTAACATGTCTATTCAAAAAAAGGCCCAGGTTATTGGCTAGTTAGTATTCTCGGTTTTGCATCTTCAGATCTCAAGAATTTGTCTGTAGCTTTAAATATTCATGACTAAATAAACAAAACTAAAATTGATGTGGTCCAAGTGATTATTCATTTGGAGTTTAACTTTTACGATATGATTGGCAGTAAGTAAAAAACCCACCAAATTTGACTCTCAATTAAATGTGCCTAAATCCCGATTGGTTCCCTAAAAAAACAAACTACATCTAGACCAGTGAAAAGAGTTGATTTTTATTACCGTTACTGTTTTGACATAAGCAGAAAATGTTCTGTTCTTGTAAAATCTCATTATTCTTGAGAAAAAAAAGCACTGAACAGGTATGGTGGGTCCATCTTTCAATGATAACAGTGCTGTAATTATTTTAATATCAGATGTTTCACTGGATTTTTATGTTCCCTGATGCTCTTTATACCCCTTTAAAGGCTTTTCATAGAGTCAAGTTCTTTGTCTTTATATGTAATGAAAATCACAAAGTAAAGAAATATTGCTGCGTTTTGTTTTATGTTACTTTTCATTACATCTGATACTTTATTATGCACTTTTTTATTTTGTAATATTATATGACCTCAGTCAGTTGGTGGTAAGGTGGTAATTAGATAAAAATGTCCCACATGTAAGCGAAACATAAATTTAAATGATACATAAAGGTCTAACAACAAATGGCTCAGAGGGAAGGTGCAACAGTATTAGTATTAGTATATGTTTGTAAATACTGATCTTTAGAAATGCAAATTCTGTGCATGTTTGCAATTAAATGACCAAGACTGATTGACATAGTGAACACTATGACAGGCTTTTGAGGGTCCTGGGGGCCTGTGGTGAAGCTCTTATAAAAAGAAAAACACTGGGAGTCAGTTTTCAGGAACTCAAATCGTCTGGTTCTTTGTTTTCCACCTAAACCAAGCACTGGAAATCCTGACTCAGCTTTCCCATGGCAGCAGAGAGCAGATTTTGTGTAAATCTTGTCTGTGTGTATCAGAAAAGAAGAGTTAGTCTTAGACTTTCATCAATATGTGGCGCAAGTGGTGTTTGTTTGAGCGTTTCACTGTCTGCCTACACTCCATAGCTTCAGATTTACATGGTTTGTCAACTCAAGTAACAACATTCCTCAATGCTTTACGCCATGTTTCATAATGGCTGCAGTAGCCATTAAAACAGGTTTGAAAATTTATTTTGAGAGATAAAAACTATAAGGCATGTCTGAATGGCAATATTGTATCTACAAGTGTACATATGTAAACAAGTGTATAAAAGATGTTAACAAAGATGTGACAGAGATCCTCAAATGTCTAACTATGATGTAAATTAAAGTATATAAACAATTGCTGCTAAGGTCTGTAAATTGCACTTCAGTAACAATGAAAAGTGAATGTTTGTACTGTATATGTGAATAAAACCACAAAATCTTGTAATTTTACCTTGTCTTGATTATTAAATGTATGATAATTTATCTGTCTCTTGTACAAAAATCAAAAAATCAGCACTGATATTAGGTCATTTCCACCTCGTCAGGGTTATGATCACCTTTCTTTAGCCAGCGCTGGCCCTCGGGAGCATCCAGACAAATATCAAAGAGGCCTCCCTCCTCGTGTAACTCCCAGGGGAAATCCATGAGGAAATGGTTATCTCTGTTAGGCTCGGTGGCAGGTGTCGTACCCACCAGCCACCAAATTAGCCTGGAGGAAGAATGAAGCGAGGGAGAAGAGAAGAAGGGGAGGGGTGGAGGTATGCCTCCTCAGCAGCGTCCACCCTTCCCCCTGAGGCCATGGAGTCGTCTGTGTGCTCTACAATAAACATCATAATTGACAATTTGCTCCAGTGGCTGGTCACGGCCAGCCCGCTATAATCTAATGGACGAGGACAGAGAGGTAAAACTAGACCAAAATTTCTCTTTCTCAGTGTCAGTGTTACATAATAAATCGAAGGGCCATAACACACTAAGTATGTCACTTTCTTAAAATATAGGCTTAGACCAACGTACAGTGCTTCTACAGGGATGCTACTTGGTTTTTTTATTGGTCCAGCATCTAAAAGAAAGAAAAAAATAGAAATGCTCAGGGTGCACAAAGCACTAACTGTTGTAGCGGTAGCAGAAACTAAAGTTTATATTACTTTAGTACTGAATGAAACACAAATAAAGGTAACTGTACGCCATGTCGTGATGGTCACATTTCAGATGTTAGTGATATGCTGCATCAAAGAGAAATTTAGACTCAATTCAGTCTCATTTACACCTGCAAGAACTGATCTGGGCCACTTGGGGGAAGCAGAAACAAGTTGTGAAGACAGCTGACAAATCATCACCTTTGAAGTTGATGTGGAACTTTTTTGCAAACAGTTGCTTAATTACACACCAAGCAGTTACAGAAAAACACTTTAATTTATGTGGAGCCATGTACCTGGAAACCTGAAACATTCTCTTGTCGCTCTGTTTTTGGTCTCAACTTCTGGTGGAAATATCTGGTGCCTCTGTATGCTTAACTATGTTCAGTCGTCACTAACTTTATCAAACTGCAATTTGGTGCAGAGGACACACTGCACAATGGCATTCTGGATCTTATTTGTGCTCTAAACCAGTTTTTCCACAGTGTTTACTCTTCCCTCATGGTGGGTTGGAGATGTAATGTACAGGCCTGGTCTAAAAAAAAAATCTTTCATGCGTTTATTAAAATATATATTATCAAATCAAGAAAAAAGCTTAGCCTGTGTAACAAAATAAATGTTCTTTATTTAATTAGCCATCTACTTGTTAGTGTTAATTTGACTTCAAGTGTCCATAACAAATGAAATAGGGCATTCTGATGGACCTCTGATGTTTTGCTAAATTTTCATCATCTCAAGCCTCCAAGATTTGGAAAGCTTTTTGTAAACCTGTTTCTCTTTTTAACCCTATCAGATATCGTACAACACAGAGACTGACACTCTGACCCATTCGAGGGGTTTTGGATCCACTAAATTAAACTTTTATAAAAGAGAATTACTGTTGAAGTTAAGTAACACCTGTGCTTTCCCTAATATGACAAGTCAGAGAATGTGTGCTGTAAAAAAAACTGCGCAAACCACCTAAAGACATTGTTTCTCAGCAAAATTATAGAGTAAAACTTAGCATCTTGTATTCAGAGATCATGTGTGCGTGAAATAAGTCTCTACATAACAACTGTATCCAACAGTGGAGCTGTCAGATGGCAACCTTTAAGCTGGAGGATGACTTGGGTATCAAACTTAGCACAAACTAAAAATGTTGTCACACATCAGCTATGAAAAAAAATAACATTAATACCAGACATCATTATTGCAAGCAACTGGATTTACATGAATGAAGTGATTTTCAAAAGAATTTATCATACTGAATAAGTAAAAGGGTGAGAGGGGATGAAAAAGAGTCACAAAGAGACTGGAAAAGGAAATCACAGATTTTTATTGGAAAGCGTCACAATAAAGTATGCAAAGCAGATCACAAAATGAAGTTTGAGTTGAATATGACTCGCTACAATGACGCAAAGCCTTTCCACTTTATACCCCCATAACCTGGCACACAATAATTTAATGCATCAATCCAAAATCATATTTCCTCCAAGTCAGAATTCATGTGGGATGCAAATCGGACTTGCCTTTCTACTTGCAGATTAAAATGACATTGATATCAGTGGGCGCGAGATTGAGTTCCCTGAATGAAACAGGAATAAAAATCCTGTCTGCATTGTGAAGTGGAACACAATTAGTTATTTAACAAGCATTTGGAAAAGTGCATTGATGCTCAGATGGATAAGGCTAATGCACCATTTTCAATGCATTAGTAAGGCATTTAAATAAGTTTATTACATTTTCAGATTCATGCTACTTCAAAATCCATCCGGACTCCATTGTTGGTAGCAACAGCGGTGAAGTGAGTAGCCTGAAGCCAACTTCTGGGTAAGTTATGCAAACCTATATACACTGAGTTACATCTACACCAGTCACACAAACACTTAAGATCCTTTGGTGGGGTCAACAGCACTGAAATAAGATTATAAGATATTACAAGAAATAAGCTTAGGGCTGCAAATAATTATTTTCATTATTGATTTGTATGCAGATTATTTTCATGCTTAATAGTTTAGTCTGTAAATTGTCAAAACCTTGTGAAAAATTCTAATCATTTTCCTGACTGCTTCTTTTGTTCAACCAGCAGCTCAAAACCCAAGACTCTTTAGTTTTAGGCTTGATGAAAAGAATCTGCAAATGCAAAGAATTAAGTAGCTAGAACCAGCAAATGTTTGACATGTTTGCATGAAAAATGACTAAAGTGATTAATTGATTATCAAAATAATTGGAAACTCATTTTCTTTTGATATATTTTTCAACTAATCATTGCAGCTCTTTTAAAACATCTTAGGATCAAAACTACAGCATAATGTCATGTTTAGGATATTGCACAACTGTAACAAAAAAAAGCTTGTTTCTGGGTTAAATTTAAACCCAGTCGTAAGTGTAATTCTGTAACTAAGATTCAGTGTGTATTTCAAGTCATATTAGCTGATTTCAAAGACAGGAAAGGGCTTCTGTCTGAGCACCAGAACCATAGAGGAGCTGGGTTATTGCTTCTGTATTTGGGATTAAGAGTGCCTCCATCAAACTAAGAAAGCAACATCTACAACAAAAGGTGCAAGAGTTCATACAAGGCTATGGGATCGATGCAAAATGTAAACACTGTAACTTGATACTGACAGGCTGTTACTGAAAGACAGAATTAACAAGAAATCAAGAAGTTCACTTGGTGATGACACATTACAGCAACACAGGGCTCTGAGTTGGCAACAGGCTGAAGAGGATGGGTCTGTATTCCACTGACACAAGCAAAAATGGGCGCATATTATGGCTAAAAGTATTAACACCTACACCTGCTATATATAGGGAACACAAGATTATGAAAGGGTTGAACACATCCTCATTAAGAGATCTACAAAAGAGTTGTGAGGAACAGAAGTGCAGCCACTTTCCCTGTTATTGCTTTGCTCTTGACACTTGGCATTCTTACAGAGGCAGAATAGAGCAATAAAATGAAATCTTACTGTAAACATGAAACAAGGCAGAGTTAGAGTGTCGTAAGATTAAAATATTGACAATCAAATCTGAAAATATGGAGAATGACTGTATTGAAAGCGTCAAAGGTAACAGGCGAGGACTCAAACCTCTGTGAGTGAAAACTTTTACACAGGACAGCAGATCCTGTTTTAAGACAACGGAACCACCCAGCAGCCTGCTAGCTGCACAGGTGATGTGGCAGGCCTCAATATGATATGTTTGTTTTTTTTTCATGATAAGAAATATTTTAAGTCTGACTAAAAGGATAAAAACATTTCACAGAACCACGTTATCTCTGCCAAACTCCATCCTCATAAGGTAGATATCTGTAAAGACACTTCATCCATGATCGAGCAACAACCTGCAACACAGGTCACTTAATGAGGCCTCAACATAATATTTACATAACATCTGTATTGTATCTCATATTCTATAAACTCTTCCTGGTCTTATAACTGTTCTCTCACAATTTTACAAATAACATTCGCACAACGGGTTTATCTACATGCAAGAGCAACCATTCAGCAGTAACTAAACAACAGTGATGTGAACAGCAGCCAATGACTGTGAAGTCAAATAGATACTTTTATACATTAAAGCAGAAAAGGCTAGGGTTTAAGGGATCAGCCTAGCCACGTCACAATTCACAATTCATGCTAAATAAGTGAAAGAGTCAAATACAGGAGCTTCGCTCTGTGGCCTCGTATATACTTTTAAATGTTGGAACCATGTCAGTCACCTAACACCAGGGGATGTTTTAGCAGGTCTCAGCTGCAACTGTATACAATAAATGACAGAGTAATTCATCTGGAGAATCTGCTCCATGAATCAATATTAATAGCTGCATCCTCAAAAGCAACACTAATTGTGATAATAAAGAGTGTTTTTCACACTTTCTAGCAGGTGGAAATCAGTGAAATACATGACGACCTAAATGCTTCACAGGGCAAACATTTCCAACATGCTAGCATCTGCGAGGCCACAGATTACAGTGTTTATGTGTTCTACCTCCTACTCTACTGTGTGTTTCTCTTTTGAGTGTGTGTGTGTTTTCAGTGGCGTCACTTCTCCTGCAGCAGAGCTGGGATGTTGATGTTCCAGCCGATGGCCTGCCGGTCGAAACCACAGGTGAACAGGTTGCACGACTGGTTCTCTTCATTCCACGCTGTGCAACACACCATTCGCCTGTGACCCTGCGCACACATACACGTACATTTAAGATGTAAGTGTTGATGATGCTAACTGACCCATCAGACACACCACTTTGTTCCTGTCCTTACCATCCTGTTGCTGCGAGGAAGTCTGGCCAGCCTCACTCCGTTCAAGTCAAACAGTCGGACCTGTCGATTGTCATGAGGCAAAGCGATGATCCTCTGGTTGGCAGAGACGCTTACCCTAAAAGATCACATCAAGTTTACCTTAAACCTCCACGTTTATCTTATCTGCTAAAGAGACTGAACAGATTTTTTTTTGTTGTTGCAGCCTACAACCCTCACGTCACCTACCTGTTCACAGCTGAATCAGTGCGGATGGTTGCAATAGGCGACCTCATGTTCTTCAAATCCCACACCTTAACGGTGCGATCGTCACTCCCTGACACCACGTTGTCCCCCACAGTGAACACCGCAGATGTCACCGTGCTACAAAAAAATAACACACAATCAGAGGCCAGTTGTTATGTAGAGAATGTAATACACTTCCCATATTTGCACGGTTTTTAGGAGATTCACTCTGTTCTCTAGAACTACATTTCAGTGTAGTCAGGCAAAAGTGCTTCAAGTTCAACCAACTCAGGAAAGGGAGCAAAGTTTTAGAAGTGAACACTCATTTATATCCAGTCTAATCACCCTCTCCCACAGTAAGTGTAATTACTCCTACACTTAAGATGAGACAGATTCACACATGCGTCACAGTGATTTGTTAAGATACGAAATGAGCATTGACACTACTTGAACCAGAGAGGATGTATCAGGTACAACACCCGAGAGTTAACACTGTGTGATTTCTTGATCTTAAATGTGATTCCAAAACATTACAAGGTGACACCTCTCCACTTAAAAAAAGAAACGCAGGCAGGAACACACTTAAAAATGTGCTGCGTTTCAGTCACATAGGTGTAGCTGTCGGAGCAGGTTGATGGGTTAATGACTTCAAAGTGTTCCCACCATCAAAAGCGTTTGAGCTGTTGAGATGCTGTGAAAGGCAGTTTCCGCTTTGCTCTTACATAGATTTACAGAGAGACTCCTGTACTGTGCAAGCAATTTACTTCATGATTATGTTCAGTAGAGCCCGTGCTACAAAGATAAACACAAAAAAATAAACAAAGGAGTTTTCTTCCACTGTTACTTAAGGAAGGCGATCAAACAAATACTTATGGGAGAAATACATGACTAAAAATAAGGGTTTTCAGGTTTTTGGCAATTACATATTAAAATCTCATGATGAATTTTCTATTCATGCTCCCCACTCTTTGCTTTAGGAAACAAGAAACCATCACCAAACCTACATTTTCTAAAAGTGTTTACCAACTGACAGCTGGGGAAACTGGATGAGACAACCGTTAAATGGACAGCTTAGAAGTTAAGCATTCACATGATGCCTGTGAGGCTACAAAATATAATAACTTCTATGAGGTCTTGACTCATGTTAATGTTTATTTGAAACAGTAAAATGTAAATGACACTCTGTGTACTACTTCCATCAGCAAGAACCTAACAACATATTTCTGGCTAATGTGGCACATTATTGCTTAATGACTAATGGCAGCTAGGTATCTTAACGCTGCTGACCTCCAGCAGGTGAACCACTGTAAGCCCTTACAACACAAAACTGAAGTTTCAGATGCACAATAACAAAACTCATTATGCATTGATCACATACATCTTTAAATGTCAGAACATTTGAAACTTTTTTCAGAAGGGGCCAATCAAAGGTCTGGTGTGTGAACTTCAGGGGAATCTACTGAGAGAAAATGGCAGAAACTGAATAAAATGTATATGAAATTAAGACTAGTTTATATTTACTGGGGTAGAGGGGGCTTTTACACTAAGTCCAACATCTACTATAGGTACTCCCACATCTTTGGAAGAGAGGGGTGAGTGAAGGATATTTAACTGGTTGCATTCTGCAACCTCACCACTAGATGACACGAAATATTACCCCTGGACATTTAAAATGTTAAAAAAAAAAAAAAATGCTCGAGGATATAACTGGTAAAATATTAAGGTAAATGATGCCAAATACACAATAAGAATCTGCTATATCATATCATCTATGCTGGAAACATTAAAGGCTGACGTGCTCTTTATTTGCAGTCAGCACCCTCCTTCCACACACATCTTTTTCCGACCAGCCATGATGTGCTGCTTCACATATTAGGGCTAAGGTCAGAACTAGCCATTCATTTAATGGACCTTTAATATTTCCAGTCTATTACTGTATGTCAGTCACGCCTCGTAAGGGTTTTTTTCTTCTCCCTTCTCTCTTTGTGTTCATTCATGGAGGGAAATTTAAAAAAAAAAAAAAATGGCTCACTGATCCTGGATAAGATTAGCACAGAGTAGCACCACTTCACACGCACACAAGCATTGTCTGGAGTTTCACATCTTTTTTTTTTCTATAAACTGGCTTCCCTCTTAATCTAAATTGACATGGCATCAAGGGCTAATTAGTGGACACAACTTTGTACTATTAGAGAGGCAGAGGCTCAAGAAAACTGCTGTATCGTTACAGGCCCCTTCTGACATTGCAGAGTACAGCCCACCTGGGAAAACAAGAGGTAGAGAGAGAGAGAGACAGAGAGAGAGGAAGGAAAGAGGTGTGTGGGGAGAGTAATCAGACAAGGTAATTGATTAAAAGGTTGATTAAGGTTAAAGGGTTTTTTGAATGGCTGGTAAGGAGGGAGGGGAGTATTCAGTGTTACTTAATGGCATCTCTGTAGTGTGTCTGACAGCCAAGGTCAAGACTCCCTATCATCAAAGACTTGGAGAGCTGGAGAGGAATTGAGAGAGACAGAGACAGAGGGAATCATGGAACCTCTCTCCCCCACAATCCATAAAGGTGGCACACAAAATGTTTGATGTTTTTTTTGAAACTGCAGCATGATTTAATTTTACGAATTCATGACCTATAAGAAAGTTGAGGTTTGGAGAGGACATCTCTCCTTGGTTTATGGCATTTTAAGCTTTGTTTAACGACACTGAGGTTATATCACCATGAGGAAGTTGCAGGATAAACAAAGGCCTTAGCAGCTGTTTATCTTGTCTTTACCTCATGTTTGCTGCCTGGTTATGTCTTTATCTATCAGCTAATTTCTATTATATATTAATCAGTTCAGTAAACGAGAGTTTTTATTCTGGCTACTGTGGCTTTGATCCTAATCTTCCTTCAGATTAGGTTTCCGAATGATAGATAAATACATTCCTTTTAACCTCAAGAAATATTACAATGCTTATGACTTGCTTATTGCAAGCAGAAAACGTAAGCCAAATGTCTTAATGGTAAAAAGAAAATACAAATTTACACACAGTAGACGACGAGGTTTTGGAGCACTTCGCCAGTTTCGCAACAGCACAGCAAAATAACAGTTTCTTTGAGACTGTAATCCTCGAGACAAAATGTCAAATCTGCATATACAGAACCCCCACTCCCTGTTAAACACACACATACACACACAAACAAACACACACGTGCATCTCTCTAAACTGCAGTTGCATGTCTCTAAAAGTCAATGATGGCGGGACATAAACTTGACATGGCATTCCGTTTTTTGTAAAGCAAGTCTGCTGTCACTTCTTGTTTGCTCTCTGCCTTTTTGTTAGCTCACATGCAGTTGTTATTACTCTGCAATTATGGCAGGGCGAGGGGATAGAGGCTGTATGCTGCACTTTTAGCTGCTGCAGTTTACTGTCAGGAAGTGTTAGTTTTAATTGCCGGTGAGGACGGTGGAAACAAGAGGCTGTCTTCTCTCCGGTTCTCAACCACTTCTGCCTATTAAACCATTCACACTTTTCTCTCCACTGCTGTTTCCTCAGGAGGGTTGAGGAGACGATGCCATTTGTGCCATGTCATTATGCCATATTGGATATCCAGGAAAACTGGCCAGAGAAACGACAGGAAGATAGCTGCCGGCTATAGTCAAACAGTTTCTTTAAAAGAAAAATTCCTCACAACTTACAAGTAAGTGCTGTCAATGGATTTAAATATTTAATCACAATATGTCAGTTAAGTGTCTATGGTTAATACCATTTAATTTCAAATTAGTTGCACGCTTACTTATAATGCACATTACGGAGATGTTTTTTAAGTATGTAATATTCTTAGAAACATAGCAGTGGTAAAATAGGCTTGCTTTGTGCAAATGTAACGTTATTGAATACATTAATATACCCAAAACAAACATGACAATTATCGTCCGGAACCCCACATAAAAATATCACTTATTTCACATAATAATGGACTCAAGTCCAATTGGAAAGAACAGATAGGTATATTGACCTGCCACTTTAACATCATAACGTAATATGTTGTGTGTCTGACTTCACAATTGTAAGGATAAAGCGAAACCTCCTCCATTTTTTATAAGCATGTATAATAGACACATTGTACAACAAGTACGACGGCTCTGTGTTTAACTACCTGTAGTGCCTCACTAAAAGCAATAACCTCAAATAACCTTCTTCTTGCTGATTAACCCATCTGGCAAGACTTACGAGTTGAATTTGCCATTTCATAGACCCTTTTCTATATCCGTTGTTGTGTGCTCCCTGACTTGTAACTTTACACTGGATTCAGTCTGAGACACAAAAGGTCAGAATAATGTGCCTTAGCCTTTTACCACTACCAGTCTTTATGTAATGTATGTATGTACACAGAAACCTGCCTTTTATATTTTAATTGAAAGTCTATAAAAACATTAGCACTGAACCCTTTGAGCAAATTATAAAATGTAATGAATCAAAAAACTAATCTGTACATTTCTTTTTAACAAAAGCAACTGTTAGTTCCAGGCATATTGCACACACACTTTATGCCCAGAAATCATGATGTCCCCAGCGTCCAACAGTATAACTGCTTACACAAAACCACACTAAACCACCTATAAGGAACCATTATATTGCAAAATATAATGTCTGTGGTAGGGCCACTGCAATCAAAATAAAAGGCTGAAATGGTGCAAACTAAAATATGAATAGAAAAAAAATTAATTATTAGAAAATAAATAACTGAACTAAAAAATTTAAAATATAAATAACTGAATCACTGAATCCATCAACACGTAAATTAATCTGAATTCATTTCATGACTGACCAATGTTATTTCTTTATTCATGCAAACAATGCCAGACATTTGATGGTTTTAAATTTTTAAATATAAGACATTTCTTCTTTTCCTTGTCTTACTAGACAAAAGAAAAACCAATGAATACCTTTTGGGGGGAGGTTGGACTGTGGGTCTAATTAAAGACATTTAAAGACGTTTTGTGGGATTGTGTTAAACTGGTGGAAATATAATCAGCAGAATATTCAGTTATTAAAATAATAATAACTTGCAGCCGTAGATGTCAAAGCTCCTAATGAGCCATCAGCCAGGTAAGATTTGCAAACTCATAACCTCCTCACTTATACCGCAAGCGTTAAGTTGCATCTCTGCTCCTACTCAAGAATACTGCAGCTATACAGTAAAAACATCTTCTTCAAGTTTTCTTTCAGCATTTATCCAAACATTTTTATGTGTTTTAGCTTGGCAGCAGTCAGTGAGTTTGTTTAAAATGTACCACAGAAGAACTGATCTCTTCACTTTAGAGACCATCGATGGCCTTTTGGGAAGAAGAGAAGAATGAAGGGAAGAAAAGGAGGAGGGCTTTCGTTAACTGTGAAACACTGATGCTTAATCTCATTACACCAATTGTCTATGGGAGAGAATTAGAGTGGGATCTGCAGGAATTATACATGTTAGGGTCGTACATAATGAGCTCTATGTAATCCCTCCACTTGCAATCAAAGGCTGCCAGAGAGTACCAGCCAACCACCACACACATGTAGACATGCACAGAAACACACACGCACACGCACTTCTTATGCCTTTTAAAGAGCGCTGCTATTGAAAGCCACAGACAAGCCTGACAGTCATCATTTTGAAATGAGCGTCTGCAATTGAGTGTTAACAGCGAGCAAAGTGCCAAAATACACAGAGTGGGGGATTAACGGAAAAAGGGACAGATAAGTGAACAGGAGAGTGAGGGGGTGAGAGCGGTAGGGAGAGAAGGAGTGAGGAGAAAGAGAAGCAAAGCGTTGAAGTAAGGAGAAGCGCTCGGTAATGAATGTGAGGCAAGTGGAGGATTTGGCTTAGAGCAAAAGGGTCTGTAAATTAATGTGGTACTGGAAAAGGAAAAAAATCAGAGAGTGCTGCAGGGACTGATGGACCAAAGAGATGTTACAGCACCACCCTGTGGGCAAAGTAAGACTGCAGAAAGTATCAGTCAAACTACTGAAACTTTTAGGTATCAAAGAGTGAAGGTTCAGTCAGGACTGAGGAGTGTGTTTTCGTGAGTGTGTGTGTGTGTAAGTGTGTGTGAGAGACAGACTTACTCGGTGTGGCCCTGGAAGACATTAACTGAGTGTATGGACGGATCTCTGAAGTCCCACAGTCTGAAAGTAGTGTCTCTGGATGAAGTGACCACCAGGCGCTGGGTGGGGTGGGTACAGCAGTGGGTCAGCTCCTGGTCATGTCCTGCATAAACACACACATTATATGACATACTGAATTCCATGGCTTAATCAAATGGTTTTCATAGAGATACATAGTTGCATAGAGTACAGAGGTAATAACAACATATAATTTAGAACTTAATTTAATTCTTTACGATAAAAAAACAGCAGTTTATGTGTTAGAGTCTTCTGAAAGGAATAGGTTTACATTGTCCTTTTATCCGTGGACAAAGCCAAGCCCACTGTGTCTCCTCTCCAGTCTTTTAATAGCTGGATGGCTTAAGGAACTTAAAACCACTGTCACATGAAGTGTTTGAGTGATGTTAAACAATGTGCCAACTTGCTTTGTTAACTTGGAAGTGAACTGTGATTTATGATTGCTGGTAAACATGAAGTACTGACATTTATCTGAGCAAAAGATTAAATAAAATGACAAAATAAATGACATAATAGAAAAATATCACAAAATATTTTGCTGTGCAAAAGACAGTGGAAGAACATAATGACAACAACAACATAAACAATAAATATTCAAATAATTAAAATATTACAAACCTCCAAATGGTTGTATACCAGAGAATAACAGTCACCATATTGTGCTATACAATGATATGTCAGCCAGGTTACATACCAGTGAGTGTGTGGACCAGTTCAGATGTCTCTACTTCATACAGATTGGCAGCACGATCCCAGGACGCTGTCACCACTTGACGGCCTCCCACTAACCAGTCAGCTGCGATTACAACACCCTGGTGGCTCTTCAAGGTTGCTGTAGCCACCCGGACAGTGGGGACCTCACAGGGGCCCTCTCCATCCACCTCCCCTTCTTCTCTGTCAGATGAATCCTGGTCCTCATCGCATGGAGCCTGTGGGTGTCCAAAAAGGACACACAAGTTAAGCCAAATTGATTTTTTTCATGGAAAGAAAGGTGACCTCTGTGTAAATATACTTAATGTTGGTCATGCAATAAATCCTTAAAAGGAAAAAAAAAATTAAAACTCCTTAACATTCCTACAAAAACTCAAAAGTACAGTGCAAAGCTACTCACACTGACATCTGGTGGTGGCTGCGGGGCAGGGAGCTGCACCATGTAGCGCCAGATGTGAGCCGTCTGGTCCCCAGAGGCTGTTGAAACATAAGGAAACATGAACCAACACACAGCACATTGGGAGAAAACACTGGCAGGGAGAGTTTAATCTAACAGTAATGAAGAAAATGGACATGCTGCATGTTAAATGCAATTTAACAGAATAAACAAACATTCATTCAAACACATACCTGTGAGAGCCATCTGCTCTGTGGGGTGGAACTTGATAGAGTTGACTGTGGGCGAGAGAACAGTGACAAACATATGTTACTCTGAGTATTCATATTATCTAACAAGCCGAGCAAATATTAACACAAACACCATTTTGTCTGACAGTAACTTACAGCATATGTTTAAAAAGAAAGACATTCATGTCAGAACTTGCTGCATAAACTATCATGATAGTCAGTTAAGAAAATATAATCAACTAATTCCTACTGATATACTAAAATATAACAAAATTAAACCTTACTATGAAAAGTATGAAAGCTGTAAAGAATAATCCCATCATTCACATTGAAATATTTTCCTGACTGTAGACAAATGAAGTTATTTGAGTTCCCTATGAATAATTACCTGATCCTGCATGACCAGCATACCTCAGCAGACATTTCCCTGTCTCTATACTCCACAGCAAGGCTGAGTGATCTGTGAGTGAAGAGCAGGGGTGGACAACATTAAGTCATTCAGTGTTTTGCCATGTACACCGATCCATCACGATCACTTTGACAGCGTTCCAGAATAGTGCAGCACTGACTGACATAAATAAACAGTAAGTAAAGTGACTTGTCGTACCTGCAGAGGCGGTGCCCAGGACCACTGGCTGAGTCCGGGTGACGCTGAGGTCCCAGATCCCATCCCGGTGGCCCACGTACTCCTTGAGCAGCTGGCACAAAGCCCTGGACCCTGTGGTGGCTTTAAAACTGGACACAATCTGAGTTAAGGTGGAGGAGGAGGAGGAGAGGAAAAAAAAGAAATGGGCACAGGGATGAGCTTCCCATTTTTGGTGTGAAGCTAAGCACCTTGTTCCTTCATATAGAGGCCAATAACTACAGATACATTTATATAAGTTTTTAAAACTGTAAATGCCGATTGCTTTAAATATCTCAGTGTGTGTGACCCAGTTTGCACAAACTCATGCCTTCCTACATGGCCTGCTGTGGTACAAGTATCAAAACAAATGTGTCAGTTGAGTTTTACACACTTAAATAATTGTAGTTTTTCATTTCTCACACATCGCTTAATTTACTGTTTGTGTCTGATAAACAGACAGGGTGCAGTGAGGTTAGAGGTCTGAACCAGCTGTTTTTGGGATTAACTCTCTAAACTTTCTGGACGACGGCTCACTTTTAACTGCATAACTGACCTAACTTCAGTGGATGAGTTAAATATCTGTTGATGGCCTGGAAGCCCTCATGAAAAGTAAGAGTTATTATTCCAACAGGATCCTAAAAGTCCTCAAAGTGTAAAGTAATTTAAAGAAAACAGAGACATATTAATTTTATTTTTAATTAGCTTTTCATATTAATTACATCAGAGATAAAAGATAGTTGTTTTTCACAAGTTTGTGTTGATTTTGGGTTCAAACAAAACAGAGAGTCTACACTGGATTAATAAATGGCAATTGTTGCCACATATTAATTGTGCAGAGTGTTTATTAGCTCATTTCATAATAGATGCAACACAGTGGCTTAAAGAGCCATTCAGTTCTTTTCCTCCGTCAATTTGTGTGAATTATACGTAATTTTTCTCTGTTTTGGTTGCTGGAAAAGCCCTCCTTCGCTTAATTTACAGCATTATTAACATGTCTCACTTTTTCCTAACTGTTAAGACTGAGAAAAAAAATACATGCATGAATAATTCATGTAGTTTCCATTGAGACATGTAAGTGATGGTTTATCTATATTCACTACAGATAACTGTAATCCATCTGAACATTTGTCTTTCCATTTCTTCTGCCGTTAATTTAAAATGGATTTCGTTATTATATTACCTGTAGTGTATTTGTTTCTGTCAGGTATCAATTATAATAATAAAGTGACTGTTTCTCTAAATGGAGTCTGGTAGCTTTGATGAGAGTGATATATTTGGTGTTTCTGGTTTAACAAAAAAGATTTTAGTCTTAAATGAAAGGGTCTCCTTTCACAACATGGTCAGACATTTATATAGAATAACAGTCTGGTCTATTAGTAGCAGTAGCAAACACTATTGGTGGATGGACATTGACGATGGGCAATAGCCCACGAGCAATACATTGTCTGCTTTCAAGGCTGCCGGCTAATGTGCTTTTACTATATAACAGACCAATTCAAAGATTCCTGTTCCCTGTCACTTAGGAGGCCCCAGACCTGAAAGACCAAGGTCCAAACCATCTTTCATGTTTAGTTACACTGTAATAAATTTCACCTGATTAGTTGTGGTTTCATATTGAAATTAAGAGAGTGGATTATAAAAAATTAACTACGCACTGTTGTAAACTACAACAAGAGCTGCTTGTCCCCATTCTTGACACTGATCTCTTTGAAGATTGGCCCAAATCTGATGTGGGCATTTTTACAAATTGTCAATCTGGTAGCTTCAGTGCCTGTTTGTTAAATAATTTTCCTCAAAATACAAGCAGCACCGACTTCGACACAGGATTGGGAGGAAATTGGGTTGAGATTGAAAAACACCAGGCTTAATCTTTAATATAGCTAGCTAGATCATAGTATCTGAGTAAAGAAAGATAAATCATCACTTTGCCCTGGTGCACCTCTAAAAATATCTAAAGGTCTGGTTACACGTGGCCTTTAGTGGCTGCAGGCTTCCAGATGATCAAATTAAAGCGTGAATTGTTGTTTCAGTTGTCACAGAGCGGTCACAACCTGTACTGAGCATGCTGCTGCAAGCAGACGGCTGACCACAGCAATAAGCTTCGATCACTGGTAGTCATTAGATGCAGCAGCGAAGCATCTGGTTCCCTTTGTGTCAGACTGTGTTAATGTATGTTCTCATTCTGTCTGCTGCACTCACATTCACGTTTCATTACAGTACAACACAATCTTATCTTTTACACATTACTGCAACACAATGAGCAGTGAGCATCAAGGAGTAGCCCATTTCAGTCAAGGTATACTGAGGATGTAGTTAGTGCAGATCATTAGTTTGAAGTCCCGTCAGTCTCAACAAAATTAGTTTTTGGTCATGTTTCTCAGCCAGCTGGTAGGTTAGCTACATATCATATAGCAGCTAGTTCTGTCAGGAGGTTAATCAAAGAAGTCCTCCCTTGATCCTGGGTATCCTCTTTTCTAACGTTCAAAGAGGATTGTGTTCCACTCTTCATCTAGCTCAGAATTTGGCTGCATTCAGATTGTTTCTTTCTTTAAAAGGAAACTTTGGTCACTTTTAAGATAGAATTCAAAACAACAGGGGGTGGAGGAGAAGTTAAAGACATGTTTGAAAGTAAAACACAGCTTGAGAATTTTGAAACATAAGATGCAGTTCAAACTGAATTTCTTTGTAGTGGTGCAACCAAATTTTTTTTAACATACTCTAATTTTTATTTGCATTTGCAAACAAAAATGCTCACACTGCAGCACCCTGCTTTCAAGTTCCACATTAGGAAGTGACTCAGCCAACTTTTTGCCAAGAGTTAGATAAGAGGATATGACTCTCATGTCTGTGTTTGAAGAAGCTAGTGTTTCTCAGCTTAACTTGGAGTAAGGACTGGAAAGTTAACATGTTAAATCTCAATTGTTTAGTATATACTAAAGAAAAACAATTTTGTTGTTTTACAGAGATACTATACTGAATCAGTTTTTGCTTGGTGGTATTTGCAAGATTCTAAATCACTGATTCTAGACGAGAAAGGGCCTTGCACACTTCTGCCTTGGTATGGATTAAACAAGGTAGATTTAACATGGTCATTAGTGAGCTTTAGAGATGCTGGTCAGCAGATCTTTACTTGCATTTAACAGATTCCAGTCTTTGTGTGACACTAAGCAACTGCTAGCTTTAACTTCTTGTTTGGCATACAGATGGGAAAGTTCAGTAGAAGTAACTTTCTCATCTAACTCATGGCAAGACAGCAAAAAAAGTGTATGTCCCAAAATGCTGGATATCTCCTTAGAGAGCAGTTCAAAGACAACTTTTACTGAATTTGATGATTGTGAATCTGGTCTGTCAAAATCATTCTGGCTCCTGATAAACTTGTCTTGTGATGTGGAAAAAAACAGTTTGACTTTTATAATTCCACATCAGTTGGTTTTTTTTGACATTATAACTCTGACAAATCATTTCGACACATCTGATAGAAAGACACTCAGTTGTTCACCACTGTAATTAAATAAGTTCTTCTCTACTAGCAGCAGATTTATCATAAAAAACAAGTTAACATATGTGGCCCTTTTAAAACTAAAGTATGTTCTTCTAAGTTTTTCTTTTTTTTTTTAATATTTACAAATGCAGCCATTCACCCACATGACTAGCATCAGGGTGCAGAGCAGAGAAGAGATGAGGAGTCAAGGTCAGACTGTAGTTAAAAAACAGACAGCCCACAGCTGTCCCCCACGATGCTTAGTGACAAGCAGAGCATTCAGGAAGTTACCCATGAATCTCCTCCCCACAACTCCCATGTGGCCACACTGAAGTTGCGAGGTCCACCTATTTTGCCATGGAAAGTGTACAAGCGCTACATCAGCAAGAGATTAAAAAGGAAAAGTCAAAGGAGATGTCATTGGTGATAAACGCTTATCAATTCAATGCTAATCAAGTTTCCTTCCTGTAAGTTCTATAACATTTCTATAGATGCATCAGCCCTTCAAAAAAACATTAGAATTTAACAGTAATGATTCCTGGTCACAGTTTAATGTGGCTACCCGCTCCTTACATATTATGACCTCAAATAAAGGACAAGAAAATCTTCCATCTCCTCACTCTGCCACAAAGAGCCTTTTGATAGTCTGTTTCCATTCCCTCAGCCTTAATCCCAACAGCTCAAATAAATCCACAGATGATAAATCATGAGCTCTGTAGAACAGGACAGCATAGCTGGAGCCACGTACCTTGCTGGTAGAGGCTTTGTAGGTCGTCTTCAGCTTCTGTGACAGTTGACTGGTGCTGTGGCTGGCTGTGTTATGGAGAGCCAAAGCACACTGTATTAATTTCACCACTTAGTGACAAACTCATTGGTTGGTTTTACTGCCACACTAATGGCCTAATAAAAGTCATGGCAATTATACACACCTCAATAATGCAAAGCCTTGTCTGCTTCTACTTGTTTGCTGTCAGTACTGTCTGCGTGGATGATGATGACTTTTTAAAACTGGCAGCCATGGAGCTGTGTATTTTACATTCAAAAGAGGGGTGTTTCATCACGTCCATTTGTAGCTCTCTTGGAGTCATGTTATGTTACTGTGGGTAAAAAACCCCAATTTTCCAGATTTTGTTTATTCAAAATAAAAGCCTTTAAAAAAGCAAGATAACATGAGACTCCTTTGGTAAAGGACTGATTGGAAATACATTTACTTTGATATCAAATTAGCTGCTAGTCTATACTAAAAACAAGACTACTATAATACTTCAGGGACAAAGAATACAAGCTGAAACCTCCACAGTGACATGTTTGATGAAGAGCTGCAGACAATAGGCTCTAACTGCACCTCTGCAAACAGCTCATCTCCAAAAGGTAAACAACCTATTTTGCCTACAATGCCACCAGATGGAAAACACTTGCAACAAAAATACTGACTGACCTTAGACAGGTGCATCATCAATTTGAGTCAGTTTAAACATGCAGCCCCTTTGCAAGGGAGACGGGGAATCCCTGCTGTGCCGGGCTGATGTGCCAAGTCACACCAAGTCAAGCCAAGCCAACACAAGTATGGAAAAGGCCTTAAAGGTTAACACCTAAACTAGAATTAACCAGGTTTATTTTAGGAAATAACTGATGCTTAAATAAGTCTAAGATACAATGGAGATTTCTTCCTTAAGACCAGCCTTGTCAAGTTAAGGATAGTTCTCAGGTTTAGCTTCATGTTAACCTTAATGTTATCCAATCTGTCAGACTGAACCCCTCCCTGAAGGTCCTTTTTACTGCTACACCATGAAGAGTAGTCAGTGTGTAATACATAGAAAATACATTAGATATGTTGCACATACATGAAGCTATTGGCACCTGAAACTCATCTATTAAAAATAAGAGAATGATGTAGTTGAAAGACATCTTCAACATTTACTTTTACAGCATATGTTGATAATTACACTATTTCTAACAACTGCACTGTGACAAAGTCAGCTAACAAAGGAGTACACTGGGGTCAAAGTCTCAGTTTCAGTTGGTTTTGTTATTTTTTGTTTCTCTTTTACTCTTAATTTCATACATTCTTCGTATGTGGCTCTCTGTGAACATCAGAGTTTTGTCTTTACGTGTCAGTTTTCTTTATGGTGAACTGCTGTCTCAGGTCTGTGCTTAGAAGCCACAAACATGCAGCTTTTGTCACAGACTTGACTGAGTGTGATCTTGTTAGTTTTGAGTTGACTCAGAATGCACCCTAACTGTAGTTCACTTGTGTTAGGTTTATTTGACTCATTCAAATTGTTGAAATAATACAGAAACAGTGCAACTCTCACATGTCTGTCTTTTCAGAATTTTCCAGCCATCATGGAATGACATACATAACTTAATTTAAATGCAAACAATAAATTCCATCAGCATTTTCCAATTTCATTTCCACAGAAGCAAATTTCTTTTATGTGCATTGAAACAAATTATTTAGGAAACACTGTACCTTTTGTTTTCAGAGCTCCCTTAGTGGGGTCTCCTCCATCAATAGTCTGTCCATCTCCGGTCAGACGCTCATTCAAAGAGTCAATTTCCCGGCGTACTGAAATGTTAGCACAGTGACAAGGCATCAGTTAGCAAATACTGGTTAGTCAACCTACACCTAAAGATCAATACAGTAAGGTACGTCCCCGAGAAATCTACAAACATTTCCTTAACTCTTCACTCCAGCAGTTACTCACATTCAATGTTTTCAATGTACAGGTTTTCAAACTCGCGCTCAATCTGGCCAAAAAGATCAAGGAGATTGTTCCGTAAGGAGAGGGGCAGCTTGGAGTCCTGGAAAGACAAAACAGAAAAGAACCATGCTTGAAAACAGCTGATAGCAAACTGATATATAGGTTTGAAAATAGGACACACCGCTTTTATTTCTCCAGACCTTCAAAAGTGTAGTATTCTCTCTCATTAATAACAAGATACATACAGTGTGAGATGCTCAAAAATATGGACTTCAGTGTTATTTTAAAATATGTTTACAAAAAAAATGTTTCAACTGTGAAACATCAAAACTGTAAAATACTGCTGACAGGCACAAATACATTTTATGATGACAAATAGGTATCTCTAATATTAACACTATTCACACACATGTTTGGTTGACTCATTAAATACACGCCACTTAGGCAAATCAAGAGCAACCCACCTATCCCATGTCAAACACAGCCTGTATGTTGACCTGATTCAATCAGCCACCACTTACAAATGTATTAAAACTCTGTGACATCTTGAGCTACATAACTACAACTAACTAACAAACCACACAGAATCAAGGATCTAAACAGTCATCAACCCATTTCAGCCGACTTACCTCCATGGTGAACCCCTAGACGTACCGAGTTATAAGCTGACCACCAGTCTACACCAGACTAGCTTGCAGAAAGACGTAAAGAACTGCCATGAGAACAATGGACTCAAGAGTCTGCGTTTGACAGCTCACCTTGAGAGCTTATGCTTATTTCTCTAGCTATCTAACTGAAGAGGAAATCAAACACTTGATTGTCTCTCTGTCTTCTGGCACATGTTCAAAACCAACACTTTGCCACAGTATCATTAACAGCCTGTCCTTTCTGTCAGCGGCACATGTTAGCACACTTTGTAAATTAGGAGAGAAACAACAGGCAGCTCTTATATATTTAAAGCTGCTTAGTCGTGGCACTAAAACCAGCAGCGTACTGTGGCTACTAATGACAGCAATGAAAGTGCAGAGGAAAACGCAGTCTGTGTGTGTGTTATATATATATACTGGTTTACAAAGCTTTCTGTGTGCGTGCAGAACTAGTGCTGTGGGGGAGTAGACTAAGTACATAAACAGAGCCAGCCTGTCTTTGCAAAAGACAAAAAGGGCCGGTGAAAAGACTAATCAAACCAGGACAAGCAGTCCTTATTAAAACTTGATGAGACAACAGGTCAGTGCAAGCTGAGCTCTAGATTAAGTGGCTAATAATTTAAGGACATTGTCAGAGAAAGTAACTGCTAAAGGTTTCTCATAGCCAAACCTTGGCATGTCTGTTAACATATTCTGTTTACTGTATATTGTCCAGGATGTTATTGGAATGACAATATTGTTCTCATTTTACGACCATTTTATGTTAGTGATGTAATGACATTTACATAATAATTCAAAGAGCAATCAACTTGACAATGGAACTGGAATGAAAGAAAATATCATGGGTAAATTCAAGTTTAATAATACAATCAAGAATAACATGATCCACAATTTACTTATGAAAAAGATATAGCACCTGTTTCCTGTTTTGTTCAGTTACAGAGATACTCGTTTCTACAATCTAAAATACTTGGCATATCTTATATCTGAGAATTTAGAGATCAATAAAGTTACTTTACAGCCAACTCCCACAGGTTAACTACCAGGATGTTCCTGATCAAACAGAAAAAGGCTTTCATTTTCTCAGGAGAGTAGAGGCTCGACAGTTTGCTTCAACTGGTTTGCATCAGGAAATGCCAGCTCATGTAAAGACGAGTGGTCTTCCCTTTCTAGATGAGATAAATCGACTGTAGTTCCAATTTAAATACCCTGTTTGGCCAAAGTTAATCACTAACTTTATGGCTGGTATCACAGTAGATGCCTTTGTCTTAACAAAATGTAATCAGTAACTAACTCACACATCCACACCAGGCAGTTTTTAAAAGTTTAGAGAAAATCAAGAGGATATTAGCTCTTGACTAGAGCATGTTCAATTCAAAGTGGCATTTTCCCTGCAGAAGAGTACACCTGTCATTGACACATTGTAGCATGGAGCTGCGGATGTTGCAATACCAGTTAAAAAAGTAATAGCAATGCTGCTCAACCGGCTGGTGCTGTACTGCCATGACCAAGAAAAAAACCTTCCCTCACCACAACAAACCGAAAATCAAAAAGTTATTTAATAAATCATATTTTTTTAAGGTATGATTCACAAGAAACTATGTGGGTCATACCTACAAAACCATTACCTACATTACCACATCTTTAAGCTGCATGTTTACCAAATGGCTATCTGAAGTTGTCAGAGTGTGCTTGTGTGTGAGAGAGTTAAAAGCATGGTTGTGTATCTCCCTCACCTGTCCCTCCAGCATGTCTCTTTGGATGCCTGGTGGCCTCTCCTCTGTGCTGTTGGTGCGCCGGATAGATAAACTGTGAGCCTTGCGCTTCTGCTTGGGGTGACGGGCAGCAGAAGCAGAGCCACTGCTGCTTCCGCCCTCCACAGGCATCCCTCCTACCTCGTGGGTGGCCCTGCCCCCTGCTCACTTCTTACCTGAGAGTCAGGTAGATAAAAGCCAGGCTCTAGTTGGCCAGTGGTTGTAAGAGACTAGTCTGTTATCACCACTTTCCTGCAGAAAAAGAAGAAGTGAAGGAAGTGAAGTTCAGGTTCACAGTGACTGCAGGAACTGTTCAAGGTGAAGGTGAGCCTTCCCTGTAGAGATTCAAACTGATACACGGGAACAAATTCAGATTGTTGAGTGCTTGAGTGCAGTTGGCTGCTAAGAAACACATTTTCAAACTGTGCGAGAAAGGCAAGCACCCTAATGCTGCTGTTTTTAGCAGAAAGGAAACAGTGACCTTAGTAAAGTAGTGCTGTTTGAAAATGACAAACGCCTGATTCAATGACGGACCAAGCACCATCTTACTGAAATTCTATTTTCTTGACAATTCCCTCCACCAACTAGCATCCACTGTTGTTGAAAGACGATTTTAGAAATTACAGGCAAAGACATTTTAAAGCCTCTGTAAAACAAATACCTTTTTTAAAACGGTATGCCATCTGAAGCTTGACAGATCGCAAGTCCTTCGTTAACTAACAAGCATTAAAACATTAAATTGATAGTATTTTAATGAAGTTCTGGGTCTTGGCCATCACATGCTCAGACAGCCAAATAATCGCGCACATGCAGCTTCGTGCTATCGTCAAGATGGCGTAGTGAAATTGTTATAAATGGTTACGATGGAAGCTGGACGACGCATAGATACATTTAAATAGAGTCATACAGGTTGACTTAAAAATGAAAGTAAGACATCCCATACTCACGTGAATAACCGTTATACCCAGTATCTATTCCGACCAAATTAACACGGATAACGGATGTAAAATTTATATTCAACGTTATTTTCTTGACATGTGACCCACACTGCTTTATTTGGGCATATACCAAAAATGAAGGTCATCCATCGCTGACACTGAATAACTCCATTCATACTTGACTAGCATGGAGGTCTAGAAACGACATAAACACGCTAGCGCATGCTAACTGGCATATATCATCTTCATTGCGGCAACTAATGTTTTTCTATTGCACAGCAACTAAACGATATCACGAATGATCTAACCGCCTTCCTAAATCGATATAAATGGATGTAAACCTATCCATTTGTAATTTATTAGCATGTTCTCGACGTATGACTTTAACTGTGAATGGTTTTATAAACGTCAGATTATTAATCCAAATTTGACACATCACGTATTTTATTAGTGCACCAACTTCCGTATCACGTGGTTTGTGTTTGCACTTTGTAAGCCAATGATCTTTTACACCGATACTGACGTATCCAATGAAAACGCGTGAGGTAGGGAGTGAAAGCTAGGTCGTTCGACCACAGTATTCAGCTGTAAAATCACCGTAAACGAACCAAAAATTCGTGGTTTATCTACCAGACACAGGAAAATTCTTTTGTAAGTAACGTTAAGTTTTATCGGCTTCTCTATTGGTTGTATACGTAGCAGACAATGCATACTTATATCCAGTTGTCAGGCCTGGGTGGTGCGGACTGTGCGTTGTGCAGTGGTCTGATGGCGTGGTGACAAGCAGTGTTTGGTGTGAAACATGTAGTGGAATATACTAGAACGGGATTCTGTCAAGTTCACTGTATGCTTTCACATCGCACTGTTAAATGCGTTTAAGTGCATTTTAAAGTGCATTACAGGTATATACTTTCACTTGAGCTACAAGGTTAATGCTGGACTTTTACTTGTGATTAAATTTTTTTTACACTGTGGACTGATACTTCATTAGAGATGTGAATTTTTCGATTAGAGAATATTATCCCGTTAATTGTGAAATTGGTGGAAAACAATTATTGTAAGAAAGAAACTAGTGCTTTAGCTCTAAGTCAAATATTTAACAGATAATGGACAAATGTTTGAAGGCAACACGTTTTGTAAAATGATTACCTGTATTCCAACCAAAACATGAAATTGGTATGTGATATGCCAGTTCAATGTGCCTTTCTCTTTTTACAGTTGTGTAAATTGAAAACCTTTGAGTTTTTTAAAGCCGCTTCATGGCATATAGGACTCTGGGAACCTCTGCCTTTTTGCAATTTTCAGCATTTTATAGATGAATAAATGAATCAAAAAATAGTAAGTTCACGATCAGTCATGTCAATAACAATTCAATTCACGTGTCATACAATAAATTACATGTGTGATGAATGGGTTATTGTTCATCCTCATTCTCAGTACCTGGGACCCGCCTGGGACTGAAACGAGGATGAACAGCAGCGTAGCTACCGATCCTGACTGGGGAAATTCTTGACCGCTTTTTACCGACACCCACATCTTCAGTCCTCGTGATTGGTTTTCTGTTTTGGTCAGGCGATGGTGCGGGGTGTGTGGGCGGTGCTTCGGATGGTATCCTACGGGGGAACGGCTGTGCTAAAATCAAACTCACCCGATAGAGCCACTGCGACGTGGGTCAGACCTATCCGCTCCTCCATCCCTGCATACTGCAGAGCTGTATCCAGGTGAGCTAAAGCTCTGTAGGTTTATTAAAACCTGGTTATTTAGTTGAATGACAGCAAAGCTGGAGGTAAGCCAATTGACCTTAAGCTGAGTATCGGTGTTTGTGCTATTGATAGCTGAGCTCAGCCTGTCTGATGATACAAAGAGAGAAACACATGTCATATTCTCCTACAAAAAGTCTTCCACTTAATCTGTCTTTTCATATTGATTACCATGCACACTACAGTACAGTACCTTTGAGCCTGAGTATTTTTCAATTCGGCAAACATAATTTAAAGCAAGCGCATCTTAAGTATTAACAAGGAAATATTCTGAAGAGATGTAGGCTGTGTATACTTCATCGGCTGGAATACTCTTACAAAATCTAGCAATGAAGCTCATCTAAGAAAGTATGACAGTTTTTATTTTTCTTCCTACGAATCGCGATCATTTGTAAATCTGCATGACATGGGGCAGTCTGTGTAAATCTGAACTAATCTAATGTCACCTCAAATTTTGGCACGAATTAGATCTGCATATACATGTTGTGGATTTTCTATGATACCAGATCTGTGTTGTAATAAACTCATATAGCCTATTCTGAGGCTCATCAAGTTTATTCTTTTCTTTACTTAAGTGAAGATTGACTAGAAGCACAAGTTTATACATCCTTATAAACAGATAATTTAATCATTTAAAAAGTTGCAGTCCTTTTTTAAACAGTAACAAATGTGTTCGAGAGAGGTCCAGCATGCCGAGTATATATTTTACATCTCAGTTATGAAATGGATGTATGGACTGCTGCTTGGATGTGAACAAGTGTAGAAAGGTGTCCCTCTGGTGCTCTTTAGCTAGGGGATCCGAGTATAGATTACTTGAAAAAAGTCTGAGGCTCTCAAGATGTTGATGAGTTCAAAAGGCCTTTAATATTTAATGGCTACCTGGTTCAAAATGCTTAGGTGTTTGGCCGCCAAGGCCTTTATCAAGGCAAGTACAAACTGGAAAGTTAAAAGCTCCAGAAAATGCAACTGCGCAGGAGAATTTATTTGGTCTTAATACAGGCTACTGTGTTCAGAATGACCCATTAAAAGTTCACAGCCCCTGTTGTCATGTGCTCACACATTGAATTGTAATCTTTCCTCTATTTGCTCCTCCCTTTGTGCACTGCAGTGAAGCGAGACACCTACAGTCTGCAGTCAGAATGCCTGAGATAACCACAGATCACCTGGACGAGAAGCAGGTGCAGCTGCTGTCAGAGATGTGCATCCTCATCGACGAGAACGACCGCAAGATTGGAGCAGACACAAAAAAGAACTGCCACCTCAATTCAAACATCGACAAAGGTGCCTGTTTTTTATGGACACTCTGTCCTCTTTAACTTATCGTTTTTATTACAGATTT
This sequence comes from Acanthurus tractus, assembly GCA_029783725.1. Classification (NCBI taxonomy): domain Eukaryota; kingdom Metazoa; phylum Chordata; class Actinopteri; order Acanthuriformes; family Acanthuridae; genus Acanthurus; species Acanthurus tractus. The sequence goes on from JAQNCA010000015.1 coordinate 15,458,912, forward strand.
TAACTTATGATAATTGTTTGTTGTGCCAGGTTTATTACACAGAGCTTTCAGCGTCTTCATTTTCAACAGTGAAGAGAAGCTGCTGTTACAACAGAGGTCTGATGCCAAAATCACTTTTCCAGGTCAGTGATTAATCATGGAACCTCCCAGTTAAACATTTATCCAAAGTACTCCAGTGATCCACTGGGATACAAAATGTTGTATGTAGCATAACAAGAAAGTTAAACATGTTTAGTAGCATGCAGTTTTGGTCAAATCTGTGGCCAAAGATATATCAGCTGTAATACTTTTTCAACACTGGTCATGAAGCTATTGGTCAAATAACTGATTAGTTATCCCTCCACAGTGATATCTTTGGGTTTTGGACTTTGGTCGGACATATTTAGCTTTTCAAGACATTCCCTCGGGCTCTGGAAACTTGTTATGGGAAGCACTAAGCGCTACTTGTAGGCATGGTCAATGTGTTTAGCTTCCCACCGTGTATGTGTGTATACAGGCTGTTTTACAAACACATGCTGCAGCCATCCTTTACACACTGAGAGTGAGCTGGAGGAGAAGGATGCAATAGGAGTGAGAAGAGCTGCTCAGAGGAGACTTCAGGCTGAGTTGGGTATCCCCATGGAACAGGTAATCTGTGTGTTTGTGTGTAAATCTTTTGTATTTAAGGGAAGAGGATTATTAAGGACTGTTGAGGATGCCTTTTTGAGTGTGTTCTCATATGCCTTCTTGTTTTTTTTTCTTAGGTGACACCAGATGAAATGAATTACCTGACAAGAATCCACTACAAAGCCCAGTCAGACGGTGTGTGGGGAGAACATGAGATTGACTACATCCTCTTCATGCAGAAGGTAGAAATGTATAATCTACTGGTTGGGGGCTTGTTTTTTCAGTGTCTTTGGAAAATATACACCCATTAATCTTTATGAGAGACTCTTTTAAAAAAGATTTGAAACCAGTCCCTGAAACTGAACCTTGTTTACTATACAAGTAACAAGAAATTACATCTCTTAACTTATTTTTAAAAAGTGTACAAAAAAAATGTTTGGAGTGGATTGTATGTGTCTCTGTGCCTGTGTTTTTTTTTCTATTAGCCTTGTGCAAAGAGCAATCACATTATCTTTTTTCATGTCCTCCCCAAGAATGTGGAATTAAGTCCAGACCCAAATGAGATCAAAAGCCACTGCTACGTGAGTAAGGAGGAGCTGAAGGAGATGTTGGAGAAGGCCAAGCGTAAAGAACTAGAGATCACACCCTGGTTCAGCCTCATCGCAGAGACCTTCCTCTTCAAATGGTGGGACAACCTGCATAATCTTAAGCAGTTTCTGGATCACGATAACATCCACCGCATGTAGCTACAAACCAGGATCAGGCTCTACCTGCAGTCCTTTCAAACCTTTGGTTGTGCCGGCCTGAAGCATAATCAGAGCGAGCTGAGCTGCAAGACAGCCCAGACCCTCTGATGTCAAATAATAGGCATCACTGGCTACCTTTGTCATGATAGCATTAGATATGGGATGTCTACATCCAAAAGGAAGCAGAGAAGGTGAAGTGTTTAACTTAGGAGGTAAAGAGGTTCACAGTAGCTTTACCCTAGGAGTGATGCGACTGAGGCTGCTAGAAAGCACTTAAAAACTGATGTGGTAGTCAATTCAGTTGCACACCGGTTTTCCGAACTGAACAGAAATACATATATCTAACAGCTAACTTTATTAAGTAGAAAAATGTAATGTTATCCCTTACAACTTCATTGAAAAAATAGCCTATTTTTGTATAAAAACTTGACCTGAGCACAGGTCATCAAGTTGAGATGAATGTTGTTTCCAAATACTGATGTGATGTCACAGCAACAGCTGTCACTCTGTATGTTGTTTACAGTAATCAGTGAACATGCTGTATCTTTGTAGCTTATCTTGCAGGTTTATCTTTTACCTAATAAAGTGTTTGACTTTGGTCATTGCAGTAGATGACTGTCATTTGCATTGGGCTAAAAAAATGTCTCATAACAAAATAACCAAAGAACCCTTTAAATTTAACAAGACAATATTTTTAGCAGATTGTTGGTGCCTCAATGAGATAATACACACAAAATACTTGTAATTAGTAAAGTGGATATATAATGGTAAGAGAGATTCAAGCATTACTGTCATGTAAAACATGATAAACATTGAAGCTATGTCAGTGTTTTTTCACATCAACATCCTTCCTTTTCAGCATTGGTTCGCCAACTTTGATTTGGTCTACCACTGCACTACCACTAGGTGGCAGCAAAAGGCTGCATTGTACTATTGAGGTACTATAGCTGGATGTGAAAATTTCACTATGCATTTGTAACTTTGTACTGATTTCTGCGAGATCATAGGAATGTGGGCTATAAGTAAAGTCAATATTATTGCTATAAGTTCAAAAACATATTTTTCACAATTTTAACATTCAAAACATACTTACAATTATAGCTATTGGGCCTCTACAGCCAAAGTCTTTGCACAACTTGCTACTATCCCACATAACCTTAATTTGTTCAGTTTTACTGCACTGCCACATCACCCAATCATACATACATACTGTATATTCATATGCTGCAGATTCCCAATGACCACAAGTGACTACATGTTTAGGTTATTTCATTTCAAGTGCACACAGAAACAAATGGCTGCAGGTGTTAAATAAGTGACAAACTGAATTTATACTGAATAAGAGGTACTTTATTATCAAGCTTGATACATATTCTGCACATTAACATTTAGGCACTAAAGCACTAAAGTTAGCAGAAACCACGTTATATCAGATATATGTTTTAAAGCTTTCATTGTAAACCCATAAAAAAACATATTATAAAACAGAAATACACCTGCTTGCGCTGAGTATGCATAGATTTCAATGAACAACACTGTGTCCAGTTTCTGCAGCTTTAACATGTTTGATATTCTGTAATACTGATGTATGAGGCAAGTTACCCAAACAGAGATTAAATCTAAACTAAATCAAAAGCCGGAGGCCACATCTTTGGGGAAAAAACCTTTTCTGAATATGGGACTTGTCAGTCCTTGTCTGAGGAACTACCTCATGTCTTAGCTAATCTACACGTGGAAAACCAAGTAACCTCAAACACCCAACTGCCATAATGGTAGACTACAGGAAATTTACAAACACAAGTACTGAAAGTGGCACAGTGTAACTAATGCTACAATTAGATAAGCTCTAGGTTTATAACCCACACTAAGAGTTTGGCAAACTCATGAGTAAAATAACTAAGTCCTAATGGAGTGGGGTTTTTTTTTTTACAAGAGTGCATAGAAAAGCATGTTCAAAATAAACAATGATGCAAATACATGATATTCTTCAAAATATATCCTGTTTCACTAAATACTATAGAAACAATAATTGCCTAAGTCCTCGTGCTGTTTATCTATTTTAAGGGGGGCACTTTACTGCCGATTGTTTTTTTCTTCAAAGCAATGGAATGACTGGTTTCTTTTCAAGTTGTAGAAGCACTGAATGACAGCCATAATTAACACACTTGGATGTTAATATCTAAGAAGAGCTGGGACTATTTTGACACGGATGTATGATGTACTGTTTGGCAAAGTTGCATGCTGGTATTTCATGGAGGTGCTGAAATAAAGTAGTGGGGTCAGGAAAGTGCAGGAAGTACACATTTCTAAATAGGTGATACAATGAAGCTGAGATCTGCTTTTTTCTGTAGGAGATGAGACTGTTAGGGTTAGGGTCTGGTTTGTTCCTTGTAGTGTCAGATGGTTCCTCAGGGGGCTGGTGCAGGGTTGGTGGACTTGGGTGGACTCAGCTTCATTGTATTGAAAAAATCCACCACCTGACTTGGTACTTCTGCCAACACACTTTTTGCCAAGGCTTCTGGAGGACCCTGAAGTGCAACAGGAGGAGTTGAAAGAAGATTTAAATAAAGTCAAAAGAATAACAAATCTACATTTTTTAAATTCATTGTGATTTAATGACATATAGGAAGCATCAAGGAGAAGTTTGGAGTCATGGAGATGAAGAATGTTAAAAAGGAAAATTCCAGTATTCTATATTTCATTGATCTTTGCTTTTTACTTCAGTTTGTCACAATGCCACTTTTTCTGGCAGCCTAAGTAAGAATTTTCTACTTTATAGATGCCAGAAAGCAAGAACAGTAAAAGCAGTGGCACTCACAGCAGCAATATTGTTTGCTTATTATTTACCTCTTTGTTCCATCCAGCTACTAAATGATTCAACTTGAAAAATCTGATGAAAATTGAAGAGGTCACGACTGAATGTTGACCAATGGTATGATAAAGTGAACAGAATAAGGTTTTCACCAGTTCAGTTGCTGAGCTCATTATGGCATGCAACATTTTATTCATAAGCAAGTGATCCAAACTATAACCTGATTGTGTGATGAGTTTAGACAGAAGGTTGGTGATTCAAACCACAACCACTAATACTAAATTTATTATTAAAAATACTAACATTGGAAATATTTGTTTTAGTGTTGTAGACAGGAGTTTTCCATTTAACATAAAACAGGGACATGTTTCTAGGATCAGTCACCAGAGCTTCAGACCCCCAGAAAACAGAACTGACTGTCTTGTTTCTCTCTCTGTGCATTGATGATGACTCTTCAGTAAAACAGAAAAAGAAAAGTTGGAAGAATGATAGCAAGGGGGAAAAAGAGGATAACAATCACTACATGCAATAATTCATGCAAGTATGGCAGTGAGGCTATTGTTAATATCGGCCATGCAAAAGTTATGATGGTCATGTTTGGGATGATGATGAAGGGATTATGATTTGAATATTTGGGGTACCCTATGATGAACTGGGATCATGGGGAGGCTTCAGTTTGAATAAACTGAAGAAGGAGGCCACTTGCTGAGGTAACTCTGCCAATACACTTTGGGCAAGAGCCTGGCTGGGTGCCTGAAAAGAGATAAATACACAAGGCACACAAGTAAGCTAAGTGAGATCTCAGTTGCGGGGCTGGGAATCCCTAAGTTTGGGCATGTATACTGACACCGTAAGAAGTTGCCTCTATGTTTGGATTTGTAATTTTGAAGCTTGTTAAATGAAAGTGACCGATTAATGGAGAGAATAAAGCTTGAAATGCATGCAGTTTGTATCGCAATGAGTTGCCTGATTAAAAAAAAGACCCAGCTGAAATCAAACCAAAACTCACGTACATACACATCACTTTTTTTAAGCACTGTGTAGTATGAAAGGTGTCTTATGTTTTCACCGGGACTCACATTTTGAAACTGCCTGAATGGCACAAACTGGACAATGTCTCTCATGGCCGCCTCGCCAGTCTGTGAGCGCAGACGTCCATCATCTCCATCCAGGAACTCCATGGCGGTGAAGTCTGCACCACCCACTCCGACTATGATGATGGACATGGGCAAGCGGGAGGCGTTGACAATGGCACTGCGCGTGTCATCCATGTCCGTGATCACTCCATCAGTGATGATGAGGAGAACAAAGTATTGCTTCACAAAAGAGCAACAATGAAGTAGTTAAGAATTAAATGGTTTAACTATTAGCGATTTTTGACATCATACATCGTACTCTAACATGATCTTGGTGTACTTGAGTGATAGCAGCTTAAGTATATAATTTTAAAATAAAAACAAACATATTTGTTTGATTTACTCCTCAAATCTGTTTAAGCCTCATATATAACAGACTGCTGCTAAAGGGTGTTTATTTGCAATTAGATTTGATTTGTTAAGAAAACACACAACTTCTATGTACATATTTACTCTACTGTACATACAAATGTAATATCTACAGTCTGGCATCTGAAAATAGAATAAAAACAAGAATTATCATGTTATCAAGGAACTGCTGATGCTCTGGATCATTAGGTTAAATCATTCTGTTTGGCTGGGTATTGTTCATTAAGTATTGGTACAAGTACTAATACCAACAGAGTAATTAATTCAACCACATTTTTTACATTATTTGATCAATTGCATGATGAATGGCATCATGGTCTTTAAAAAAAAACAAACTATATTTTCAAAGATGTTGTTGGCAATGACCAGTCTTAGAAATGCTTTGGTGGCATCTTGCCATGTGAACTGAAAAACCATCAATTAGGCTGCACTCAACTCCACCTAACAACAGACTGTTAAGGCATCAGCTGCAGCTGGTACTTAGCAAATCATGCATCACATTAACTTGAAATGCTTGCATTAATTGGCTGCAAGCAAAACCATTCAAGTAGTGTTTTTTTCTATCAAATGCAGGTATAGTTTGACTTGAGAGGTTTCCAGTACTTCTTGGTAACTGATTATTTGGTACATTTTCTTTTAATTAAATACCAATAACTGCTCCTTAATCCTGCTTTATTATGACAATTATCCAATCAGTATTAGAAAATGAATACTAAGATGTAAAAGGATTTATCACAAGTGCAAAAAATGTGTGCAACAAGCAGTTGCAGAGCAAGAGTAATAATGACTTGCACAGGACTGTTACACCAAAAGATGTATAATGGTGAACTGCAAATCACTGGCCTTTGTAAGGAATCAATTGTTGAAAAACTAGTTAACTTGTTTAACACAGAGAGTCTCTGCACGGGCAGGGCTGTGAGAGACTGTGGTTATTTTTCTCGTGATGGCGAAACAAACAAATACTCACTGATGCAGTGGTCTGCTGGAGGGCTTGCTTAGCAAAGCAGGCTACATGGTTGATGATAGGGGAGAAGTTGGTGGGGCCGTAGAGTTTGACCTGGGGCAAACATATCCTGTAGGCCTCCACCACACCCTCTATGCCTATAAACACAGACACAAACACAACGATCTGTTTCAATCTGTTGAACAATAGAACAATAGGTATAATTTTAGCCAATGTACAACAATTTGTAAACATACCTGCACAAAATGGATTTGATGGGTTGAAATTAAGGGGAAACTCATGTGAAACCTGTTAAATAAAAATTAAAAACTACATCAGATATCATGTCAATTGCAGAACCACCACATTAGTTATCCATCAAATTCAAATTCCATGCAAACTACAGTCTTGCATTAGTCACTTTACAGTAAAATCACACTCATACCTGCCATGTGGGAGGGATTTGGGCTCCAAAGCCAAAGGCGGGAAACATCTTGTCACTACACAGAAGGGACAGAATGTTTTGACATGTAACTGCATACCACTTCAGCTGCAATGTTTCTAATAAGCTTACATTTTGACCATTACAGCTGGATGGGAATCATGTTCATACATATTTCTGTCACTGAGACTTATCACCTTATCAAGTTGAAAAATAATTTCTTCACAACTACCAAATTTAAATGACATGTCTGTTAATAAAGCTCTGAATGCACTAGATTGTGTTTGATGCAACACACATACCTGTCATAGTCCTGGATGACATTACCCACAGACCAGATAGCAGACAGGTACTCGTTTACCCCTTTAGGACTAATGTAATGCAGAGACTGAGGGGACCTGGGATCCCCGTTGGAGCCTGTGAAGTCAACAGCCACCTGCAAAAACATTAATGAGTCAGAAGACATGGAGCTAATACATGGAAATTACAGGCATAGTAATGAAAATAAATATTAACAGATTATTACCTTTATTAGAGACCTGATAATACAAATCAATAAAAAATAGGCCTCAATAGAGAAACCCAAACTTACAGTAAAGTTGATTTGGCAGCCTCCCATAATATAATCCAGGAAGGTGTACTCCTTCACCACCTAAAATATAATTATGTAGAACATGTAATCCATGGTAGTTAAGTCCAAGAATTGATAACACATGTATTTACATTCAAAACAAAAAAAGAAGAAAAACACAGGACTGCACCTGGCATAGCTTCACGCTCACAATCCCAGAGTTCTTGTAACCTTTCTTCTTCTGTTTCTTTTTGCTGTTGACACATTCAAACTCTGCCTGGGGGGCAAAGTAAAACAATATGGGGGTTTGTGTCATACATTTTTCCTTCTTACATTTACAAGTGGGTTTTGGCCACCACCAAAACTTAATTAGTTACAATAACGCAAAAGAAAAGCTGAATAAACAGCAGCCTCAACATGGTAGAGATGAAGAATGTTGTTTGTTTTCATTCAAACAATGTAAACACACTCACAAACAAACACACATACCGGAGACGTTCGCGATGCTTCTTGGAGGCGTGTCATTGTGGTTTCAAAGATTCCAATAAGATCATGTGAGCCATCGCTGTCATAGTCATAACACTCCACCTGAAAAGAGGTGAAAAGACACGATGACAAGGGAAACAATAAAATTGTTGAACCCCTCACACAGAAAACAAGCCAAAAGATCACTTCAACCACACTAAGAAGAGCTATGGAGGCCCACATCGCTATAAGAGCCAGTCCCTATATAACGTGTTCACAATAGAATCTATGCATTATCCAAAGTTTCTGAGACAATTACTTTCACTCTATTGTGCTGGCCAGGAGAAGGATTATTAAAATATGCACAAATAAGACTACAAATATAAGCAAGGACATAGCGCACACGTAGCAAGTGAGTGACATTGTGTATAATGTGAATGAAATAACCCTTTAAGTCAACTGAAAAACAGCAGGTGTCGAAAACAGAAGAAAAACAACATGCAAAAGTGAGATTCCAAACACAAGTATTCATATTAATAGCACACTAGACAGAAGCCGGTAGGAAAATGACTTCATGAAGAGTTTGTGTTGTTTCAGACAAATGTGTTTTTATGAGAGGAACAAGGAGAACATGGAGATCCAGCTCTGTCACATTTTATTCCGTAATTCACCCATAAAGTGATGGCAAGATGAAAACACACACATTGTAAGGTACTGAGTAACTCACTTGTACTGTAAAGTTGGAAACAGCTTCCTTCCTGACATGTTTGCTTCAGGAGTTGAAAAAATATAGATCATCAAGCTAGCACTACACACACTCCAGTAAGTTAGTATGTTTAAAGATACCTAAGAGAGCAAATGTATGTTTCTTTTGAAAAAAGTTTAAGGTATGTTGTACGATGTCATGACCATGAATAGTGCTACTGGTATAAAGCCAAAACAAGCAACGCAACTGAAGGTGCAAGTGGCAACTTAAATAGTTCCATTCAAGAAAAGTGAGTGGTTAAGGTTTAAAAAGAATATGTAAAGTATAACAGGTACTTTTATAGGTTTCTCCATTTCTCCTCCACAGAGAGACTGCAGAGGGATTCGGAAGGGTCTCCATGTCGGATTCAAGTTGTTCTTCACCACCTGAGAAGAATAAGTCAAAGTTATACAAGTGCAGAATATTTTGATACAAACAAATTGGAAGATATGCAGATCATTTGAGTCCAGTCTGATTTGGCCTTGTATATTTGCAGTCAGAAATAATGTTTTTTGATGCATTAATAGTTGAAAATTAATTGAAAGAAAAAAATCTTTGGGGGATTATCAGAAATACTCCTTTTCATCCCAGGCAGGTGTGTATGTATTTGATTGACAGCTGTTAGCAGGCTGTGCTCCTGCAAGTGAGCGGGAGAAAAAGCAAGCAGGCTTGTGCTGTAGCTACATGTTTTATGTAAACAGTTTGTTGATAGTTGCATTTAAGAGTAATGAGCATGTCTGCATCTAACTGGACCAAAGTGATATTTGCTGGCATGTTTACATGTTATTTGTCACCTGCAGCTGAGCAGCTTAATAGCCATCTTGCCTGCAAAGTGATGTCAGCAGTGTACTTTTCCCAGTGGATGTTTAGGTTATAATTTACAAGCAAAATAAGATGCATGTTCATGTATGTTTTTATATAGATAAGGAGAAGTTAGCAAGACTGATAATGTGGGTTCTTCAGTCTGAGGCTCTTGTGTAGAAAAATGCTGACTGGCTCAGTGTGACTGTTTGCTCTGACTACAATAGTGTAAGGACTTTACCTTCTATGCAAAATAGTTTTATAGGGGTTTATATTGGCTGTATGGAAAGTTATTGATGTCTCTTTTCAGTATACAGAAAAGTAACATAATTCAGTTAGTTAATTGACAGATAGCTGCTGCCATCATTGAGCCAAAGGAGATCAGTTTCTCCTTTAAACCATAACACTGGCTTTAAAGCTCAACTGTTGAAAACACATGAAGAGGTTTGGAGAATTAAAGCATATTATTACAGAGACTGCCATGTAACCCTCGTGGGTAACCTCTAACCCATGGTTATATCATAGGTGGTTCCTCTTTCCAAACAGATGGCGATAAGTGAAAAACAAAAAATGGAAGTGTCAGGTAAGAGTTGTTCTCTCAAAAGTTTTTTAGAAAGTTTGAAAAAAGGAACTATTCACTTATAGCAGGGAACAATTGAAACGTTAATTTTAAAATACTCATAAAGAAAATTGTAGCAGTTATTAATAACAGGACAACCGTTACCTCTGTCCTGTGAGCCAGCTGCCATCCAGTTTGTGTCTGCTTATAGAATTCCAGGTAAGGGTCTGACTTTCCAAAGAAATCCTGTGAATGAATAATGTAATGATCACAACAATAAGTTGAATGTACCCAAATATTTAAAAAGTGACAGAAAATATTAAGATTTTTTTCAGAAATCACCCATACCTTGTTATCTAGTTTCCTTGCTTCAACTTCGAAGTTCGCCACTCTGTTGTCTTTTATTTCTTCAGCACTGATCTACAACAGAAAAGAAAAATAAATACACGAAAGAGGGAAAACAAACAGTCATACAAAACCTTAATTTCTCTCTAGCCCTCCCTCCTGCTACTTACTGTAATGGTTCCTTTTCCTGCAGGGGACTTGTTCTTTAAAACAAGTGGTCTGGTCAGTTTTTTGCTGGACACAACCTAAAAGCAAGTAAAAAATGCATGTAGTTTATAAAAAAGAAGCAGCACAATGCATGAGCTCATCCTGCGGGGCGGCGCACTGCAGCCTCCAGACCAACATCTGAGGCAAACAGGCAAATACACATCTGGGGTCAGATTACACTGAGATAGCCTACACAGCAGTTGCTTATCAAGGATGCTCACTCTTGATGTCACATGGTTAAACAGCGGTGTGTTATTGCAGTACAGCATGTGTCCTTTGTGAATGTTTTGATGTGGGGAGTGCGGACGGATGATTTAAAAACTCTGCTATAACTCTGATATTAAAAGTGAAAACTGAAACTCCCAGCACACCAGAAATTCATGTCAAGTCAAGTGGTTTTGGGAGGACATGGATCTGTAGTTATTATTAGCCTAAGGACAGTCTTGTATAAACATGCATTGTGTACAATGGGTAGAGTCCTACTAGAAAAAATGAGGAGGAGCTTACCTGACCCAAGGTGCACTCCAGTTCCCCCAGGAAGTCATCATCACTCAGGTCAACAGTTTTGTTGTCGATGTCATAAATCCCAAATTTCAGTTTCTGCACTATTTCGAAGTAGTAGTCAATTTCAAACTTCTTTGCAAATTTCGGGTTGAGGCAATTCTGGACTTTCTCTGTGCGAGCCACCTATTGGGAAAGGTTGGATTGGTTCAAGTTTTTTGTAACATGCACACATTTCAAGAGATCCACCAGCCTGGGAAAAAAAAGATAACACTGTCCCAACTGCTTGCAGTGAGGAAACAGGAAATGGAGGATGTGTTTCTGCTTAATGCAGCACGGATTTTTCCATAATGGGGCTAATGAATGACACTGCTCTGAGAAAATCTCTCTCAAGAACAGAACTGTTGTGGAATACCCAATAGATGGTAACAAAAAAGAAAAGTTCAGTCTCTCCTTTTTTAATATAAAAATAGCAGCAGAAAAATTATAAGCATTGACGGTTTCTTGAAAATGCAATTTGCATTTCAAAATAAATATAAGTCTGGGATCGCTGACTTATGCTGTCTAACGATTAGACAAACTATAATAGACCAGATTTTAGCACCTTTACACCGGTTAACTCACATCAACTGCAAATGTGAGAGCTAAAAACGAAAACAAAAGAGAGCAGATCAAACGATCAAACTGACCTCGTACCACTGGGAATTCGAGCTGCTCATTAACAGGACGCACAGAGGGTCGGACTTGGAGCCGATGTCCTTATCCAGGAGATGGTCGCAGGACACAGTCAGCTCCACTTTGGTCACACATTGAGCAGCCATGTCTGACTGGGAACAAGCTGGAGACACAACACGGGCAGAGGAAAACATTTATGTGTAAACAAAAGAATATCCGGGCGCAAATTTTATAGAAATTAGATTTAAAGTGTGATGCGGAAATAGTGGAATAGAAATAAATTAATCTATTCTTCTCGTGTACTCTTGTTCTGAAGTTTCCTTTCAGTGCAAGCGTACAGTACGTTAAAAAAATGAACAGTCATGTTTTAGGTGTCTTTACTAAAAAAGTACTAGACGCAATCCACAGTAACTGGAGTAACTTAAATCAACCTACATATCAGAAGTTACACTTTAATACCAAATAGCTTCGCACAACTGCACAAAACTGCTGCTCCCTGTTACGTTAATGGCAAACCTGTAAATGAGTCTAATGGAAAATGTGACACAATAACTGAAGCTCTGGAGCACAATTAGCTGACTGAAGGCGAGGATAAACAACTGACAAGTCTGACAAGAGAAAAGAAAGTGGCATAACGTTAAAAGAGCTCAGATAAGCAGGCTACCTGCAGTAGAAATGTTTATCTACAGTAAAAAGGAGAAAGGGAGTAATTTTACCTTACAACGGCTAACGCTAGCAAGCTAACTGGGTTTGACAGTAATTTTTGCATAAACAACTAACGTTAGCATTAGCTGGTTTGACTCATTAGCTAACGCACACAATTTGTCTAAATCAAATATAGTCTTACCGTTAGATATGTGAGACGTATAGCACACACAGGAAGGACATACAATTAGTACTCCTCGGAAGAGTAAGTCGGCTGGGTGGTGTCGCCCTTATGGAGATGAACTGAGCCCTTCCTTCCCTTCAGCGTTTCAAAATCACCAGTACGCCCACGAGAAACGAGAACCTTCAGAGTGCATTTTATTGCCTCAAAATGTCAAGGCTCTACAGTTTTTTAAACATTTAACATAGTCTATTTTGAACGTTTCATTTTATTGTTTTTACATTCAAATTGATCATATACATGTTTTTGTAAAGTTAGATCTGCACCGAGTCTCTTAGATTGTACATGAGCGCATTAAAGTAAGAGTGACTTTAAAGTTGTATTCTTAAGTAACAACCAAAACAATGAATAGCGTGGAGGACACGTGTTCATTTTCCCGACGGATCACATTATTGAATTGCTCCCGTGCTGCTATGTAAGGTAACGATGTATTTAAAGAACGCTAAACACATATTCTTGATGTCTTTTTGCTGAGATTTTATCTGATTGCTTCCGTTTGGTCACTGATGTATTGTATTAGTAATTATAATTTGAAGGAACCTACCGGAAGTGTACGTATGCATATGTGCACTGACGTGGGTTTCACCATTTAAATTGTTTGCAGCTACATACTATGACCACTGGGGGAAACACACTGATGGCTGTTTAAAGACTATATATATACATATATATATATGTTTATTTATATATATATAAATAAACATATAATAATAATAACAATAATAATAATAATAATAAGCAACAGTCTCTTTAAAAACATTCACAAATTTTCAACCAGTCTGACAGTCAACTCTGCTTCCAACATCAAAATAAGGGCCTGTGTTTTACAGCTTTTGTACTTTTGTTGAACCGACAAACTGACAAGCAAACCAGCTTCCTGCAGTTTAAAAAAGTGCTAATGTGACAGTGCAAAATCCTTGTGAAAACCTCAAACTTCAAGGTGTTTGTTGACTAAAACAGTTCATTAGTATTATTATTATTATTATTAATAATAATAATAATAATAATAATAATGTGTTGAAACTGAATAATGTAGCTTTGTAAACTTGATTTTGCCTTCCATAAAAACGTTACATTGTTATTTTTTATTTTCCCCCTAGTTTTGCCATTTTTGTTTTAATGTATTCTCTAAAAATTTCCATAATTTTACTTAAAATCCCAAATTATCTGATAGTTTGGAAGTCCTGTTGCCGTTTCTCATTGTAGCCCCTAGAGTGCAGGGACCAACCATGATTTTAAATACACAACACTTGACCGTCCAAATGGCATCTAGGTAGACAGAGTATCATTGAAGGACTGCTACAACATGGGAAATGACGGTTTAGGGATAACCAGTCAATTTCCCCCCACAATTTGCCACCGGCTGTACATACATTGCCGCCTTTTGTTCACCGTGTGTAGCTACATCCTGTTCTATTTTAAGTTTTGATGCACCAAATGGTTCAGGAAAAAATATGATCAAGGCCTTGAAGGTGCTGACCATAAACCTATCATCTAAACCTAACTTCTCTAATAACTCCCCACAGTCTCTATATCCCGGTTTACGTCATAGCATCCAACTGAGAACAATCAATTTACAGTTAATTAATGATAATGTCCGTAAACTCAGACATTATCCGTAAACCTATCCTTTACCTAACTTTGAACACAGACTTTGGCCTGAAATGTAACAACTCACATTACTGGACTTACTTTTGTCTCCATGGGGACAGTATTTTCTGATTATGTGGCTGTATGAACAGATTTGTCAACCCTAATAACCCTGACCTACATCTTCAGCAATGCATTTCCATGTCCGCCCGCACACACAGAGACCCACTCATACACACACACACACACATTCCATCAAAGCACTAATTGTGTTGTTATATAAAAAGCTGCTTTGTGAAACTACAGTCTTAAATGACATGAAGGCAGCAGTGCAGAGATCAAAAAAAGTATCTCAAATTATCTAATACTTTTACAATATACTGAGGATCAAGAACTGACAAGAATGCAGACCAGACATTTTTGTTTCCTTGCAGTGAAAATCATATCTTTATAAAATACTGATAAAATATATAATATCAGGCAATGTGACCATGATCTGTGCAAACAATGAACAATAAAACATTCCATATATGAGATGAACAAGCTGAACAATAGATACTCTTACACAAGAAGATGATCATACACTAAGTAAAATATCTTGGGCCATTTTCATTAAAGTCAGTAAAGTGAGAGATTTAATGATCTTTTAAGACAACGTGAACTTCTAATATATAGCAACATATAAAGAAACTTGCATTTTTCCTCATAAACATATGGCTACGGCTTATGCACCAATTATTAATGATAACAGGGTTGATTTTGTTTAACAGTCACATAGAAGCACCAAATAGTTCATCAAATCAAATCAAATATAAAACCTGACATAAACAGAAACTGAAGTACAACACACCAGCTAGGACAACACAATATCTTTTGTAGTGTAAAATATACAAAAGGTATAATTTTAAACAAACTCATACATCCATTAAATATGGATTCATAATGTAAACAGGCTGAAATGCAATCAGCCATATCTTTGTTCAAAATTCACGTTTCAAGAGGAGGTACACTTCATTTTCCAAAGAAACATGAAAATATTATTACCAACCAACAAACAGGTGGTCAGTGTAGTTTTCATGCTGGAGGAAATGACTTGGAGAGCACATCAATTATTCTAATGACTCCAGCCCTTTCATGTAGACATTCAGACAGACTATTGAGATGGCTATTATGTGTTAAGTCACATTGGTGTTTCAATCAATGCCCTACACTGTGCAGCACAACAACAATAATAATAAAAAAAAATAAAATCTCCCATCATTCTGGCACTTGAGACACATTAAGTCATATGTTAATGTAAGGTTAAATATCTGTGTTAGGCACATGTTAACAAATGTTAAGAAATGATCGACAATATCTGGGTACTATGGTTCTATACTATTGGTACATAGTATCTACAAATCAAAAGTGAATGGATGTTGCATGCATATGTGGCCATGAAGAGTTTGGATTCAGAGTAACACACTTATGGAGGGTAATGAAAGTGGACTCGGCTCTGATTATCTATACAAGAATGAGAATTGGGTTTTGCATAATGAGGAGAGACGCTAATCCTCACAATGCATCACTGGGAGGTGCTGATGCGTTGGGGTCTGTGAAAGGTGTGTCACGTTGGGGTGGCTTCAAATACATTGTACTAAAGAAGCTTGTCACCTGGCCTGGGATTTCTGCCAAGACACTTTGAGCGAGCATTTCCTGGGGCCCCTGGAGAGAAGAACAAAAGAAAATATAACAATGTGAGAGTGGAAAAACATACATACAAGATTTTGAAAGAGATAAAAGTGAATACTGCAGCAACAAAATGTAAAAGAAACTGAGGTTTTATAGTAAAAACCACAACTGCCTGAGGCGTACATGGGTTTGGTTTAATTGTTATCAGTATATGAGTGTTTCCACATGTCTGTTTCATCCAAGGGGCACACAAATGGTTAAAAGAATGAGGAACTCCAGAAAAGTAAAACAGTGATGTAACTACACTCTACTATTTCATAACATAACGACAACATTTGTTTCTACAGTCGGAATGGAAACTAAAAAGGCTGAGGAGGCTCACTGCAGATGTTCCAAAGGTTTTAGGTCTACAAGAAAAAGTCTGGAAGAAGCTTTAAAAATGACTTCAAATAAAGTAAATATATGCTTTAAAAATGCAATACATTAATCTTAATCATCTGCAGTGAAGATGGAGGGGGGATAAGTCGGTCTAGGGGTACTCCTACATTTCTAGGAAGGGTTGGGTTCGCTGGGGGGCTTCAGGTCAAATAAATTGAAGAAGGAGGCCACTTGGTCAGGCAACTCTGCCAGTACGCTTTGGGCAAGGGCCGCAGTGCCTGCCTGAAATAAGATTTGCAGACATTGAAATGTATGTATTATTTAGGTTTTTGGAAGAGGCTCAGGTGGGTGTACGTCTGTGGAGACTTTACATTATGACAGAACTTACATTTTGAAACTGTCTGAAAGGCACAAACTGCACAATGTCCCGCATGGCGGCCTCTCCTGTGGCAGAGCGTAAAATCCCATCGTCTCCATCCAGGAACTCCATAGCGGTGAAGTCTGCGCTGCCTACTCCAACGATGATGATGGACATGGGTAGACGGGAGGCGTTGACGATGGCGCTGCGCGTTTGATCCATGTCCGTGATCACTCCGTCAGTGATGATGAGGAGAACAAAGTATTGCTGTGAAACATTGACACAAGAGGAATGGCACAAACTGAGAATGGACTGAGTGGAGGTGGTGTTTGTCTTCACTGATTGTTAATTTGTAAAAACAAAAACTGATTCAGATCAAGCTGACTGTGTTCAGTGGCCTCTTTTGAACCAAAAGAGGTCAAACTGATTTTAGACTTGCAGAAACTCACAGAGGCTGTTTGCTGCTGCATGGCCTGCCTGCCAAAATGGGCGACGTGGTTGATGATTGGAGAGAAGTTTGTGGGGCCGTATAGCTTCACTTGAGGCAAACACTGCTGGTAGGCACTGACCACACCCTCTATACCTAAAAAAAACACACACACAAAAAAAAAACACAACTCACAACAAAGAAAAGTGAATGCTGAAACATGCTGAAAATCCATTGTTGCCAATTATTGACCTGCACAAATCACTGATCATCAGAACACTTTTCAACAAATATGGGTACGAGTACACCACAGAAGCTTTCAGTTGATTGCATTGTGACTCCCATCTATAAAGTTGCGTGCATCTCCTACACCAGTGTAAATCTGCATTGCCTTCAGTCTATAATTACCTGCACAAAATGGATTTGATGGGTTGAAGTTGATGGGAAACTCGTGGGAGACCTGCAAGCACACACAACTATAAACCTGGATGCCATACCAACTTATCTGAGACTGCTTGAGTTACAATGACCCAAGATGAGATTTTCTGTATTAGAGAATGCAGTAATCAATGTATGCTTTGACTAACAATGACAGTCACCTGCATGGCAGGAGGGATCTGAGCACCAAATCCAAAAGCAGGAAACATCTTGTCACTGCAAGAAGGCAGAGAAGCAAAACAGTTGTTACTGTTCAAGTAAGTTTACTGAGAGATTGAGGACGAGGGACTTGAGGGCCTTTGCAGACACAGAAAAAAAAACAAACCTGGCTTCAACTGTCCATGATGGCATTTATGGTGTTAAGGCACAGGTAACGATTACATTATTACAGCACTGTGGTCTATTCATGATCTAAGAGCACATTAGCTACATTAGTACTGAATGTAATGACATTTAGTCCTAGCTTACATGCTACATAAAGCTTTTCAATGAAAATTCATTTTTCATCCATGCACTTGGAATAAATACTGAAAGTATCAGGAGAGAGTGCTTGTTAATTATAACTGTGGTGGTATTTTTTTCCCCCACAATAAAGAGAAAAAAAAGTTTCCAGGAACCAGACTAATCTGTAAGCTGGTCTGATTAAAATTGGCTTTGACAGCATTTCCTTGGTCACTAAATTGGTTTAAAAGGCAATGACTGAAATAAAACGTTTATTACAGAGATTGCAGATGTCACTTTTCTCCCTCGTCCTGCATAACTGACCTTGTGCCCAGTCTTTCAACCACAACTCAGTAAGACTATTTACATCAAAATTAGGGGACAAACTTCAATCCGACAGGGTACACTGTCATCATGTCACCATAAACGGGTTCCAGTGTATCATACTCTTTTTCATTTGTGTGTTATAACCTATTTACCTGTCATAGTCCTGGATGACATTCCCAACAGCCCAGATAGCTGCCAGGTATTCATTAAAGCCCTGAGGGTTGATGTAATGAAGGGACGTAGGAAGCCTGGGATCCCCATTGGAGCCGGTGAAATCAATGGCGATCTAGCACAGGGGGATGATAGATGCAGAGAAAATGAAAATAGAAGACGCTTTCGACAATATCATGGTAAATGTTTTCAGAAAACATTAAATCCTCATTATCCATTGTAATTAAAAACATTCATAAAATGCAAAAATCTGGTGGGTCTTTTTGAGCTTTAGTAAAGAGTCACAAACAGTTGTAAAACTCACAGTGAAGTTTAACTGACAGCCACCCATTATGTAATCCAGAAAAGTGTACTCCTTTATTATCTGAAAATAAATATTGAAAGAAAATCAGTAAACTTATGAAAACACATGATTTACAACATACATGAAGAGGCACTGTGCTGTAACTGTAGCTGTCCATCTACCTTCATTATTTTAATGCAACAAAATGTTGCAAGATTAAATATATATTTTCTACACTGGGGGATGATGATAACCAACACTGACAATAACCATGATATTTAAAAAATTTTTGTGTGTGATAATACATATATGATAAAACATTGTTTTAGTACAAAACCTTTTGCAATATTTCTGACTTTTTTATGTGGAACTGACAGAACAATGAGTTCAGACAGAAAAAGGAAATAAAATCCCCAGTACCTTGCACTGTTTGACAATGATAACACCAGAGTTTTTGTATCCTTTCTTCTTCTGTTTCTTCTTACTATTGATGCATTCAAACTCAGCCTGAGAGAAGCACAAAAACACACATGTAAAGAATATGCCAAAACCGACATAGGAACACACACACACACACACAGACACACACAGCTCACCGCATATGTTTGCGATGCCTGCTGTATTTGGGCGAGTGTGGTCTCAAAGGTTCCAATAAAGTCGTGAGATCCACTGCTGTTGTAGTCATAACAGTCCACCTGGGACACACATAACAGGAGAAACAAAACAAAACAAATCCAGTCAAGTAAAAAAATATATTTAACTGAAGATGGCTAATTAGCGTGTGATATTTAAAGCAGATTACACAAAAGCATGCTGTAGGAGTGAAACTTCAAAATGTGGCAACACCCTGATATTAAAAAAGCTAACAGAAGCACACACACAGGCCTTCTAATAGGTGGACAGAATGGAAAGGTCTCACTTCCTGCTTTAGAGAAAGGTACACAGAGCACCTTCTCAGAGTATGAACACTGCAACTGTTCAGTACCTTCAGTGTTGAGAAAACAGGCAAAAAGACAAACAGATCCAGACACAGCATGGAGCAACCAGTACAGATTAGACAAACTGTGATGCTACAGTCAGTCTACAAGGTGATTAGCTACAAAAGCCCATGGGTGACTAAAAAAGGGATCCATCTTAATGGAAAGTGTCTACCTTTGGGAAAATTGAACCATTGGTTACCTTACCTGTTGATAATTAATGTAATATTCATAAGGTCATTCAATATTGGACATGATTATAGTGAGCCTTAAACACTGATGGAGAAATGTATTTGATTAAAAATAAAATATGATAAATATTAAAAGCCTGATGCAGTCAGGTTCATTGTGATCAACCACACATCAATTGTGAGATCACCGTATTGTATTACACAACAGCATCATAGCCTATATTTATTTAACAAAAAGAAAACTAAGAGACCTATTTCCAAACCTGGAATTAAATAAATAAATTGGCTTTACAAATATTGTTTTATATGTAAATTAATTGTTGTAAATTATCATTTTTGTTCACTGTTCCAAGTCCATTGGAAGTCAGTGATTAAGGACATAGGATAACATGGTGAACAAGCATGTATTACTCAACAAGTAAGTTGACCAATGCGGCAAATGGCTTAAATGTTTTTTTCCTTCCTTTAAGATAGATGTAGATGTGTCTCAGTCTGTGCTGCCACAGACACTACATCCTTCATGAGGAGAGCACTCAATGGGGACAGTAAACTCACTTGCACTGTCGCCTGGAAAGCACCTCTTCCCGACAAGTGTGCTTTTATGGGGTTAGAGGGTGGGAACAAAAAAAAAAACATTCATAAACTAACGCTAATACACACATTCTTATTCTTACCAAGATTATCAGACCTTTAAATATGCACAAGGGCTAATCCATAATACATAGGCAGGGTTCCTATTGAGGCCTCGATTCAGTGTTTCTATGGATTTAAATGCCAAAATGTTTCATTGATCAAAAATGTTTTTTTATGCTGTTGATGTTCAAGAAAAAAGTTTAGTTTTAAATCCACTGCAGCTGGGCTAAAGAAACATCAATCATCATCTGTCACTGATTGTGATTCACAGACTATTTTTTAATTCTGATTGTGTTATTTCCTGATTTATTTATGTATGCAGCACCACTGAGCCCAAAATAAATTTCTCAGAGGGGACAATAAAGTATATCTTATCCAATCCTATCACAGTTAATGTACAAAACAATCTCTCCATTCTCTGAGATTATCCCATTTGTAACATATCGATGTATCAGTTCTGGCAAATCTGATAAGGGTCTTTAGATTATTTCAGCTCTGCATATAGGTTGAAAAAATGTTGAAAAATCAAACTAATTCACTAAAGCTGATTCATCACTGGAAATCACTGACATTCTTAGAGTCACCGTTTCATATAAATCTCCATACTTAGTAATATTGATAAAGTCAGAATGACACATAAGGGATTTTCCCAAATTACTGCAAATAAGCAAGCATGCTTAAGGTGGAGCAACATTTCAAAATTCTGTAATCCCCTTAAATGTCCTCCCAATAGTAGCCCTGCATATACAGCACTAAGAAAACAGTCAGCAGAAAATAGCTGCCGTGTCATCAGTCACAATGCATTACGGACTTGAGTATGTGTGACAATGTGTGCGTGAGTGTGTGCGTGTGTATACCTTTATAGGTTTCTCCACGTCACCTCCACAGAGCGACTGCAGCGGGATTCTGAATGGTTTCCATACTGGGTTTAAGGTGTTTTTCACCACCTGCATTAAAAACCACAACAAGAAAATCTAAGCGTATTAAGTGCAAACAGTCCAAACTGTCAGTACACATGGTATTATTAACTTATTTTTCCCATGCACTGCCAAACTCCCTTTGGACAAGTAACATAGCACATGAAGAGTATATCTGCACCTCTGTCCTGTGAGCAAGCTGCCATCCAGTTTCTGTTTGGCGGTAGAATTCCAGGAAAGGATCAGATTTGCCAAAGAAATCCTGGAGACAAACAAGAATTTAATATGCAATTGAAAAAATAAAGAATAAAAATGTGTATGTGCAAAATGTAAATTCTAAACTGCTAAACAGCACACTGCCAATGGATACCTTTGTTGAGGGTAATAATTAATATCTCAGCATCAACATTAATAATGAAAAAGATAATACAATGGTACTTATTGTGGTAAGATTAAAATAATCTGATTCAAAACATTTATATAACTTGCAAACAGGAACACAGCATTTTCTTTTGATAACAGCATTTAAGCTTCCCACTTTGATAATTACATAAGAGAGAAATGGTTAACAAATAAATACAGTCTGTTGTATCATCCTAAAATTCTAACTGTAGCTTCAGTGCAAATGGCATACAAGGACAAAAAAATTTAAAACATCAAATAAATTCAGATTTTTTTGACACAAGTAGATTCATCTACAAAGTGTAGTGTTTCCTTACTCCTCACAGAATTTAAATGTACCATAGTAAAAAAAAAAACCTTTTTATCCACTTTTCTAGCTGAAACATCAAAAGTCACCACCCTGTTGTCTGTTTTTTCTTCAGCACATATCTACGAGAAAAGAGACAGCATAGTATTAGAAACACTTGTACAGAAACACCAAGGGCTGCATGTACAGTTGGATTCAAATATCCTCAGTTCAAGTCCAAATGTCAGTGCCAATCTGGATGAAACAAACTCACAGTCATTTTTCCTTTTCCTGCAGGTCTCTTGTCCTTCATGACAAGCGGTCTTGTTAGTGTCCTGGAGGACACAATCTGGACAAGAAAAAAACACTTTGGTGGATCACAAATCTTAGCTATCACTGGAAATGCTACTGCACCAGCACCCTTTAAAAGACTAATTCTCAAAAGACACAGAGATGTGGGTGAATGACTTTTAGTTTTAACAGTGAAGACTAACCTGTCCCAGAGTGCATTCTAGTTCTCCCAGGAAATCAGCATCTTGCAGGCTGTGGTCGTCAGTGTCAATGTCGAACACTTCAAATCTCAGCTTCTGCACCATCTCGAAGTAGTAGTCAATGACGAAAGTCTTGGAAAACTTGGGATTGAGGCAGTTTTTGATTCTCTCTGTCCGGCCAATCTAAAACAGAGTACATGTCAGTTAACAAGTACATGTTTGCTGGCATAAATACAAAACATACTGTACCTGCACCAAAAAAAACAAATGTTGACCTGCTTACCTCACACCAGTGGGGCCCTGAGGTGTTCATGAGAAGCACACACAGGGGGTCAGACTTTGAGAAAGCATCCATGTCAAGTAGGTTCTCACAAGAGATGCTCACAGACACCTTGGTCACACAGTCCGTGACCTTTGGCCCTGTGGTTCCCAACGCTGCCATCACGGCTTGAAAGATACACACTCACACACACAGACTGTCAAACATAAACACAGAGGGTAACCATAAATTAGAGGGAATGTTCAATATATCCAATCCAGTCTCTTAAATTATAATTGAAGCATGTGAGTTCCTGTCATCTGCATTCTTTTCCAAAAGCTTGCCCCGCCCCTTTTCCCTTTTTTTATAAGGCGTTTTATTGCGTTAAACATGGATGCGTTTATGTATTAGCAAGGTTTGACATTTACCAAAAGAGATTCCCGTGATACTGAATTATAAAAAACATGTGTTTAATATTGCATAAGTAGTAAGTTGAATACATTTTACATAAACGATCAAACGTTAGTTATTCTTTTGGGTCGTAAGTTACAAAACATCGACATTTTCCACAAGAGTGACGTTGCTGCCAAGCGCGATGCCTGATATTAGCGGTTGTGTTACGGGTTTGCGGTACTTGTAACAGATCCAACCCCAAATTTAAAATGAGTTAAGGTGGCCAGTGGGAGTGGATGGCACCGGACCGTCCCGTACGGTACTAGCGCTAGCTGAAGCCTGTGCCATTACACAATATTCACAATAACTGTTCCATGCTTCATTCACAGGGTGTGTCCATTATAGCCCACTACAGAGACATTACAAAGTTGAGGAACATTAGCTGCCGTGAGAGAACACACGAAAACTAACGGACTGAGCAGTAACGTTACCTCAGATTTAGTAACGTTAGCTTTATACCGTCTGTCACTCGTGTTTTCAGTGTGTAAAAACTTAAGGGCCTCGCTCACTTTGACTTGGTAAAACGTCACCCTGAGCGAGTTTACGTCTTGTTTAAACTAAGTCAACGTCACGTGATGCGGATAACAATTATTACATTGGTACCGTTTTCCTGAGGTTGAGTTAGCAACCTTGCTAGCAGCGAGCAACATCTACATCTAGCATTATAGTTTTGTGACTGCGAAAACAAACACAAAAAAATTCTTATTTTTGAATGTCCTACCTTGTAAACGAACGCCGGCTTTGCTCGCTGTGTCTGCTGTGTTCTGGTGTTGACAGCGCAGCTAAGCTAGCATGCTCCGTGGTGGGCGGTGGCCTTCTCACTTATCATTTCCAGCTCAGATCATCTGTCAGTCTGCCGGTCTGCTGCAGAGGGGCCGTGGGAGTCTTGTACGGGAATACAGTTTAAAAGAGCACCTAAACCCACAAACTACCTTTTGGCTGCTGAACACCGACGCATATAGGTATATTGTACGGTTTACGGGATGATTCAGGTCCAAACTTGACATTTAGTGCAAAGTGTTGAAATTAAATGGTAAAAAAGTGCAGTAGTACACGTCATCAACTTTATTAAATGGTTTTATGTTCTCTAATTACATTCACGATGTAAATTGACTACGAGCCATACAGCAAACCCAAAGGTCTACTGGGAGTAAACAAAAGGGAAAATCAACAAAGCATATCCACTTGTCTAAGTGTTTGGAAAACAGTGGTTCAATGCTGACATCCTTGGACATTCAGATTGTCCTATTCTACAGATGAAAACATTTTTTTTGTTGATTAACTCTAGCTTTTTTCTGCTATTTATAGTGGGCCTAATCCAAGATGCACCTTATAACTGCACCTTGGCATTTAAAAGAAAAAAAACTGCTATCTGTGCTTAGATTCACCTGATTCAAAGGTTACACTAGAATGATTTTTGTTGATTATATTTGTTTCTGAATCCAACTTGAGCACAGCAGTCTTTAAATAAACACAGGCACCCAAAAGACTGCAGATACACAACCATTTAGTGGTAGTACAAGTGTGTTATTTTTATTGACAAGTCAATACAGTAATATACTTTGTCAGAAGGCTAGACAAACCTAAATACAGCTTTGTGGACCGTGGTGTGGCTTACATTCAGCCAGTTGACCCATTATCAAAATAATAATACTGTTGCAGAAAAAGCAACATATTTGTGGTCAGGATTCAGGCTGAGACAGCACTGATGAAAGTGAAAAAAAAAATCTGTAGAAAAATTTCTTTCTTTTATAGTAATGCCAGAGGACGCTTGTATATCTGGTTGTTCTCCTCTGTTAAAAATGTCGTTAATAGGATAATACTTTTTATATCTTCTTACACACATTCCCTTACAACACAGTCACATTTTGTTTCAGTATTAAGGCAAAGCTCAAACTTAATAAATTAAACATAAAGCTAAAAATTAAATAACATTAAACATGTATTAAATTCTGCTCTTATGCATAGAGGTTGATGCTGAAGCTGATGCACTTCATGCAACCCGTCCAGCAACGGACCGAGTGCCTTTCATAGCTCACAGACTTGAAAAACATAAAGTACACCACACAAATCCACAGTTTTCCAGAATTTTTCAAAGATTAAGCCAAAATAAATGTTTTCTAAGAAAGATGAGTTACAGCACTGAGAGAGAGAGAGAGCAGAGAAGGAAAGAAAATCATGAAAAAAAGATTATACAACAAATAAAAAATATAAAAATTAATGACATTTAACCAACAAAGCCATACCAACATCATTAGGGTTACATTTGTGATATAAAGATTATGCTCTGATTAATTTAATTATGACTTCTTACTATCATGCACGATAAAAGAAAATATGTTTTTTGGTCAGAGAAACATTTTTTTTATGAACTTAAAAATCAATTCAAATGATAATTTAAACATGCCTGAAATACAGTCACAGAGTTGAGGTCAAGTCTTTTTTTATTATTTTTGTCCTGTAATCCACATTCATTTCTTGGCTTTTATAAACACTAAGTGCACAAAGAAGACGCAGGAGAAGCAGATAAGCAGCGAATGAATATGAGGTAATTGAGTTTATTTAACCCAATTTGTTAGTATGGTCAGAAAACATGGACATGTTGGGGGGTTTCAGCTTGTAAGAATTGAAGAAGGACGACACCTGATCAGGCAGCTCTGCCAGGACACTCTGGGCAAGGGCCACACTGTTTCCCTGCAATGTTACAAAAATAAAAGCCAGTTTTAGCCATGTTCAGGACCATGATTGCAAACATTAATGTGTGTTTATTTGTGCTCAGCTCATGCTAATCAATGAAAACAAAGGAAGGTTACAGGATGGTATTCATTTAAAGAGCTAATGGCAGGGTTGGGCAGTAGAAGCTATTTGAACAGCAAAACAAATATAAAAATCAGCTGGGAGATGTGTTATTTATCACATTTATATTTACTTCCAAATCAATAAACACCTGTAACACTAACTGATATTTTTCTATTAACTACTCTCTGATATGTGCATACACAAACTTTGCTACAGTATTAAGGTAGGTGCTGCTGCTTACTTTAAAATCTCTGAAGGGGACAAACTGGACAATGTCTCTTGCGGCGATATCACCTCTGGGTGAACGAAGCAATTTGTCATCACTATCAAGGAACTCCATCGCACTAAAGTCTGCCCCACCCACGCCCACAATAATGATAGACATGGGCAAATGAGAGGCCTCGACAACAGCAGTGCGTGTCTGGTCCATGTCTGTGATCACTCCATCTGTGATGATGAGCAGCACAAAGTATTGCTGCAGATAGAGAAAGAAAACATTTAGACATTATACACGTAGTATATAAAGTTTGTTTCAATATGATCTTAAAGTTGTATCCTACCCTACCTTGTCTGACTAAATCTTGTATGATCATGTTTAATTCCAGTTTGTTTGAACTGCAACTTGGCTTGCAGGTAATATTAGCTGAACAACTATGATATATCTTACACAGCATTGTGTACTTCCTGGAGAACAACAATTTTATTCTGAAAAAAAATCAGACTCTCTTTCTAAAAATACATCACTGACTCTTTTCATTATTAATTCTAATTTATAGTGCAAGTTTATAAACTTTTCCTGGTAGATTTGAAGCATTTAAATGGAATATATTTTATAGAAAACACACATTGACAAGTGAGAAATGTAACTGTTTTTCTTCAGATTCTAAAAAATTCTCTCTTACTGAGGCCACATTCTGCCTGAGGGCCTGTCGAGCAAAACAGGATGCATGATTGATAATGGGAGCGAAGTTGGTGGGACCCCAGAGTTTCAGCCGAGGTAGACACTGCTGGTAGGCAGCCACCACACCCTCAATTCCTGAAACACACACACACACACACACATACACAAGTATAAATCAGCTCCAATGCAGCATCACTAAACAATTTTTAACAGCCAAACGTGGTTCTGTGACAAGGTTAGACTTACCAGCACAGAATGGATTTGATGGATTGAAATTGACAGGAAACTCGTGGGAAACCTGTAAGCCAGATTCACAGACAAATATTTAAAACCATCAAATGTCCTTCAGTGTTTACCTTACCTACCGTCTTACTTACTTTGTAAAAATGATTTTTTTTTTGGCTTACACAGTTCAAATCACAAAAAGATCAAATATACAGCAGTTATAAAAGTTTACTACCAGCCAGGAAAGTGACCAAATGCATGGATAAAACCCCACATTTAAATAAAGCATCTTGGAGTGACTGCATGATGGACATTTAAAGACATGAAAGCTAAGTTTGCTACATGGAGAGTGTAACCTGATGAAATGTCTAAAGTGAGCTCTGTGTAACAACAGTTACAGCTTCACAGGTTTTCTTGATGTTTCATACCTGATAGGAGGGAGGTACCTGGGCTCCAAAACCAAAAACAGGAAACATCTTGTTACTAAAATAGAGGGTAAACATAGAAATATAAGCTTAACATTAATACCACAAATACAAAAACTGTCAAAATAAACTCCACAGTTCAATCATTCCAAGCTTTATTATACAGATGTTTTCAGATCAGAAGTTAAGAAAATTGTTAAGGTACTAAAATTAATTTCTATTGCATCTGACTGGCTTGATGTAAATATGATAAGTTAAGCTAAGGGAAAAAGATTCTAACTTTTTTTTAAATTGTTTGGGCAGGTAGAGAGCAGACAGAAATTTTAGGTTAAATTCACCTGTCATAATCCTGTATGACATTACCCACTGCCCAGACTGCTGTCAGGTATTCATTATAGCCTTCAGGGTTGATATAGTGGAGGGAGTGTGGAGAGCTCGGATCCCCGTTTGAGCCTGTGAAGTCAATGGCAATCTGGCCCAATCAGAGAGAGAATAAGGCAAAAGTTTTGGAGAACTGCTCAGTGACCAAATGCAAATGAGAGATATTCAAAAACGTGTATACCAGGCATCTGTAGGTTTCAAAGAGACATGCTACCAGGAGGTAATTTTAGGGCAGTGTAAAATAATATTTTCTGAACTCACAGTAAAGTTGATCTGACAGCCCCCCATAACATAATCCAGGAAGGTAAACTCCTTCACCACCTGAAAAGATAAACATTATTTAAACAATGTATGGTAATATATATATATATATAAATCAGCAAGAGTGGTACCATCTATATGAATCAATTAGGCTGTTACCTAGTTGTTTAAAATCTTTGGTCTAAAAATAAGTGAAAAGATGTAACAATGCTGTACCTCACTGATAAAATATTGACTGAGATCACAGTAAACTGAGATGACTTAAATAATGTAATTTCAAATGTATCTAATCATTACCTCGCATTTTTTGATGGAAATGACCCCAGAGTTTTTATAGTTTTTCTTCTTTAATTTCTTTGGGTTGATGCACTCAAATTCAGCCTACAAGTGAGAACATAAATCATATCACTGCTACTTAAGATGAAAAGAACAGGCCTTTTATTGGTAGAGCTGGAATCAAACACACACACACATACACACCCAAGTCTCACCGGGCAAACTGGCGTTCCCACTTGCATCTCAGCTAGTGTTGTTGTAAAACTCCCAATAAGGTCATGGGAGCCACTGAAATGATGGTCATAACAGTCAACCTGAAGACAAACAGAGAAATTTCCTATAGCGTGTGATGAAATAAAAGCCATCCCATGATAAGTTCAGAGACACTAAACTAGGTATCAAGACAGGATGAATAAATAAATGTTGATGTGATGTGAGTTTTTCTAAGGCCATTAATAACATTTTTTGTTGTCACCCTGACATCATGGATGTGACATAAAGTGTTCACTATTTGAAGTCATCATATAATCAGTCCACTACCAATCTAGCCCAACAGTAAACTACAAAGGTCACACTACACATGCACTAATAGTTAGTAACTTAGTACTCTCAATTATCACTGTATAAGCAGTAGATGCAATGAGAGTATGTGAACTAAATAAAAAGAACCTAAAAAAAATGCACACCTTCATGTGGTGATGTTACAAATCGTGCATACATACACACACCGCTTATCCAGCTGGGTCACAAGCACCCCCTTTAAGTTTGGGAGCATTGTAAAATGAAAAGAAAATGCAGTTACAAGATGAATCATTAGTATGTTAGAGTAGCATGGCCAATCAAGCTGATCTAAAAAATTAAAAGGAGAAAATGATCTACACTTTTCACACCTCAGAGCAATTTTGGAAAGGGAACAGGTTGTGTTAATAGGCTGCAGTTAAAAGGAAATATCAAGTAAAGTAAATAATGACAATGGTTTAAAAAAAATGGTTTTATACCTTTATACGTTTCTCCACATCTCCTCCACAGAGAGCTCTCAATGAGATGCGGAAGGGTCTCCATATTGGGTTCAGGTTGTTGTTTACCACCTATATAAACAGCTTATGATGAGCCGCAAGTCACTAATTCTATGCAGGTAAAGGAATAAATCGTTGGTATATCTGTACCTCTGTCCTGTAAGCCAGCTGCCATCCTGTTTCTGTCTGCTTAAAGATTTCCATGAATGGGTCAGACCACCACAGATACTAAAAAAAATCAAATATAATAATTTATAGCACTTCAAAATATTAGGGTAAAAATTTTAAAGGCAAGTAAACATAATGAGGACCCCAAATGTCAGACATAAGTACTTGACCATCAGTACCTTTTTGTCGAGCTTGCGGGCTGACACCTCAAAGTTTGCCGCTCTGTTGTCTGTTACTTCTTCAGCAGAGATCTTTATTTATTTTACACAAACACACAGACACAGACACACACACACACACACACACACACACACAGACATATACAAATATATATAGATATATATACTGTATGTATAAAGGGGGTGGGGGGGGGTTAAAGGTTTAATGTTTCAGTAATTTTCTACTTTGACCTATATGGCAGAGATAAAACCTTGCATTTTGTTTTTACCCATATCAAATGCAGAAATAACATAAATTCAAATCAGTGAACAACACAAGTATGATCAAGTTTTGTAACAAAGCTGTTGCTCATTACACTCCATTTAGACCAAATCTTGCATTGCTGAGGAAATATAAGTGTTGTATGTTTATGCTGCAGTGCAGCAGCCCTGCATTGGAAAGTTGAAACAGAGTTCATTTTTGAAGATAAGCAATCAGATATCACCCTGAGGTAAACAATCAGCTAATTGGCATGGTCAAACCAAGCAGAGCAGAGTGACCCTCCCATCAGCAATAACGAAGATGTAATTTTGCAATTTTAAATGGGACAACACTCCAAAGCTGCTATGCAAAGGTTTGGTTATCACTGCAATGCCTGGTTCAGTATGAAACCGTCTTTAAAATAATATCATGCTAAAGAGAGCGAAGCAATCAGTCAAAGGTCCCCTCAACTAATACTAGATATAATACTACAAATAAGACAGAGTTTACTCACTGTGATAGTCCCACGACCTGCAGGCCTCCCATTCTTTAGCACCAAAGGTCGAGTCACCTGCTTGCTAGAAACAATCTGGAGACAAACATGGGCTCTGTCACAGAACAATGAAAGTAGAGCAACACTGAAAGTTTTCTTTAAAAAATGAAAAAAGGGAGCTTACCTGACCCAGAGTGCACTCAAACTCTCCAAGAAAATCATCGTCATCCAGGTTATATGTGTCATTGTCAATATCATACACGCAAAATTTCAGCCTCTGCACCATCTCAAAATAGTAGTCCAGAACAAACTTCTTGGCAAACTTTGGATTCAGGCAGTTCAGGATCATCTCTGTGCGCCCAAACTAATTCACAAAAATACAACAACACACATAAAATGCTATGTTATCAAATTTGGGTGAAATCAGAAGCCACACAGGTAAATGTGTAACTAATAACAGAGAACATCAACCACTGTGCCAACATCTATTAATGTACATCCATGTTTATTGTAAATGTCAATATAAATTCTTAATATAAATTAATAATATGCAAGGCAATTGAGAACAAAACACGCAGGATTTTGACTCTTCTCCTTCCATGATTTAATACAGACCTCATACCAGTGGGAGCCTGAAGTGTTTAAGTACAAGGCACACAAGGGGTCAGACTTGGAGAGGATGTCCATGTCCAAGAGGGTCTCACAGGAGATGGTGAGCTCCACCTTGGAGGCCAGATGGGTGGCTCCTGGCCCTAGGGGCCCACCTGAAGCCATAGTAGCTTGAGGTCCTGAGATGATCAAAGAGGGGACAGCGACAAAGTTCTTTTACATTGAGCACACATCACCGTTGTGCTAAAGAACAGTTCTGATGTATTTATAATTCACCTAATTATTTTCCTTTATGATTCTCTATAAGTTCACAATTCAAAGGGAAAATATGACATTTTTTGCTCTTCACTGAGAGCCTGATAACTGATCTTATATTGAATTTTCACTTGCATTGCTTTGTTTAAATAGATTTGCGAGGCATTTCTTGCACTAGTAGTTGTTATAGAGGTAGCGCCTGACTGGTGGCAGTTATATCAAACTACGCCTTGCTCTATATTATTTAATGGCAGGTTGCAGTGTTTGTGTTCTATAACGATCATTTCAAAATGTAGCTACCCTCAACAGACCACAACCGTACATAAGGGGCCTATATTATTACAAAAGTAGAGACAAAAAACAAATATAAAAAAAACTGTATGATTTTAACAATATAATGAAAGATACCGAAACTGAACTACGCCTTTGAAGTTCATCACTGATCCACGGGGTAAAGTCGGCTTTGGCTAACCGTTAATTAGGTTCAACCGTGCGCGCAGTGCCAGTTAAGTGGGTGTGGCAATGCCCAGAGCGCCACAAGTATTTCTGACAGACAACACAGTTCCCTTAATAAACATATTATTTCAATAGAACAGCTGACAGCGTTTACAGACTTATTTACCTGTTTAGTTGAGGAAAAATATACAAGTGTGCCGCCCCCCCGCTCATATGTGAAAGCGTAACGTTTATCTGACAAGAACAGCTGGAGAGGAATGCGGGGGTGGAGCCGACACTCCGCAGCGCCCCTGGCCCCTCCCCAGCTGGCGTATTCCTTCTGGTTGCTTTAACCCTTTCACTTGCAATTATTTTTTACCTGGAAAAACTACAGATAATATCATGCTAATTTTAAATATGTTTGTGTTACAGTTGTTTAAAATCTAAATATAAAGATGCGATACGCGGTGCACTAACCAGAGTAAAATTACGGCGGAACTCACACGATTTCAATGTTTCCTATCGACTGTATATGCAGGTTACAGATCTCTCCAGGGTGCATTCAAGAAAAGAAATTGTGAGCTGTAAAGCTGTCAACTTATGCTAAATGGCACAAGATGAATCGAATAAAATTATACAAAATATCAAAATAAATTGTATGTTGCTGTCTGTGCTTAGGCAAATGTATATGAAATGCGATATGGTATGCTGAGGTTGTAACTTACTGAATGATAACTCTGAGAATACAAATGAAATTAATAGAATGAAGTTAAAAGTTCCAGATAAAAAAAAAAGATATTTTTTTAGTGCTACATTTGCTAAATGTGAAGGCAACATTTATAATAAATATGTCTATTTGTCAAGAAACAAACATTCCAAATGATCGCCCTTTTGCAACGTTTTCTGATGGGCTTTTGAACGTTCCCTATTCGTATCTGCGGACGATGGAGTTTGTGTTTGTGATGCTGTCGATCTGCAACTCTGATCACTGAGTGTTTGGACTTCAGATACAATGGCAGGAATAGCATTTATGCGCTGTGTGAGCAGGACTTTATTGTCAGCATCTGCTGCCAGGGCCAGCATAATCAGAAGGACACATCGGCATTACAGGACAAGTTTAGGACGGACTGCTGCTGCTGTTCTGACTGTAAATATCAACGCTTTGTATTTATCCGATAGTGTTATTAGCCTGCATTAAACTAATAAAATCACCCACCTTTACCCGATTGCATATGCTCACGGTGTAATTTAACAATTTGGAAGAATAGATCCGCCATTGTAAAAAGAGATTGCTTCTATGATTAATGAAGGTAAAAGGTCACAAGGCTTTAGTGGGCTGCTTACACAGGGCTGCTTGGCCATGCTGCAGCTTTGTATCTGGACGTACAATAAATCTGTAATCTCTGTGTTAAAATATAACTGGCAGTTTGATAAGGAGAGTGTATGTGCATAATTCAGCTGAATTATAGTTTGCCTAACAAATCTTAATGGACTCAGTCAAACTCTCTAGTGAAAGTAGGTGCTTACTTTTGATCAGCTGAGACTGATCAGAGAGAATAAAAGCCAGAAGCAAGCTCCTCTGTTTTAACTCTTTTTTTTAACCGAAGCAGTCTCTTGTAAAAGTCTCTTTATGTTTGTTTATGTCACTTCCTTTGTTGTGCACAGAGCGGAGGAGCCGCATTCACACTGGGTTTCCCTTCACTGTCTCTTCTGGGTTACCATGCTTATCACATACTGCAGAGTTCAGCTGTGGTCCATGCTCTAGAAAAAGGTAGATTGCCAACTGTGTTAGATGTCAAATGTTTTGTTTATTTTCAAATATTTACAAATTCGAGATTACATTATGAAAGATATCAGAATTGATTCTAAAACTGAATTGAATGGCATTACCCAAATTATAGTGGATGTGTATTATCAGGGTAAATCTCGGGTCATCTCAGCTTTTTATAAAGCCTTCAAGAATAACAGAGAAAGCTCAACACTATACCTTAAAAATCAATGGGAATCAGAGTTAAGTACTGACGTTTCAGATGATGATTGGTACGAAATGTGCATGAAACTACGCACTACCACCAACTCACAGATATGGAGGGAGTTTGGTTGGAAGAATCTTACTAGGTTCTTCATAACACCTCAAATTAAGAGCAGGCAGCTAAAAACCCAACAACCATGCTGGAGGCTCTGTGGTAACCAAGAGGGCTACCATGCTCATGTCTCCTGGTGCTGTTATAAATTAAAACCTTTTTGGAATATTGTAAATACAACTATTAATAACATATTGGATTATGATGTACCAAATAACTGTGTTGTCATGTACCTGGGAAAAATTAACATAGCTGTGCAGAAGACTGGTATCCAGTAAAAAGGTCATAACTAGGAACTGGTACAAAGCGGAAACACCAAACAAGGAGCAGTGGTTTGAGATCATCCAGGATATTCATTAAATGGAAAAGTTGACTTACCAATTAAAAATCAAGGGTCATATATTTGACAAGAACTGGAGTAAATGGAACACCTACAGGGAAAGTGATACCAACAAATAAATGGACTGATTTAAAGGACTGAGAAAGAAAACCACACATGTTGGAGATGCCCCTCTGTATTTTTGTTTATCACTGTTTGTGACTGTCAACAAAAATGAAAATAAAATTTTAAAAAAGTTTTTTTTTTTTTTAAAGAAATGTTTTGTTTAAATAGAAATTTTGTTAGAGGATACCACAATAAGATAGCAATATGTCCTTGGTAAAAAACAAACAAACTTGAGTTCTTTTTGAGTTTTGTACAGTCATGATGATATGGAGAGATGAGGTGAGTTTTAATCATGTGAATTAGAACACAGCACAACATCTAACTGAATTTGATATGTTTTGTGTTTGTGCAGAGGAGATTTTGGAGCAGGCTGACTATCTGTACAGCTGTGCAGAGACAGAGAAGCTGTACCAGCTGCTACTGCAGTATAAGGACAGGTAAGGAGAGGGTTTGGTCATACTGCGGCCATAACCAACTTTTCTCTGTGCTCATTATTACATCTTTTTTCTATTTGACCATTTGTTCTCACTCTAAGTTGTTAAAATGTGTCCCTGTGGGCTGCATTTTAATATTTATTTGCTTTTTAAAACCCCATTTTGTCTTGAGGATAGAGTGCATTTCCTTCTTCCACACTTCCTTTTTATTATACAACCACCAGAGGGCATCAAAGTTATGCACATAATAATATACAAGCTATATACATAATTTATACACACAAAGAGTTTTAGTTTGGACTGTTTGCCTGCACACTGCATAGTATTAGATGCAGACATACAGACTAAGTGATTTGTTACAAATATGCATATAAAGCTGGGCATGTGTGTGTACATGCAGTGATGATGCAGAGTTTCTGTGGAGACTTGCCCGTGCATCCCGCGACCTGTCCGTCATGCCCAACACGGAGGCTGAACGGAAGAAGCAGCTGGTTTTCGAGGCCTTTGAATATGCAAAGAAGGCATTGGAGAAAGATGACAATTGCTTTGCATCACACAAAGTAAGACGGTGAATTCACTGAGAAGGCGTCAATGATTAACACACATCAGGTTCATCAGAGAAAAATTATTTTTAGGATGATAATGGATAGGATAATATTTTTGTCTTCAGAGCTTTTATAATAAGTAATAATAATAGCCAGAGTAAATCAAACTGACTATTTGGTTGCCTTTGCACTTGCCAGATGTATTCAAGTTTATTAACCCTTTATGAAACAGTGGCTTTCTATGTATTCTATTAAAACACAAAAAAAGCCATCCCAGTTCACGCTGGCATCTTAGCTCTTCATGTCTCCTCTCTTGACACAGTGGTATGCTGTGTGTCTCAGTGATGTTGGTGACTGGCAGGGAATCAAGGTGAAAATTGGAAATTCATTCATCATCAGGGACCATCTGGAGGTGATACCACATTTGGATCAATGTCATTTTATCATTGTATTGCGTTCATCTTTATTCTGAAGTAACATCTATGTTTTTTTTCTGTTTTTTTTTTTTTTTTTTAACTTATCTTTTTCCTAGAGAGCAATCAAATTGAATCCCAAAGATGCCACTTCCTTACATATTTTGGGTTACTGGTGAGTATTTCTTTTTTTAATGTACAAGTAATTTTTCAATACAGTATCAGTAGCATCTGAAAGTTAGGTAAATATCAGGTTAGACATGGAAACTCAGACAAGTCAAGTCAGTTTTACATTTGAAGACTCTGGGTGTTTCTTCCAAGACCTTCTTCAGGCTTAGGAAGATCAGTTAGCAGTGGCATAAATTTCATGTTGTAAGACTGGTGGCTGTGGTCATAGGAAGACTGCACACAAGAATGTTTTGCAAAAAAAATGTTGTTAACATTCTCCATGGCCAAAAGCATGCAACAGAGCTGGATTCAAATCTGATGGAAAGATAGTGTGTAGTAACAGAAAAGCACGAGCCTTGCAGATTTAGATCATTAACAATGGTATCATTTCAGTTCAGTTCACAGAGGCTTTTTATAAGCATGGTCATGTTGAAACAGAGTATTCCCAAAGCCTATTTTACAAGGTAGTATAAAAGAGAAAAATACAGCACCATATAAACCATAGAGAATATATTAGTTTGGATAAAAAACTGTACTTCTCACTGTTGTTGCATTATCCTTTTTTTGCCACAAGAGGTTCACATGACTGTAAGTCTCAAGTCTATGTGCTTACAGTGAATAGAAATTGCCAAAATCCATTTTCATACCACGAGGTACCGATCTACTGAGGTCGTCAAATAGCTGTACTCATTTATTTGTTGTTGAATGTCATTAAAGCTGCAACAGACACATTATTCAGGTGGAATGGGGTAATAAATGTTTTCAGTTGTTGAGATATTTCAGTCTGCTTATCAAGCACAGTGACCAATATTGTTGAAAAATGCACCAGACTCCACTTGCAATATCAGACCTTTTGTCCAAGATGTCACAACCTTGCCAAATAAGTATACCGTACAGCATTAGAGCTTTAGGCGGCACAGTCATTATTTAAGGAAATCTGTGACTCTCCTAGGTGCTTTGCTTTTGCAGAGCTGCCGTGGTATCAACGCAAGGTGGCTGCTGTAATTTTTGCATCACCACCTACGTCGACATACGAGGAGGTAAGAACTCCTCCGTCTATACAGCTCTTCTTTTCTATTTTATAACTAACTGCACAGTTCATGGCTGTGAGAGCAGCTTCATGCTGAAATGATGTCAGTGGTGTTGTTACTTTTGTTTATTGGCTTGGAGAGTTTCGCAGAAAAATCTTTACACATTTGGATGAAGTCATGGTGTTTTCTGGCTCTTTCAGGCTTTGGAATTCTTCTTGAAAGCTGAAGAAGGTAAAAAAAAGCACACTAATATAATCACTGAGGCATCTACTAAAAAACTGCTCATCCTCTCTTGGCTGCAGCCCAAATTCTTTTTAAAAAAAACTCAAACAGCTCTGCGCTTGTAAATGTTTTCTTTAAAGGTCTAAAGCGCATTTAACTATTACAAGTTACTGTGTTGTGTTTTTCCAGTTGATCCAAACTTCTACAGTAAAAATATGCTAATGCTCGGGAAGACCTACATGGCCATGAAGGACCAGCAGAAAGCCCTGCTCTGGCTAACCAAAGCGAAAGAGTACCCTGCTCGGACACTGGAAGACAAAGAGGTACACACACCAAGAATACTTGCTTTTGAATCATTATGTTTCTACAGCTGTTTAACCAAAACGAAATTTGATCTAACTGTGAGGAAGATGATCAAACACTCGAAGAAATCATGTTCATATCTTGACTCTTACGCTGATATAAACATATTCAGTAGGTTTACGGGACATTTGTTTCTCCGCAGGTCCATAAAGAAGCTGTTGACCTTTTGAAGACGCTCGGATGAAGCAGAGTCAAAGAGGATATCTTTGAGGACTTTTGGACTTGATAATTACTAACAAGCCAACAAGATGCTTTATTTTTCTGATTTTGTTACTGTAACTATAGTAAAACTGAGTGACCTCAGGAATCACTTGCCTTTAATAACATTTAATCATCCAAAACTTGAAAATAGAGCTTTTAATATTGCAATACTAAACAGGATGGTCTCTACATTTACATATCCCTTATTGCCTTAACTCCTCTGAGTTGAATTTTCAGTGACATCTGGCTGGGGCGGCACAAGGACTTTGTTGGGCTAAATGTTTGAAAACGCATGAATGTTTTCACTTTTTTTGAGAAAACTTGTAAATTCAAATTCAAGCCCGAACAGCGGGTCTCTGGAATCTAAGGAAATGTTTTTTCCACATGTACACACCAACTGTGTAAGCAGAATTGCAGAGTTTTCTCAGATCATAATAATGTCAAAATTCTTTGCTTTTTTTTTTTTTTAAGGAATTCATTACTTAAAACTGAGGTAATACTGTGTTACATGAAATATTACATCTAACTATAATCTATATACTAAGGAGAATTCCTTATACCAAATAAATAATCCTGGCAGCAAATGCTCCTTTATCAATGGATGCTGAAATTACTACCAGTTTTAAAGAAAAGAGTGAGGTTTGTCACTGAGTGCAAATTATAGCTTGCAGAGACAGAAGTTTGAACTAATAAAGACAGAGAAACATAACAGGAGTACTGCAAATAAATGAATAAACTAAATAACTTATTTAGACCAGTCAGTAGTCCTATGCTCCTACAATGTGTGGGTATGTAAGGTATGCACCCTTTACACTGTAAAGAGATTGACATTTCAATATTTGAATGGTCTCTGAAACTAAGGGTAGGCAGGAGTCAATAATTGAAAAACAAAAAAGAAAAAGACAACGGTGTGAATGCTGAGTCGAGTTTCTACCAGGCTGCATCTACCAGATGCAACAGCTCTTATTACAGTCATACACATACCAAGGAAGCTGAAAATGAATTCAAACCAGCTGAAGATGGACAGATACATTTATTTAATATGGTTCTTTCCACAGGCAAGACCAAATCAAAACAAAATATAAACCAAGGGCACATTATTTTATTATTTTCTTTGAACAAATCATAAATTGTGAACAGATTTGTAAATCCTGAGCAGAAGGCCTCTCATCACCCAAAAAAGTTAGACAACAAAAAAAAACAAAACAAAACAAAACAAAGGCATGGTTTCTGAGGGGGTTTATTCACTTATTTGTATCTCATAAATCCATCTCTCTTCATTAAAATGGGTGAAAGCAGATTAAAAATGAATCTTCTATACACATTGTCTCAAGTAAAGGGGTTCTCTGTACAGTGTAGTTGGTGTTTACAGTGTATCTACACGCGATATGTTACAGTTTAGATGTGTCTCAGATGGCCTAAATCGCAGTCAGCACAATTATGAGTTTCCTGCTGCATAATCACGCACTGAAATGATATAGCATACATTGCCGTAATCCACTCTGCTCTGAGGAAACACACCTGTCCAGGTGATACTTGTCACTTGCTACGATGGAGGCAACCTGAAGCGTCCCATCTATTTCTGATAAGAAGAAAGGCATCACAGATTCCATCAATGGAGCGGCGGCTCTGTTTAATTATTCATAATATTTAAGTACTTTATTTTTTCATTATCTTTATACAATGAATATTCACATACACAGTTGATTTTCTTTGATTACATGTTTCTGTTCAAAAGGAAGCACAAAGTTATGCAGTTTTGACTTCTCTTAAGAGTTGGCTCCTTTTGCTACAGTAAATGTTTTTCTTCATACTGTCGTCCCCACCTCCAGCTCTTCCACAGGGACAGCTGGATACATGTTATTTACACAACTGATAACTTGAGTCATCACAAGCTCGTCTTAAAAGGTCTAAAGCAGCTTGTTGCTATTTGCAGTGGTCTGAAAAAAAAAAACCACGATGCTAAAGAAAACCAGGAGAATGGCCTGCCACTGCCAGCTTTTTATTGTCTTCAGACAACTGACTGAAAGAATAAACACCACGGATGCATTCTACAAACTATGGAGTTAGACGAGACATTTTGAAAAAAAGACAAAAAAAAGGGCATGTCCCCTGAAGCGTTTAAGGAAAGATGGGGTAAGTGGAGGTGCAAAAAACAATGTATACCAATGTAATGCATCATCAAGCCTGCTGCTGCGAGCTGCATGGTGAAAGGTTTTCCACACATTATTTAATCTTGGGCACATTAGTCTCTTATTAACAGAGTTTTCTAATAATTTTTTTAAGTGAATTT
This sequence comes from Acanthurus tractus, assembly GCA_029783725.1. Taxonomy (NCBI): domain Eukaryota; kingdom Metazoa; phylum Chordata; class Actinopteri; order Acanthuriformes; family Acanthuridae; genus Acanthurus; species Acanthurus tractus. The sequence continues at coordinate 15,499,277 of JAQNCA010000015.1, forward strand.
GGCTTTTTTTTCCCCCCAAACAGCTGCGACTTCACTGATCCTTACACACACATAGAGGTGGGTGACAGAGTAATGGAGAAACAAGAAACATGACAATGTCTCCATCTGTAGCACAGGAGAGGTCAAAATGATCTGACAATGAGAATGAATTTTGTTTAGTACTGGGGCCCTCGCAGATCACAAGCCAACTGAACATATTTGGGAGCTTTTGGATCAGCCTGCTAGGCAGCGATCCATTATCAAAACACCAAATGAGGAAATTTATTTTGGAAGAATGTTACTCAGTCCCTTCAGTGAAGTTCCACAGACTGACAGAATCTGTGTCAAAGTGCACTGAAACTGTTTTGTTGGCTTTTTAAAAATTTTTCACCCATTTGTATTTACATACTAAGGCTATCCCATTTCAGAGCAAAACCTGAAAATGAAAATGAAAATAGTCAGTAAAAATTCACTTGTATAATCTCAGGTAGATGGGCTCTATGGCTTGAATATGAGTCATATACCACATACACACTGTATGTGACAGGACTGTTATAACATTACTGCACAGGTATGACATATGACAAACCACCATTTCTAGTGGATCAGCCCCTTAGGTAATGTTTGAACACTTGATTTCTTTTACTTGGCCAGTTGTCACTTTGTCCTGCCAGCATGCAGTATCAAAATTTGTTTGTACAATTTTTTTCAGGTCCTATCAAACATGAAATTTCATGCTCTCTAAGGCCAACTTCTCTGATCACCTCTATGATTACTGGTCATGATTTGAAGGACATTTGTTGACAGTTTTGCAATTTTTTTTTTAATGCAGCACTGGTTTCAGTTGTAATGAATAAAAAGTAAGACGCTGGAACAGTTTTTCAGGCATTAGTGTATGGAAAGAACTACATTCATGACTGAGATGTGTGTTGAACCTTATTACAACACCAGTTGCCAAATGCCATATGGAGTCTGACTTTTATGGTTCCCTACAAACTAACGACTAAGAGTCAATGTGATCTATATGCTCACAAATAAGCATACTCATGTCTGTCTGTAAATCACAGTGGCTTCATTTTAGCTGAGACATTATGAAGTCCAAGATCAATATTTAATTAGCCAAAAAAGAATCAACCAAGCACACAGGAGCCATTGAGCAAGAGTCTGTTATTCATCTTTTTGTTGAGACAATTTTCACAAACAACTCAGTCTGAGCTGTTTTCACTTGAATCTTAGTGAAAACTGTGAGTATGTGATCCTGGTGTGTATCTTACTTGCCAAATGAAGCAGTGGGCTGCAGTGTAGGTGGCCTGCAACATATTCAGTGTCTCTGGCTTAAAACATTAGGACTATAAGCCACAGGCCCCCACCGCCACCATACAACACACGTCACTTATTTCTTCTATTAAGAATATTTTTTACCAACTTCAAGAGTGTTTTTTTTAACTCCTTTTGTAACTTGTCGCTATATGGACAAGAAGATCAGATGATGTGTCTTACTCTCGGCTGGTGTCCAGAATCTCATTGGAGGAAAAGGTGTATGAGGGTTAATCTTCATCTTCAGATCAGTCCATCCTGAACACGCTGCTTTTTTGATGATATTTGTTAAAAACTCTCATTAAGAGACGGCGCATCCATGCTTAAATGTCTTTGTGTGTGTGTGTGTGAGGTGGGGGAGGCTGGTTAAAGCAATCTTCTCCTTTTCAGAGGCAGCCATGCAAGCACGCAAAAAATTGCAACAACTACTATGGTTCCAACAGGGAGGAGGGAAAAGAAAGAAAAAAAAAATCAGGCACGAGACCCCAATACTATGCTTGCCTTTTAGAAGCCCTATAGAACTAGAGCTTTAAAAGAAGATTGCGCTTCAACTATAAAATCCTTTCAAAAACACTTTTAGTCTTTTTTAAAAGGCCAGTCAGCAGCGGGGAGAAAATTAAAAAAATATCCATGATTTTGTTTTTTGTTTTTTTTTAACAGAGGAGCAAAAATGCTGAAATGCTTGCATATTTCATGATGGGGTATCCTATAATATATAAGGACTGGGGAACAGGATTGCGGCAAAAATTATGCTGCAAATTAAGATTTGGTTTAAAATGACAAATAGCTTATATACATTGGTGGTTATCTTGTGCAAACAATTTTTTCTAGTTTGTTTTACTTGGCTGAATAAACAGCGATGTTGAGGGAGAGAAATACAAGAGGACTCCTCCCTCTATTCTTGGCCAAATCCTTCTGTTTCTTCGATGGCAAACAGCAGCTTCTCTTTCAGCTGTTCGAAGCTCTTGTAAGGAGGCAAGTCTAGGCGGTTAAAACTGAAAAGACACAGGGGGATAAAAGATCAGTACAAAAGGTCAGATGAAAATATGAAAAGAAAATAATATGATCAGCTATTACTAACTTTGTTTATTCTGTGTTATGTCTTTGTTTTGGCAAATTAAGGAGTCTGGGGATGCTAACTGTAATTAAATTTTGAATCTTTCTGTTATATGGCCGGAGGATAGCAACTTTAATGACATTTCAACCATTTCATTTTTAAATATTATGGTTATCATCAATACCTGTTATTGTCAACACTCCTAATAGGGGACAGAACACATAAACTTAATTTTGATGATCTTCTTCTTGAAGAATCAACCAAGAAATTGAAAAAGTCAAAGTATTTTACTCCCAGCCATTCAGTGAGATAATTTCTCAGAAAAAAAGGAGGGTATGAAGAAGGGACACTGAGATAAACCGAAAGTACTGAGTTTGTCAATATACCTTTTCCCCTCTCTATACACAGGGTGTAAATTTAATTCTTGAACTGTTTTTTGTAGTTATTTTAGAAAGCTATAGGCATTTTATTGGTGATTCAGCCTGTGCATTATCCTTATCCCCTCCCGTGGACATGGTTTACACAGTATGGCAAGTTACACACTGTCTCTTTTTTGGAGTTTAAGTAGCAGGTTACTATAAGATTACATTTAGTGGATTATTAGTTTTACTGTTTCTATCTTGTGTCATGTACATCCCTTTGTCATGCTCTTCAGTGTATTAATGAGTGATTAATAATTAACAATTATGCAAATCAATGTGAAATGTAACTTACAGTAAAAAAAAAAAGAACTGGATAAAAATCTCTGTGAGAGGGGAATGAACTCCACTCTAGCTGAACTCCAGCTGTAGAGCACTTGACTCACCATGTGTGGCTTCTTGGAAGCCACGTGTCCTTTCCCACCTTCTCAATGCAGAATTTCTGGGGTCCGTTGCTCCCTGCAATGCAAAAGAAGTTGAGAAGTGAAAGATTATAAAGAAAAAATATGCCTTTGTGCACAAATTTGTCTGTAGCCCTCGGTAGTAAATGTGTTCCTCTCTGTGTGTCTGTCTGTCACTGACCCATGAGTTCAGCGAAGCCGCCCAGAGGAAGCCTGCAGGTTCCAGTGACAAACTGCATGAGACGCAACCTCACTTCATTGTCCACTTCTTTTACCAGCTGCATGGGAGGAAGTAATAAAACACACACACACAAACACACACACACACACACACACACACACACACACACACACACACACACACACACACACACA